>LPNX011179979.1:317172-518675 GCA_001517045.1 Pseudotsuga menziesii | reverse complement strand
ACTGGCAACTTTGGAACCGGCCGCAACACCAAATCTGGAAAATACCCCTTCGAAGAACCACCTGCATATCGCAAACCGTAGCTTTGTTTGGAGATTTCCTCTCGAGTCAGGTAAATGAGGATGTTACGCACAAAACCCATGTCTCGCATTTTTGAGATTCATTTCCATCTGCCCGCAAATCAAGACGCGAATAAAGGTGTTCTTATGTGGCATGCGTTTTTGGTTAAGGCTGTAACAGCTGGCTGTGAGCATCCTGTACGTGGCAAATCACTCCATAAACCATCATTAGTAAAATTATGCATAATAGTCTTTTAATTCATCAAAGATAAAGGAAAATAGTCACTATTAACCACTTAAAATATCAAATGGAAGTAGCGGCTGTACAATGCGCAGCTGCAACAAATGAATGGAAAATGGAATGATAAATGAGGAATAATGGTAAGAAATGGATGAAAAATGGATGAAAAGTATGTCAATAAGTGGTGGAAAAATGGACAATTCCAGGTCCTGACACTGATAAGGGCACTTCCGGTTCATGGGGGGAAGGGAGAACCCAAGGATCAGTCCTATCAACAACCGTGGCTATGGAATTCCCCACACTAGTAGAACCTATATAATTAATCGGGGCTGGAAGATCAAATGTGCCCATCAGTGACACATACATTCCAGTCCCCAAGCTCTGTGCAACAGGTTTGATTTGATCAACCAATGGCACAGCAGACTCATTAGACTCCATGCGGTCTTTTTGAGTAAAATCAAGTTGGTCAATAGTAACCAACTCCCCTTCGTGTGGAAATACTACCACCCGAAATACGGCTGACGCAATAGCGGACATGACATAAGTCCAACTTCTTTTGAAAAGCAAGTTATAGTCCAAAGGTGCATCAATCACTTCCACCTCAACAGACACCGCTTTCCCTACCATCTTAATTTCAAAAGCCGGTAGGATACCATGTGGATAGAATGACCTTTCATCAAAAGCAGTGAGTGTTTGACGGGACCAGCTCTAGGGATCCGAGAGCTTTCCAACATGACAAGGACATAATGCATGTAGAAGCACCCTCTTCAACAACTACCCTTCCAATGGTCTTTCCACCATGGATGACATCTATTGATAAGGTTACATGGTAAGGTAGGTGAATTTTAACATCAAACAAGTGAAATTTCGCCATGAGACTCGACAAGTCCATGCTGCCTAAGGCTGCTAAGAGTGCATCCCGCTGGGTGGGGCAACTCTGTAACACCTCTAAAGCTGACATTGCACACGGGGTTTGGGCTAAGTCTTCAACCACTGAGTAGTTTGAAGCAGCCGTAGCATTAGGGTTATGCAAGGTCTTTTTAAAGACACCCTTTGGTATCTTAGGCATAGTTTCAGCAGGCTTCTCGATTGTGAGAGGGTTAGAAGTTTCACCTATAGACTTACCCTTCTCAGAAGTCTCTTTTTCATAGTTTTTATTTCTAGTATATAGCAAAGTCGAAGATCGAACCATGTCGATATAGTTAGGGTCAGGGGCACCTGCAGTGCCCCCTGCTACATTAGAAGCTGAAGTAGAGTTCTGCCCTTAGGGAAAAGGATCCTTCAAGACAGCCGGTTGTTGAGCTTTTAGCAGCTTCTGGGCTTGTTCCATAAGGGGACAAAGGTGAGTGAGGTGATCCTTGTGGCACAAATTACATGGGAATTTGACCTTTTTCTTTTCTTTCTTTCCCTCATCAGCATTGTTCGCGGGTTTCTGCTTGTTTTGATTTCCCTCCCCTTTCTTTCCTCTCTTCTTCTTCCCACCGGGCTGTTGATTTCCCTTCTGAAAGATATGTGCAAAAACATTTTTAGTTTGGGGTGAGGGGGCAGCCTTTGCTACCTCCATCGTAGAATGTTTGACGGACAGCTGATGAAGCTGTTTGGCCAAAGACTCTACAATGGGATAGTTTACGGACCCAACGACACCATCAGCATGGGGTCCAGGCTTAGGTTTCTCTGCATCATGGGTAGGCCTCGGTGCCTCAAGGATAATCTCATACAAGATCCCAGATTGTGAATAAAACAAATCCAATTGCTAGGCCCTAAGAATGGATTCTTCTTCATTTGTCACTCCTAAAGTGGATACGTCCTTAGATATGTAAGGTAACAGGGATTTAAGGAACCACTCTAGTAAAAAATCAGGAGCAATAGTGGCTTTAATAAGGCTCTTTTGCCTCCTCCACTCTTGGATGTGATCCAAGATGTGGGTAGCCTTGTTCTGCTTGAAGGTAGATAAAAAGTCCATTCCGAAATCATATTGGACCGGAAGCTGAAAGTGGCTAAGGAAAGCACTAGCCAAGTGCCAAAAACTACTGAACGCAGCAGAAGGAAACTCAATGTACCGCTTTGCTGCAGTACTCGTTAAGGTTATTTGGAACATCCTCAACCTAACTGAATCTTCATTCAGTGAATTAGAAGAACACCATAAATTAAATGTGGTGGCATGAGCCCTAGGATCTTCACCAACTTTTCCCTCAAATTTAGGGATGTTCGATGGCAATTTGGTGGGGACAAGTGGCCACGAGGGGTCATGCCTCACCAGGTCATTCATCAATTTAGACAAATCTAGCAAGTTTAACATTTCCAGGAAAGGAATCTTGGGTCGCACCAAAGCACTAAAAGTGTCAGTATAGGGATTAGAGGGACTTGCTCCCAAATTCCCATATGTAAAGGTGGGGTTTCCCCCTGCCGCTAGTTGTGAAGTGGATGGATTACTTTGAAATGGATTCCATCCGTAAGACAAAGGATTGTGGGTGGAAGGTGCAGTATAAGAGGTTCAGGTTGTCCCAGTCGAAACTGGGGTTTGAAAAAAGGAAGCAGGTATCCCTCCACTAAACAACGAAAAGGGAGAGCTTGTGAATGGGGCCGAGGCCAGAGTTTGAAAACTTTGCCCGTAAGAGGTAGTGTTTCCAAACTGTACTCCTACATAAGAAGGTGATGGGCCTACATATGGAGTGGATGGGGGAATATGCCCCCCATTCCAAGGAAATCCTTGGACGAAAGCCGAGGATCCTACCAAACCACTCTGGGTAGAGTGTGTGAAGGAGGAAGGAATAGTAAGTATACTAGGAATCCTAGTAACCGTGTCACCAGAAGCACCTGCTAGGTTTGTGGGAATTGGTGGTTGGACCACCCAGCTCACTGGAGTCAATTGCGTAGTAGGTATGCTAGATCTAGGGGCACTTATCGGGGGAGGTAGTACCCCTTCAGCCAGAAAGGCTGAGGTGAAAATAAAAGAACTTTCTCCCACATTAAACATTATCCTACCCACAGGGACACCTAAAACAGGTGACTCAAAAGGCCTAACTTGGACGATCACAGGATCGTTTAAGTCAGTCAAGGGTGTGTTAAAATTCCTTGCAAACTGATCAGCCTGCAAGTATTCTATCTCAACTGTATTAAAATCAAAACGGTTAGCCCTAATTTCTGGTTCACCCAGAACTTCACTTACTCCTATCAGTTCAAATGAACCGTCTGTGTCCAATCTCTGCCTTTGAGGTGGAGGTGGAGGTTCCAATGTGATGAGAGGAGGAAGGTTTTGCAACCTTCATGACCTTCTAATAGGTTGGTCCTCCATGATTTTAAATTTGACAATTCAAACCCTAAGGTCGGCTAAACACAGACAAACCATAGAGCAATCACTACAAAAATTCCTAAAGTCTCTGCAGTCAGCAAGGGTAAAAGATATGATTTCCCGAAGAAAGATGAAGAATAGTTACTTGCCATCCTTGAAGAGGTTCTTAGGCACAAGCGGAGGAATCACCCACCACCCTCCTACACTTTCAACAAGGGTTACCTTCCAAGCCCATCCAAGGTGAACCAGAAATAGCCTTTTGGTTTACCTAGGTATGAACCCTAGATGTCAAAAGACTAAAGGCTACCTTAGCTATACCAATAGTCTGGGGGGATAGTCGCAAGCCTGACTCATGCACATGGGTAGGGTAGCTGACCCTGAAAATCTGTCTAGGACAGAATCCCCAGATGAGTAAAAGTCCTGATTTACATTTCGACAAGGAATCGAAGGGTTATCTCCTCATTCCAATGCCTCCACGTGGCCTCGTGCTTAACTCCCGTTTGAGAGGAGCTTCCCAGATACTATCGATAAAGATAATTATTTACCTATTGAATGGTCCACTATGTCTTAATTTTAAAACTTGTGGAAAGTTTACACTTCCTATCCCACAAGTCTAGCCTAAGCTAGTAGGTGAAAGGCCTTAAAAAATAAAAAATTACTAATAAATTTTAATTATTATGTTCATTTTAAAGGCTATTCTTTACTCAGAAGGCAAGTGAAGTGAAAGACTATGATGTTTTTTACTCGATAAGAAATGTAAAAAACAAAGGTGTATGTTTCCAAAGAAAAACTATCACTACTAAAACAAACTTCTTTTTCTTTTTTGTAAATATAAATTGATGAAGATGCAACGATAAAGAGAACACTAAGACTATATTTTTGTAGTTTTTTGAGATTATATTTTAAAAACTGAAAGTAAAACTACTCTATGCAAAGTCAAATGCAAAAGCTTTTAAATGTTTTTCTTTTCACTTTTTAAAATGCTCAAAGACTACTATGCACCTAGATGCACAAAACTTGAGTATGCTTGAATTAATACTAACTGTATAAAGTAAGCAAAGTGAAGTAAACAGATTAACAAGACCAAATATCAACCAACTAAGGAAGACTTGAAACCCTAGCTTGGGCAGATACAATGACACAAAATCACCGAGATCACACAAAGGCAAATGGCAAACCAATCACTATCCAAAAATAGAAAGGGATAAACAGTGTCTGGAACCCTGATCACTGATTCAGACAACCAACACTTAAACCTATGACCGAAACAGGCAAATCCACTTCAAGTTGCAAACAAAAGACAATTCAAACAATAAGAACTCAAGGGCTTTACAAGAAAGCACAAGGTGTGGCCAACAAGGTCATCAAACTCACAGTACAGTGCTTATAAGGAAGACCAACCAGCAAACAAACTTTATAGAGGGACAGGGACAAGCAAACCCGAACCCAAAAATTCCAATGCTAAAGCTTGTACGCGACTGTGTACAAGGGAAACTTGCGTACTGTATGCGACTGTCTTAGAGAGCAACCTGCATACGCAGGCCTCTGTACACGACTGTATGCAAGAGAAACCTATGTACAGGCACAAAATTTTCTAATAAAAAGAAAATTTCTCAAGGTCTTCAAACACTATCCTAAGCATGAACCAATACAGGATACCACACATAGACTCAAGGCAAAGACTGGGCAACGGTAAACAGAAATAACCCACAACAGTCTGGGCTCCCCAGCGGAGTCACCAATTTTGTTGTTTAGGAATAAACACCCTTGTAACCGAGGGTCTGGGGTTACCAACGTACTCTTAAAACTTGCAGACAATCAGCTTTAAAGTACAGAAAAGGAATAGGAAGAAATGTTTAACTCACCCGATTAACGACGGTTGATCCAAGCTTTCTCTTTTCCTGCTCTGCTCCTCTCTAAAATTTTCAAGGATGCACCTCCTTCACCTGCAAAGAGTAAATCCTCCAAGTACAATATTATACATGTATATATGACAGGTTAGATAAATAATATATAGAGTGCTTAATCATAAATATTCATCAAACCATGATACATGAAAGACACTCAACACAAAGTTGGAAGAAGGATTCTCTTTACTAACAATAGTGAATGAGATAAGTGTACAACCCAACGCCTGAAACAAGGACTCCTCTACAACCAAAGGATTCTGAGTTCTTCTACTCCAAATACTTCTGAAGATATACCACCAGCATAACTTTACTCTCCAAGTATGATTTATTAATGCCCTCCCCAAGGCCTCTATTTATACTTAGGGAAATAGAGCAGTTTCAAAGGTTGAGACAGTTAAGATAGTTAATGATTAGGGCTTAACAAATCTCCATTAATCGTGTTTTATTATTTTTAATGTCGAATGGATGTGTACGTGAGTATGAATACTGGAAACCTTTGTATGACAAGCAAGTTGCTATAAGGTAAACCCGCGTACAGATCTATACGTGGGTTGCAATGGAGATACTCGCATACAGTATGAGGGATGCTGTGGAAATAGTCGTGTACGTACGTGAGTTGCTGTGGAGATAGTCGCGTACAGCAATCAACATATGAAAAGGTAAAATGGAAAGCTGGTTGGATAGTGAATGCATCTCATGTCATGCCCATCTATAGTGTTTAGGAAACCTTCAATCCATAAATGTCCTTTTGTGTGCCAACATATGAAGTGTTGGCACTCGGACGAAGAAATGCCATTTGGGTTGATAACAAGGACAACTCTGAACACACCATGCTTAGCTCTGATGGTTCCCTTCCCTGCTATTGAGATTTGGGAATCATCTCCCATGTGAATAGTGGGCCCTTATTTGACACTGAGAGAGGAGAATAGATCCTTAGAGGAAACCATGTGGTTGGAGGCTCTAGAATCAATCAAATATGCTATAGACCAAGGTAGTCCTAATTTTAAAGCATGACATCTTCCATGTCCATTATCAGACTGTTTTTCTCTTTGAATGTTATGTTGCTTGAGAAGAGAAAACATTTCATCAAGTTCCTTCCTCATACAATGATCTTCAAGGTGATATCCTTTTTAACAGTAGGGAGACAAAGTTTTCCCAAATTTATTCTTCTTAGAGTCGAAGGCCCTTTCAAAAGCTTGTTGATTTTGTTTAGGATTCGAATCAGCTGCCTTTGCCTCCTTCTTCTTTGATTTCCCCTTTTCTTGCACTTTGGAAGAGTCAGTAACCAAGATATCTTGATCTTTGGAGTTTTGGATGACTCCCATTCGAATCAATTTTTTTTGTTCTTTGATTAAGGACTCGAAGAATGAATCTAGAGAAGGTAGTTTCTAATCAAGAAATATTTCCCACTTGGAATGAAACATAGAGACATAGACAGAGTACTCAGGGCCTATTTTGCTGAGTATAGAAAGGACATCCTGCTCATCCTTTCGTTCTATCCCGCACTATCTGCATTGGAGTACTAGAGACTTGAATTTGGAGAAGAATTGCTCAATAGTCTCGAAACTGTTGGGATGTAAAGATACCAACTCATTCTCTAGAATGTGTCCCCGAAGCTCATCTTGTTTGTTAAACAAGCTATCAATCTTCTCTCAGGATTCTATGGAAGTCCTCAATCCTTCTATATGGAAGAGGAGATCTTTGGAAATATAAGTACATAAATACCCAAATGCTTCATCACAACAGTTCATAAACTTGTTCCGCTCAACCGGCTAATGAGGCTCATCCTCCCATCCATGTATGATCCTGTGGTAGCCATGCTTGCACAAGCCCAGCTGCATATCAATCCTCCAATCAAGGTAATTGGAAGTTGTGAGGATCCATGGCTCAGGAGTTTGAGAACTCATAATTGCTTCGGCTGGAAGACTGCAAATTCTTCTCTCAAGCTATGTTGCACCTGTCAAATTCACTACAAATAACACTAAAACATATGAATTGTTAGAATCGTGTTTTTCCTCCGAACATGAACATGTTTCCAGGGTCCATCACACCCTCTCCGCTGCTCTGAATTAATCCAGAGCTAGCAAATTTTCATAGGGGAATTTTGTGTAAACCCAGCTGCTTCTGATGTTCGATGAGGAGAAACAAGCATGAAACCTTCCTGAGAAGGCTTTGATACCATATTAGAATTTCAATGCCATATGATCTTCAAGCAAACAGTTATAATTATGCTGTAGTAATTGAATGGAGGATGACCATACAAACTAAGCAAAACAAACCACACAAGAAACGGACAAGTATTGCTCAAAAATTTATAGTATATTCATCATAATAATATCCGGTGTACAATAGATTACAAATAGGTAGACTTCGAATGCATGAGGAATGAATTCGAATTCTCCAAGTGGATAAGACTGTATCTAACTGAATCTCTAACTGAAGATCTCCCAATCAATATCATAGTCCATCAAATCAAATCTCGGATCACCAATAACTCCAATAGATAGTAACAACTAGTTAACTTAATGCAACTGAGTGTGCTAGGTGAACAAAAACGCTCCTCCACATGCATGCATGCATTATCCATGTAAAGCATGTGCTAGCTAATTGATAGTGAGTCATCTTAAGGTAACTAAAGGCTAACTATGGCTAACTAGTGCTAACTCCAACTAACTGAAGTAGGTTGGTGTCGGGACTCCCAGTGGCTCCTAAAATGTAGGGATTGGTCTACGAGGCACCCCCACTGATGCATGCACATATAGTAAGTGGCAGTTAACCTCTAGCATTGTCCCCCACACTTCAATGACTGGTGCATGTGGCCCCATTGGGCCATGTGGACCCAATTGCACTAGTGGACTCATTTAATTAATTGAGGTTCCTAAGCTAGGCTAATTAATCTAATAGAAACTATGAACAAGGGAGGATTAATAATCCTAACACTTCCAAGATACATTATGAAGATTCTTTTGAAAGTGACTTTGATTTTTTTTATTGAGGGAAATAAAATCAGTTAATTTACCTACTATGTTTAAAGATGAATTATAAGTGGAGTCTAATTTAATGTATTCTAGTAAAATGAAGCAAAGGGTTGAGGCAGATAGGAGTAAGGCCAGAGAATAAAATCAACCCTTGACCTCTTATTCAACAGATGCAAAGTTTACTATCATGATGAGAACCATGGAGATACTTGTGGATAGATTTCCCCTGATAATTGGCCTCAAAATAGACATCATCATGATCCACATATTAGGATTCCTAATTTTAGTAGACCTCCTCCCCCACAAATTAGAAAAAGAGATCAAAGGAATCCAAGAAATGCAGAAGACTAGCAGGTAAAAACCCCTTTCCCAAATAAATATGTTGATGAAGAAGAAGAAACTAATCCCTTGAATAATAAAATACATCATTTTGATGATGTTGATTTTGATATATATCTAACAGAAGAATAGCATAGCCTGTTTTCTCAGGAGGAAGAGTGTAATAATTTTGAATTGGAGACAGAGAAATATCAAAGAGGGTATCAAAATGTTGTAAATGATCTTCAAAGGAAATTGAACTTGAGAAACATAGATGTAGTTGTAAATAAAGGAAGGATTCCCCCAAATCAGCCTTCTAGTAGTCAGCAAAATAAAGAAAAACAAAAAGAGGTTGTTGTAAAGAAAGTCCCCCAAAAAAAAAGAGAGATATCAAAAGAAAATGATAAAATAGTTTCCCCCTTCAGTTTGCAAAATGAGATTTCAAAAATCAAAATTTCCATTCCTTTCAATGAACTACTGAAAAATAATGAGTACAGAGAAAAAATCACTAAGATAGTCAGAACTGATGGAGAATGCCACCCTGATACATTAGAACTAAATTATGATGCCCCAACTATTGTTTTTAGCCCCATAATAGAAGACAATAATGAAGAATATGTTGTAACATTATATGTGAGCTTGAATGTTCCTGATATGATCCTTCACAATCTATTGCTTGATTCAGGTGCTTTACATAATTTGATGCCAATAGTGGTATTTGAAAGTTTGGGATTGGAAATTACAAGGCCATACAAAGATATATTTTATTTTGACTCTAGAAAGGTTAAATGTTTGGGGTTGATTAAATATCTAGTAGTCACTCTTTCCCAGATTCAAGCCAAGAGTATTATCATGGATGTAGTGGTTGTTGATATTCCCCCAAAGTTTGGCATGTTGTTGTGTAGGTCTTGGGATTCAAAGCTGAAATGAACCCTGCAAATAGACATGTATTATGCAACAATCCCACTTTTGTAGAACACGGGAAGTTATACAAAGAAAAGAGACGACCCTATGTGGTTAGTAGTCAAGATAGACCTAATAATCATCCCATATATGCAGTTGACACTTACCTGGGGTCTTTGATTTTCTATAATGATTTCCATATTGAAGAAGACTTAGCAGTAGTATCCTGAGAAGGAAGAGGATAAGTATTTTTCCAAAAGAAAAGAAGCCCTTGAACAAAAGTAGAGAGATGAAAGAGTATGGACCATGTATTTTGATGGGTCAAAAACTAAAGAAGGGGTTGGTGCAGGTGTTTGGAGAATTTTTCCAGACAAAGAATTTAAGATGTATACTTTTATGTTAACTTTAGAATGTACAAATGTACAAATAATGTAGCTAAATATGAATCTTTACTTTTAGTATTGAATGCATTAAAATATTCTAAAGAAAATAGAATTGATGTTTATGGATATTCAGAGTTGGTCTTAAATTAAATAAATGCAACTATAAGACAAAGCACCCCAAGATGAGAGCATATAGGAATGAAGTTTGGGATATGCTTGGGAATTTTTTCAATGAGCATAGATTAACGGTGATCCCCAGGATACAAAATAAGATAGCAGATTCTTTGGCTACTGTTGTTGGAAATTTTAAAATTCATGTTTATCCAAATAGGAAATATTAAATTGAACTTTTGAATAGGACCTCCATTCCTGATAATTCCAAATATTGTTAAGTTTTTTAAGATGATTTGCAAATTAAAATATTCTTGGAAATGTGATATGAATTTGCTAATACAATTATTAATGCAGAGAATCAAAAATTGGAAAATATTGAAGGTGATGACAGATTTGCAGTTGGAGATGAGGAACAAAGAAAAATGAAAGGTATGATTGGTGGAAAGGATATCATTCAGCTCAAAAGAAAATTTATTCCAAAAGGACTCATACCTTTAGAAAAAATGTTTGATATAAATGATGTAGCAAAAAATCCCAAAGTACAACCCCATGACGATGAAATTCGGGATCAAAATATTGGGCCAGAGGACCAGCCTATGATAATAAAGCTTTCAAAATCCTTTCCAACAGAGGAAAAGAATAAATATATTGAGTTTATGAAGACTTTATCTAACGTTTTTGCATGGATTTATGAATACTTGAAAGAGTATGATACGTCCATCATACAACATACAATTCCAATAAAACCAGGTGAAACACCTTTCAAGCAGAAACTCAGGAAAATAAACCCCATGTTACTTCCTTTGATTAAAAAAAGAAGTCAAGAAGTTATTTAATGCCAAAATAATTGTCATACTCAGGTTCTCAAAGTGGGTAGCTAATTTAGTTCATGTTAGGAAAAAGAATGGAGAAATAAGATTGTGTGTTGATTTTAGGAATTTAAATAATAAAAAAATTTAAAGACAATTACCCATTGCCAAATATGGATCATAGGTTATAGAAATTTGTTGGTGCAGAAAGAATTTCTATAATGGTTGGATTTTCAGGATATAATCAAATAAAATTTCACCTAGAAGATCGGGAAAAAATAGCATTTACAACACCCTAGGGAACTTTTATGTATGCAAAGATGCCATTTGGACTGATGAATGCAGGAGCAACATTTCAAAGGGAAATGGATATTGCATTGCTGAGGAAAATGCATATTTGTAGTAGTATATATGGATGACATTACAGTCTATTCAAATTCTGACAAGAATCATATCAAACACCTCTAAAAGGTATTTTTGAAATGTAGGAGGTTTTCTATTTCTTTGAACCCAAAAAAATCAAATCTTTTCATGCAAGAAGGGAAGTTACTCGGCCACATCGTATCAAAGGATGGGCTTAAAATTATTCCTAACAGGATGAAGGCTATTTTGAAAGTGGACATACCAATAAATAAAAAAGAAATTTAGTCTTTCATTGGGCAAGTAAATTTTTTGAGAAGATTTATTATAAGATTTGCAGAAATCTTGAGAAGTATAACCAATATGTTGAGAAAGGATGGTGATATTAAACTGACCATAGAAGCTAAAAAATATTTCCATGATATCGAGAAGACAATAACAGAGAAACCAATTTTGATTAGCCCATATTTCTCCAAATATTTCATTGTCTTCTCGTTTGCATCAAACCATACCATAGTTGGGGTTTTGTTACAGAAAAATCAGCAGAATACAGAAAAACCTATCACATTTTTTAGTAAGATGTTGAGAGATGCAGAACTGAAGTATGATATTATGGAAAAAAAAGCCTATGCATTGATCAAAGACGGATTTTATATTTTATATTTTTTGTATAACTAGCATTAAATATGCTGGGATTTAGTATGAGTAAAGATGCTAAGAAGAAGCACAAGAAGTATATATTTTTACTAAGATAATTCTCACAAGCATACACAGGAAAAATAGAGAGAAGAATAGAGACCGAATCACATGAATGAAGAGATGAATATTGGAGTGTATCCTTCCATTGAATAATGATGAATAATAGTATACATAAATAGTACATCCCTCATAAGTAAAAACAATTTGTACTGGAGACAATTTATCAAGCTCATAAAGATAGACTTACTATTAAAAATGATAAACCCCCATAGGTGACTAAAGAACTTTCCTAATCAGTCAAGGACCTCAAAAATTGCCTAAATAATGAGTGATTTTTCATGTATGATGGAAAAACATTCTAATCTTGTAATATGGAGAGAAAATCATGGAGGATGGGTTGGTAACAAAAGATAGTAATTTCCTAGTTGACTAGCTTTACCTTATCCACTTAAAAGATGGAATAAAGTAGTAAAAGACAAAATCTCCAGGAAAGCGCGGTTAATAATTTTGGAAGTCAATAAAGTAGGAAATATCAACCCAAAATTAGTATTAAAGTGATCCTGGGATATATATGGAAAGTGTTGACCATGAGGTCCAAGTGGATGCCAACTATCTCGACTAGTGGGTAGGAAATTAAACAAAACTAATTAAATATTTTACATAAGTTATGCAGTGGGTTTATTATATTCACACACACCCCTTTAAATATGACTTTATGATGATATATGGATGCATATGGATGCATATAGGGCCCATCCACAAAGCTATGGTTACCCTTTAACAATTATTCATGTCCAAAAAAGTGAGGAAAGAGGCCAAACCACATGGGTAAAATCCTCCCTCGAGAAAGGACAAGGCACAAAATTTGAACAATATGTCTTCAATAGGTATTTATCTTCACTTTAATGAGTTGAATGAACTATTTTTGGTGAAATACTTGATGAAGAATCTTGTAGACTCCATGATCTTGCACCAGAGTGTAGAATCTGCAAGAAAGAAGTGGAGAGACTCATGGTATCTCATCATATGATGAAGAGGGAGCATTATATAAATGCTTATTTTTTCTTTCAAACTCTGATCAACAAACAAAATCTGAAATAGAAAAGATATATGTGCATACTCCTTCCCAAAGAGTACAAAAATTAAGACAATTTATTACAGAACTAGTTCCTTGTTTAGCTGCAAAATTGTGATGTGAATCACATATCATTCTTCCAATATGATGTAGTGTAGAAATAATAGCTCAAATTCTATGACAAAATATTCTAAGAAGAAGCACAGGAAATAGATCTTTCTACTAAGAATTCTCACAAGCATACATAGGAAAAACTAGAGAGAAGAAAAGAGATTGAATCACATGAATGAAGAGATGAATATTGGTGTGTATCCTTCCATTGAATAATGAGATGAATATTGGTGTGTATCCTTCCATTGAATAATAGTTTTCATAAATAGTATATCCATCATAGGAAAATCGAGTTGTATGGAGACAACTCATAAAGCTCAAAAAGGTTGACTTACCAATATATAGCAAACCCCCATAGGTGGCTAAAGCACTTCCCAAATCTATCAAGGACCTCACGAATTAGTAAAAGCATGAGTGAGTTGTCAATGGATATGGAAAACATGCTAATCCTGGAAAATGGAGAGAAATTCATGAAGGATGGGTTGGAAAAAAAAGAACCAAGTTTCCTAGTTAAGTATCTTTACCTTATCCACAGAAAAGCAGGATAAAGCATAATAAAGCAGAATCCATTGTAAAGTGATGTTTACTAATTCTAGAAGTCCATAAAGTGGTCAAGATCATCCCAGAATCAGAAATAAAACATTCATGGGGTATAGATGGTATGTGTTGACTATAAGGTCTAAGTGGATTCCAAGTAATTAAGCTAGTGGGTAGATAATTAATCAAATAATGATTAATTATTTTATCCTAAGTATTGAGTGGGTTTAATATATTCCAACACCCCCTATAAGTCTGAATTTATGATGGTATTTCAAAAATATAGATGCATATGGATGCATATAGGGCCCAGCAACAAGGCTATGGTCACCCTTTAACAATTATTGTTAGAATAATCAACCCATAGTTACCTACATTAGACATTAATTTAATTATTTGTGTCTTATTACCTAGATTCCTAGATTCCATTCTATGCTAGTTGCCTTCTACATGTCCTAGAAGTCAACACTTGCTAAACCTGAATCATGGAGCACTTGGGAAACATCCTAGAAACCAATTTTATCATGTCTACTTTATTCCACATTCTCTAAAGATCATATCTGTTTTTTCTAGAAAGTTGCCTTGCTTTATAGTTGATTTAAGGAAAAAGGAAAAGCTAGTCTAGGTGTAACTGCCTTGTTTTTTTCCCACATCATCCTCCCTCATTTTATCCAAATAAAATCATGCATGAGTTGTCTTTCCATCCCTATTTAGCTTTCCCAATTGACTTAGAAAATTCATGAGCATCTTCATAGATTTGGAAACTGATTTATGCACCTATGGGGGATTTGACTAGATTTGGTAAGCCTGCTTTTTCACTATTTTGAATGGAATCCTTATGCATTAGAATATCTCATGTACTTATATATTTTAGCAGCCTATTACTTCATAAGTTTTGATATTGTACACTTACTCAATATATAGTAATGTTATGCTCCAATTTCAGTCTCCTTTGGTGTTAATTTTGGTTGTTTGATTAGTAATTTTGTGAGTGTAATTGTTCTATCTCTTGGGTTCAATTTCCACATGGTATCAAAGTATTTGTAGATCTATTTCTCTGCTTCCAAATTGTTATTGCAGGTTCAAAATCATTGACTGGGAGCGCATTCTGCTGACTGGAGGGCATAGCTACTGAGCTATGGACCAATCTCAGAAGATCATCTTGACTCCATTCAATTTATTTGAGTGGAAAGCTGAGATGGAGATATTGTTGAGAGAGAAATTTCTCTACAGGGTGACTATGGCAACTGAGGCAGAGCCCAATGCAGCTACAGAGAAAATTAAATGGCATGACAGGAGGGATGAGGCCTATGGTCTTTTGTGTCTAAGCATCTCAAGAGACCTCCTCTTCCATATTGATGGATTGAAATCACCTAATGAAGTGTGGTAGAAGCTTGAATATATTTTTGGAAAGATAGATGAGATGAGAGGACATCAAATCAAGAATGAGTCGATCTCCTTGAGTCCCAGTAGCTTTGAATCATTGCAACTCTACTTTTCCAAGTTTAAGGCCCTTGTTTTGTAGCTAAAATAGTGTGGGATCGAAAAGAAGGAAGAGGAACTAGTCCTAGCCATACTCTCTCAGCTTGGTCCTGACTATTCAGTGTTTTTTTTTACCTTCCATGCCACCAAGTTGACAACTCGAGCCTGGAAGATGCCTAATCTTGCAAAGTTTGTGGAATCCCTCACACAAGAGAAAGATAAGTTGGTGATGATGGGCAAAATAAAACCTTCCAAAGACCAAGATTTGGTTGTTGGAGATTCAAGGGTGGATTCAAAAAGCAAGAAAAAATATAAAAATCCACTTAAGCAAAAGAGAGACAAGTCTAAGTCTTAAGAGGAGCCCCAAGGTTCCAAGAAGAATTCCCAGAAGAAGAAGAATAAAGGAGAAATGAGCAAGTGCGCATACTGTAGTAAGAGCTATCATCCTAAGAGCTCTTGTATGAAGAAGAAAATTGGCATGTTGACCCCAACTCCTGGAGTAGAATAACATCTCCCTTTCTGATTGCTCAAAGAAGAAGGAAGGAGGATCAGATTCAGAAGACAGAGAGAGAGTACATGCTTTGGTTGCTGGTACATCAAGCTCACCTAGCTTCATCATAGATTTTGGAGCTTCTAGATATATGGTTTAGACAAAAGAGACATTCTCCTCTCTTGACATGTCAAAAGGTCCACCAATAGTTTTGGGAGATGACTCTCTCACTGACAATTTTGGGAAGGGTAGGATTGATCTTGACCATCGTAGTTTCAATAATGTGTTGTGTGTTCCATGTCTTGCCTCTAATCTCTTATCAATGTATCAGATGAATCATAATGGGTCTCCAAAGAAGGTCATATTCTCCCCTGATGATGTTGAAATCACTAAGATTTTGAATGGTAAAGTCATAAAAAAAGGTGTTGTTGATCACACTTCGAAGGTATACAAGTTTTCCCATTTTCTACCCTACTCAAACCCCTCTACTCTTCTGATTCATGCTAATGAAGCAAGAAATATTGGGCATGAAATATTTTGCCATCTTAACTACAAGTATCTTTCTAATTTGAGTGAAAAAGATATGTTCATAGGGTTACAAAAGATCAAGTTTTCTAAGGGAGTCTGTCAAGGTTGTATCCTAGGAAAACACCGAGAGCATAAGTATGAGAAAGCTAGTCATGAGAGAACCTCTGCACCTCTTGAGTTGATCCACAGTGACATTTCTGGTCCATTCCCTCATATGTGCATGATTCAAGACAAATATGTACTGACCTTCATAGATGACTTTTCCAGGTATTGTTGGGTTCACTTCCTAAAGCATAAGTCTGAACTTTTTGACCTCTTCAAAGTCTTTAGAGCCTTGGTTGAAAACCAGTCTGGGAGGAAACTCAAGATCCTCAGATATGAAAATAGTGGTGAGTATTTTAATTCTAAGTTCATTTAGTATTTCAAATATGCAGGTATTCAAATGCAGCATTTGATCCCTTACACACCACAGCAAAATGGTGTTGCTGAGAGAAAGAACAAATCACTGAAGGAGATGGCAACCTGCATGATGGAGGCTAAGACTTTGCCACAAAAGTTTTGGGACAAAGTTATAAACTGTGCATCCTACATCTAGAATAGGGTTCCTTATAAGCAGCTTGATGGTATGACTCATTTTGCAGCTTGGAGTGGGCACAAGTCAGATGTGACCCATTTCAATATTTTTGGCTCAAAGGCTTGGGCTAGAATTCCAACTGAAAAAAGGCTTTGCAACCCCAAATCCAAGAGTGCCTATTTGCCAGGTATTCTAAAGATTCAAAAGAGTACAATCTAATCAACTTGAGCACTAACAAAGCTTTCATTGAAAGAAATGTTTAGTTCCAAAAAGATCCTTTAGCAGCAGTTGAAGTTGGAGAATCCTCTTCACCACCAGAACCATTGATTGTAAGTGAAGAGACTAATTATTTTTCTGATTCTGATATGTCTAATAATGATGATTTGATTAGAGATCCTAACATTCCTACAAGACCAAAATGGGTAGCAAATACCATTCATGCAGCTGGGGAACTAGCTGAAAATCCTAATGACACTAGGAGGACTAGATCTCAATTTGAGAGTGCCCTTTGTGTGAAAGAGACTCTATTTGCTAAGAAGTGCTATCTGATGGTTGAATCATATCCAAATACATGTGACTATGCAGCACATGATCCAATATGGAAAACAGCCATGAAAGAAGAATTCATCTCGCTCCAGAAGAAAAACACTTGGGAATTGATTGATCTTCCCCCAGGGAGGAAGCTAGTTCAATGTAAGTGGGTTTTTAAGACCAAGTTTGCTGCTGATGGTTCACCTTTGAAATATAATTCAATATTGGTATCCAAGGGCTACTCACAAGTACATGGTATTAACTACAATGAAAACTTTGCACCAGTGGCAAAGATGGACTCCATAAGGCTAGTTCTAGCCATTGCAGCTTCGAAGCAGTGGGAAGTGCATCACATGGATGTGAAGTGTGCTTTCCTAAATGGAGATCTCACTGAGGAGATTTACATGCAGCAACATGAATGGTTTTTTTGTAATCCATCTTGTGCAGGTTAAAGAAATCATTGTATGGGCTCAAGCAAGCCACCAGGGCTTGGTATGCCAAGATTGATGGATTTTTGCTGTCACTGAGTTTTGTTCAATGCAAGTCTGATCCTAATGTCTATTTGAAGCTTATTCCTGGTTCTTTGATGATTATTTTCTTGTATGTGTATGACCTACTGATTACAAGAAGTTCAAAGAAAGAGATTGCATCCTTCAAGGATGCAATGAACCATGCATTTTCTATGACATATTTGGGATTGTTGAGCCAATTCTTGGGTCTCGAAATTGCTCAATACCAACATGGAATCAAATTAGATCAGTCCAAGTATGCTTTAGATTTTCTCATCAAGTTCAACATTAAATATTGCAAGCCAAGCAAGACTCCCTTCCTTTCAAAAGTTAAGCTTGAAGAAGCAGGTTCTTCTCCTATGGTAAATAATACACTGTATAGGCAGTTGATTGGGTGTTTTCTTTATCTTACACACACTCAACCTGAATTATCTTATGTAGTTAGTGTGGCTTTGAGATATATGGATCAGCCTCATGAGATCCACTGGAGGGAAGCCAAAAGGATCCTAAAGTATGTTCAAGAAATAAGAACTCATGGGATCTTCTACAAAGCAAAATCTGATCTTGATTTGATTGGGTTTACTAACAGTGATTGGGCAGGTGACAACACAGATCAAAAGTATACATCAGGATATTTGTTCATGATTACAGAAGTACCAATCAGCTGGTCAAGCAAGAAGCAAAGTTCCATACCACTCTCATCTACAGAAGTAGAGTATAGAGGAGTTGTAAATGTAGCAACTCAATGTTTGTGGCTGCAGGGGATACTTGGAGAATGTGGCTTCGAATCATAGTTTTCAACTATTATATACTATGATAATCATAGTACCATTTGAATCTGCAATGATCCAGTTCATAGATAGCAAACCAAGCACATTGAGATCCATATGCACTACATTAGATAGCTTGTTCATGATGGTACCATTGTTCTACTCTTCTGTGCATATTCAGAACAAGAAGCAGACATCTTCACCAAAAAATTTTGTGAGAAGACTTTCAGCAATCTCAAATCACTACTGGGGATCAATGATCATGCTGTGAAGCATGATTGATGACAATATTTCCAATTTTTTTTTCCCTGTCCATGTTTAAGGGAGGATTTTCCCACTGGGTGTTTGCCTCTTTCCTTGGTTGTATGGACAAGCAGTATGTAAATGGTGACTAAGCCTTGTTTATAGGCCCTATATTTTTCTGATATTTACTAATAAAGTCAAGCTTAAGGGGGGGTGTTAGAATAATCAACCCATATTTACCTACATTAGACATTAATTTAATTATTTATGTCTTATTACCTAGATTCCTAGATTCCATTCTATGCTAGTTGCCTTCTACATGTCCTAGAAGTCAACACTTGCTAAAACTGAGTCATGGAACGCTCGGGAAACATCATGGAAACCGTCTTCTTTATTCCATATTCTCTAAAGCGCATATCTGCTTTTTCTGAAAAGTTGCCTTGCTTTATAGCTGATTTAAGGCAAAAGGAAAAGCTAGTCTAGGTGTAACTTCCTTGTTTTTTTTTCACATCATCCTCCCTCCTTTTCTACAAATAAAAGCATGTATGAGTTTTCTTTCCGTCCCTCTTTATCTTTCCCACTTGACTTAGCAAATTCGTGAGCATATTCATAGATTTGGAAACTGCTTTATGCACCTATGGGGGATTTGACTAGATTTGGTAAGCCTGCTTTTTGACTATTTTGAATGGCATCCTTATGCATTCAAACCTCTCATTTAATTATACATTACAGAAGCCTATTACTTCATAATATTGGTTATTGTACACTTACTCAATACAGATTAGTGTTATGCTCCAATTTCAGTCCTTTGGTGTTAATTTTGCATGTTTGATTAGCAACTTTGTGAGTGTAATTGTTCTATCTCTTGGGTTGAATTTCCACAATTATTATGTCCAAAAAAGTGAGGAAAGAGGAAAAACCACAAGTGGAAAGTCCTCCCCTAAGAAAGGATAAGGAACAAAATTTGAAATAATATGTCTTCAACATATCTTTATATTCACTTGAATGAGCTTAATGAACTTCTTTTGGATGGAAGCCTTGATGAAGAAATCATGAACTCCATGATCATGCACTAGAGTGTAGAACCTGCAAGAAGGAAGAGGAGAGACTCCTTATATCTCATCAACTCATGAAGTATGAGAATTATCTGAATGCTTATTTCTGCTATCAAACTCTGATATGAAAACATAATCTCAAATGGAAAAGAGATCTGTGCATACCTTTTTCCCAAAGAGTACAAAAATTAAGACAATTTATTTCACACTCAATTCGTTGAATAGCTGCAAAATTGTGATGTGAATCACATGTCAATATTCCAATATGATGTATCACCTTTCCAGGTCTGATATGAGGCTGATAAAACTCAGATATATAAGAAACATTAGCATATGTAACAGCAAATACAAATGCTTCAGTGACTCCATGAGGATATAGGGCTAGACTAGGAAAACTATGAGCAACTGGGGAAAACTGATAGGTGTAAAAATATGAATGATGGATGGACATGAGATATGAACGAAAAGTGTTTTGAACAGATCCAAACATGTTTAATATAAATTGAAATATTACTAAGGTAATGGATAACCAACCACTAAAAGATAGGAAAGACTTCAAACCATGTAAGATAAGTAACACTGCATAAGAGACCAATGAGGAATCAACTAGTGAACTTGGTATTTGTATAGTATTAGGATTATTCATAGGTATGGTAGATGGTATGGATGGTGGTATTATTTGTGTCATTACATACATATCATCCTGCAAACAATCTTCTAAATCATATATATAATCTTGTAAGAAAGAGCTGCTCAAAGACAAGTCATTATCTAGTGAAAAATCACAACTTTTGGGAGATGAATCTAGTAGACTGAGAGGAGGATTATCAAAGAAAGGATCTGATATTTCTGATTCTAATATATCAGAGACTAAATCTGTATTAGATACATGATAAAGGTATTTAACTCTAGCACTCAAATCATAAATTATATCACCTTGAAACTGTGCACTATGGCAGTGTTCTGAGGAATCAGCGGGATTCTCTAGTTCATATGGAACTTCGATCTTGTTCTTCTCAAGAAGCTGAGACATGATGTCCATATTATTCTTGAAGCACTTATTCTCTAAATGAAAACCCTTGCTGCAATAAGAACACTTGGATGTGCTCCCTTTCCTTTTACCCTTCTGTACAAAATCTTCATCAGTAGGCTTCGAACTTTCATCTTCAATTTCTAACTTTGGCTTCTTCACAATTTGCTTTTATTTTTATTTGGCATTCTTGCTCCCTTGAAACATGAGAGCATGATCCTTTCCCTTGGAATAATTAAGGACACCATATGGATCAATTTATATTTCTCCTTTGTTATTGAATCAAGAAAAGTATTTAAAGAAGGCATTTTCTACTTAGGAACAGCAAGCCTAGTAGCATGAAAAGTAGACACAAAAACTGAGTAATCAGGACCCAATTTAGAAAGAATGGAAAGGATTAAATTATCATGTTATTTCTCAATTCCACATTTCTTTATCATTAGAACAAGTGACTTGAACTTGTTGAAGAAACCCTCAATAGAATCGAAATTGCTTGGACACAGTGAGAATAACTCAATCTCCAATTGATGCACTCTTAGCTCATCTTGAACTCCAAAGAGAGAATCCAATTGAGTCCACACTTGGTTTGGAGTGGTAAAACCATATATATGAAATATTTTATCAGGATAAATAGAGAGGAAAATAAATCCATAGGATTCATCCAACCTATTATTCCACTTAGATTTCTGAATAACAGCATTGGGCTCATTCTCCAAAGCTAAAGTAACTTTGTATAATCCCCTACTAAGCAATAGAATGCCAATTTTGTATTTCCATTAATGGTAGTTGAATGAATTCAGAATTATTGTTTAAGGAGAATCCATACTAGTGAATTGATGTGCTCAAGAAGAAACTCTTTGCAACCTACAAAACAAAACTAGGAGAAATTCTTGTAAGCTATACAAGCTCTTCTTCAAAGAGGGATAGGAGACTGGATGCACTATTCAACTCTGTAGAAATTGATCAACCTTGATGCTATTATATCATGTAGAAATAGTAACTCCAATTCTATGAGAAAATATGCTGAGAATGAGCACAGGAAATAGATCTTGCAACTAACAATTCTCACAAGCATACATAGGAAAAACTAGAGAGAAGAAAAGTGACCGAATCGCATGAATGAAGAGATGGATATTGGTGTGTATCCTTCCATTGAATAATGATGAATAATAGTGTACATAAATAGTGCATAAATCATAGGAAAAAAAATTGTATGGAGACAAATTATAAATCTTAAAAAGGCTGACTTACCAAAATATAGAAAACCCCCATAGGTGGCTAAAGAACTTCCCAAAACTGTCAAGGACCTCACGAATTAGAAAAAGAATCAGTGAGTTGTCAAGGGATATGGGAAAACATGATAATCATGGAAAATTGAGAGAAATTCATGAAGGATGGGTTGGAAACAAAAGAACTGGGTTTCCTAGTTAACTAGCTTTACCTTATCCATAGAAAAGCAAGATAAAGCATAATATGTTGTAAAGCATTGTTTACTAATTTTGGATGTCCATAAAGTGGTCAAGATCAACCCAGAATAAGAAATAAAGCATTCCTTGGGTATAGATGGCATGTGTTGACTTTAAGGTGCAAGTGGATGCCAACTAATTAAGCTAGTGGGTAGATAATTAATCAAATAATGATTAATTATTTTATCCTGAGTAATGAGTGGGTTTAATATATTTCAACATGTAGCACCTTCCCATATCTGATATGAGGCTGAAAGGAATCTGATATACTAGAACCATTATCATATGGAACAGCAAATACAAAGGCTTCTGCGACTCCATGAGGATATAGGGCTAGACTAGGAAAACTATGAGCAAATGGGGAAAATTGTTAAGTGTAAAAATCTGAATGATGAACGGACTTGAGATATGAACCATAACTATTTTGAATAGATACAAACATGTGTAATATAAGTACAAATATGACTAATTTCATGGATAACCAACCAATGAAATATAATCAAGACTTCAAACCATGTAATATAAGTAACACTGCATAAGAGACCAGTGAGGAATCAACTAGTGAACCTGGGATTTGTATAGTATTAGGATTATTTAGAGGTATGGTAGATGGTATGAATGGTGGTATGAATGGTTTCATGACATGTATATCATCCTTAAAACATGATTCTAGATAAGAATTATGGAGTGAGGAATATTTGCTCAAAGGCAAGTCAATATCTAGTGAAGAATCACAATTATTGAGATATGAATCTAGGAGACTGATAGGTGGATTATCAAAGAAAGGATCTGAAATTTATGATTCTGATATATCATAAAATGAATCTATATCAGATAAAATAGGAAGGGATTTAACTCAGTCACTCAATGCATAGGTTATATTACCTTGGACTATCCATTATGACAGTGTTTTGAGGAACCAACGGGATTCTCTAGCTCATCTGGAACTTCGATGTTGTGATTCTCAAGAATATGAGACATGGTGTCCATATTCTTATTGAAACATTTTTTCTCTAGATGAAATCCCTTTTTACAACAAGAACACTTATATTTTCTCCCTTTCTTCTTGACTCTCTTCATTGAATCTTCATCAGTATGCTTCAAACCTTCATCTTCAATTTCTAACTTTGGCTTATTCTCTTTCACAATTTGCTTCTCTTTTGATATTGCATTATTGCTTACTTGAGCCATGAGAGAATGGTCCTTGCCCTTGGAAGATTTAATATAACCCATATAGATCAAATTATCTTGCTCCTTGGTTAGTGAATCAAAGAAAGTGCAAAAAGAAGGCATTTTCCAATTAGAAATAGCAAGCCTATTAGCATGAAAAGTACGCACAAAAATTGAGTATTCAAGACCCAATTTTGATAGAATGGAAAGGATTAATTGATAATATTTCTTCTCAATCCCACAATTCTTGAGCATTAGAACAAGTGAATTGAATTTGGTGAAGAAACCCTCAATAGAATCGAAACTGCTTGGACTCATTGAGAATAACTCAATCTCTAACTGATGCACTCTTAACTCATATTGAACTCCAAAGAGAGACTCAATTTTTCCCCATAATTGGTTTGGAACGGTAAAACCATCTAGATGAAAGAGTATATCAAGGGATATAGATAGGCAAAGAAATCCATAGGCTTCATCCAACCTATTATGCCACTTAGCTTTCTCAATATTAGCATTGGGCTCATTCTCCAAGGCTAGAGTAACTTTGTATAGTCATTTACTGTGCAATAGAATGGAAATTTTGGATTTCCATTCATGATAGTTAAATGGATTCGGGATCATAGTTGAATAAGAATCCATACTGAGATGTTGATTCTCTCAAGAATAAACTCTCTGAAACCTGTACAAATAAAACTAGGAGAAAATCTTGTAAGATTAAATCAAGCTCTGTTTCAAAGAGGGATAGGAGACTGGATGCACTCCTCAACTCTGTAGAACTTGAGAAACCTTGTGCTATGATACAATGTAGAAATAAAATCTCTAATGCTATGATTAAATATTCTAAGAAGAATTAGGAATTATATCTTGCTACTAAGATCATTCTCATAAGCATACATAAGAAAAATAGAGAGAAGAATAGATATTGAATCGCATGAATGAATAGATGAATATTGGAGTGTATCATTCAATTTAATAATGATGAATAATAGTGTACATAAATAATACATCCCTCATAGGTAAAAATGATTTGTATTGGACACAAATCATCAAGCTCGTAAAGATAGACTTACTAAATATGATAAACCCCCATAGGTGGCTCAGAACAACTTTCCTAATCAGTCAAGGAGCTCATGAATTAGATAAAGCATGAGTGATTTGTCATGTATGATGGAAAAAAATGCTAATACTATAATATGGATAGAAAATCATGGAATATGGGTTGGAAACAAAAGATAGCAGTTTCCTAATTGACTAGCTTTACCTTATCCACTGAAAAGTTGGAATAAAGCAGTAAAAGATAGAATCCACAGGAAAGCATGGTTACTAATTCTGGAAGTCAATAAAGTAGGAAGGATCAATCCAGAATCAGGATTAAAGCACTCTTGGGGTATATATGGAAAGTATTTATCATGAGGTGCAAGTGGATGCCAATTATCTAGAATAGTGGGTAGGAAATTAATCAAAATTGATTAAATATTTTATCCTAAGTTATGAAGTGGGTTTATTATATTCCCACATTTTCCATTCTTGTATTATTGCATATGTACCAAACAATTTCACAAAGAATATCCTCACTCAGCCAGATCCTGAAGGGAAAATAGACAAATGGATTGCAGTACTATTGGATTATGATTTGGAGATCAAGCCCACTAAATTGGTAAAAGGTCAAGGACTGGAAAAAATAATGACTAATGCAAATTGTGAATAGTTGAAGCTAAATTTAATTTCTAATGTTTCAAGTGGTTTAGGATCGGAATTGCAAGTAATCAAAGATGTTTCTCTATCTCCTTGGTATAGTGATGTTATCTATGTTTTACAGAACTTGCAAGAACCTCCAGAATTGAGCAAGACCATATCCAAATCTGTGAAACTGAAAGCAACAAAATTTTGCATTTTGAATTGGTACTTGTATTGGAAAGACCTAAGAGGAATTATGTTAAATTTCTTACTTGAAAATCAATCCCAACAAACCATGAAGGAATTTCATCGAGTATGTGGAGGCCACCATTCATGGAAGGTAACTGTCAATAAGATTTTCAGAGCGGGTTTTTATTGGCCTACTATTTTTTCTGATGTCTACAAAGAAGTTAAAGCCTACCATGAATGTCATATTTTTTATGGAAAAATAAAATTAATCTCCTTACATCTCAATTTGATCTCAGTGGAAGCACCATTTCATCAATGGGGGTTATACTTTATTGGAGAGATTAATCCCAAATCTTATGGACAACACAAGTGGATATTTACTTCTATAGATTACTTCACCAAATGGATTGAAGCCATACTTACTAGAAAAACTAAAGATATTGTTATCATTGATTCCCTTGAAAATGACAATCTCTCTAGGTTCGGGTGTCCCAAGAGGTTAGTAACAGATAACACACAGGCCTTTAAGTCCAAGAAACTAATCAATTTCTGCCACATGTACCATATAACCCTGAATCATTCAACATCTTACTACCCTCAAGGAAATGTCCTTGTTAAATCCTCAAATAAAAGTCTGGTGAAAATTATAAAGAAATTACTAGAATAAAACAAGAGAGCGTGGAACACCGATCTTAAGTATGTTTTATGAGCAAACATGATAAGTACCAAGATGGTCGTTGGCATGTCACCATTTCAGTTAATGTATGGAGAAGAAGTAATATTTCCAGTTTCTTTGTGTCTGTCAGTTATGAATCTATTACAGGAACAGGATGAAGAGCCAAACCACATGCAAAGGAGGATTAATCAGATAATAGATCTATCTAAATTGAGAAAGAAAGCATATGACAGAGTGCAGGTGTATCAAGAAAAGATGAAGAAAACTTTTGGCAGAAAGGTGAAAGAGGGGAAGTTCTAGATTAATGATTTAGTTATTAAGTGGGATGTAAGAGAAGAATATAAAATGGCAAGTTTGGTCATTTTTGGAAGGTTCCATACATCAGTGCTGCATACAGAGGGGATAATTGTTTTATTCTGCAAAATCAAAATGGAGCTGACATCAAAGGAGATCCTATGAATCGAAGGTTTCTAAAGCACTATTTATCTTTAAGATGAAAGAATTGTGTACATTAGTTGTATATATTTACTGTTTAAAGTTTAGTATGGATGGCACGTTGAAATAATTGAAGCCCAAGGTTGAAGGCCCTAATATATGGAGGTTTGTCATTTTTAATTTCATGTACAGAAAAGAAATAAAAAGGAAAACTGAGTTACAATTTTGTTTTTGTTTTTAAAAAAATAATAACTTGTACAGAGGATAGTAGAATCGGTACTAGTCTCCAGTTCTTTGCTACCTCACAAGAAGGATAGCATCCCTAGTTGTTTCAAGTTGTTAGGATAGTTTGGATGTACAATAGCTAAGAGGGGATTAAGGTGAGATCAAGAGATTATGTGTTTTGAAATATAGCAATATGACCGTGGAGTTCAGAGCTCGGGTGCTCAAGAAGAGACCAATTTTTTTTTTCCCGTAGAACCACAAGTTTGAAGACGGAAGGTGACTAAGATAAAAAGCGCTTCTGGTACTTTATGAAATATTTTATGGTTGAGATTTGAGGAGTGAAAATATCAAATGTGGGAAGGGAATCCATGTGAGGAAGTTGCAAGATGGATCAAAGGGTAAAATATCGATGAAATGATCGTTGGGAAAGATTAAAGGTCGAATGTGATCAACGATGTGTGATTAAAGGTTAAAATAATCAACACTAGAGAATGGTTTCACACCCACAACATGAACAAGAATAAAATCAGTCACGAGCCAGTGGAATTTTTACCACCTTCCACGTGTCAGGTGGAGAATCATTCCGTTGGGTGAAAGGCGGTAGGGAAAACCCACCTCTCGTGATCTCGAAACCACTTCTGGAGAATATTATAAAGGAAACAGGTCATGTGTATGCATATTGTTTGTTTTTTGTGCATTTGAAGGAATGATCCTACACCTATGGAAGCCAAGTCGGATATAAATTTTCATACGTCATTTTCCAGGGAGGCCACTAACCTGCCAAATTATTTTTAAATGGAAGGTGAAAGGGAAATTGAAACATAGGTCCATGAATTCAGCAATATTGAAGAAAATTTTGAATATAGGGATGGAGATCAATTTGATACTATTCTCTCCTTTGGTCCGGTCCATGAACTAAAAAATAGATTAAAAACCTTAAAGGAACAATGAGTTGACCTACATAGTATCCACAGGTCTCATTTTCAGCATTTTTGTCCAGACCAAACCCTCAATTTCCTATATTTTGTAGCATGTTGTGTGTCCAACTATTCCCAAACTGACCGTCTAAATAAAAGTCAAAATCTTCTAGATGTCTGTATTCCTAAACTGACCAACCCATGCATTTACATCATTGATAAATAGTGCATTCTCTGGGAAATGGTAACATCAGAAATATTTGCAAGTCTGAATAACTCTTTTGAGGGAAAATAAGTGAGATTCATTTTACCCTTGTCCTTAGGTAGCTTCAGGCTTGGACACCATAGGATTGTAACATGTAGTAAACAGCATTATTCATTCGTTCCTCATTCCCATGCCAATTTCACTTTTGTGCTATTGAACTTTAGTTCTTGTGAGTCCTCCATCTGCCTTTCTTTCTAAATTTTATTCAGGCTCCTCTATCCATAGTGTCCTTTTGTGTGAGAGAAGAATTGGCTTTTCATCTCACGGACGGAGAGGAACTTTTGGCAATTTGAGATTCATGTTTTTGATACTTTGCTTTGATATGTATTGTTTCTTTAAGGATTTTTTACTCTTGATAGCTTTTAGCTTTTCTGAAATTATGGCATGGGATCATTTATATACGATATACCATTTACCCTCCTTCCTTTCCGTGGGTCTTTTGCTGTCACCCCCTTGGACATTTAAGATGTGAAATGGATGGAACCTCAAAATAGTATTCTAGACCTCTTTTACTTCTGAGTTATTTACAGGGGTTAAGTAAGACTTCAATGAATGCATGGCTATTTAGGAACACTGCTACTAGAAGACATTCTATGTTTCAAAGCACAGTCTTTTGCTCAAGATTTTAGTTAATTAAGAACCCTGATGTTTCCATGGCAACCAAAAGTTTTCCTCTTTATTCAAAAATAAAAAGAACTAGTAACAAAGCATTCAAATCAAAAGAAAACAACATCAAATCAAATCATCAAAAAGAAAACAACATCAAAGCATTGAAGGAAAACAGCATTATTTATGTACAAGGCAAAAAGAAAAGAAAAGAAAATGTGTGCCCACCCTTAAAAATCTTCAATCAAACGAGTTAAAGGGATAGGCTATGGTGAAGGTCAAAAATCTATCCATGGTCTAAGTGTACCATTTTTGAAATTGAGACCATGTCTACTAATCTACATTCATCTTTATCAGCCTGAGGAATTTGAAGGAGCTCAGGCTGATAGTTAATCCTAGAACTGGCCTTTCTTGAGGTATGAGGTCTTAGCCTAAGCTCAGTCAGATAATTTCCCAGCTTAGTGACAGTGTGCTTCATGTAGAGTTCTCTCAAAATTTTAATCCAATTAGGGGTACCCTTAAGAGGCAACCATAAATGAGACCAGTCTGAAGCAAAATAACCTTTTAATCTAGCAGACCAATCTTGGTTGAGAATAATCCCATATCCACCTGGTATGTCAGCCACCATAATGTCAATAAATTGGTATATCTTGTTGTTTGCAGAAAAGCGAATGAGGACATTTTTCATCTCTCCCACTAATTTGACTCCTGTGCTTTCTAATTGCGTTACTTCCCAGACTGTGGACTCTGGTTGTCCATTAATATTTTTGCAAAACTCAAGTGGCATAACATTCACCGCTGATCCAGAGTCTACCAAGCAATTATGCACATTATGATTCAGCATTTCTAGGGTCAAAAGAAAAGGCGGGGTTTCAGCTTTTTCTTCCCAACCTGGTTCAATGTCTTCTTCTCCTGGTTGGTTTTGAGTGGGTATATATTCTTTAAGCTCCTCAATTTCTTTATTGTTTCCTTAATCAACACCTGCCTGTTCTTCCACAAGCTTGATAGGCTCACTGATTGGCTCTACCTCCTGGTTGACAATAGTGACTTCAGATTTTTTATCTTTAACATTCACATCAATCTGTCTCTTGACCGTCTCCTGCAATTTTTTAATCTTCGAAATTATTGCATTGTCTCTAATTGTTAGGTCCGTGTCTTTTGTTGATGTTGGTGTGCATTCAGACTTGAGGGCCTTCTCTTCTATGTTGAACAATGAGACACCATTCCATAAGAACATGGTATCATTATCTCGTTTCTCTATGGTCTGTTTTTTCTCTTCTTCTTCATCACTATATTCAGTCAATTTAGATTCCAGCAGCTTATTCATCACCAATTTCATTGATATTAACCATTGAGGACACTTCTTTTCAGAGTGAGGTTGTTGGTGGAAAGTGCAGAAATTGTCCCCCCCTACCTCTATTATATTCATTGATGCTGAATTTGGGGGAGGGATTTTCCATTGGTTGCTATCCTCTCTTTTTGGATAGTATGGTTTGTAAGTTTTCTGGATTTCCCTTTCTTTCTCCAAATCTATTATTCGGTTGGATAGTTTCTGTATCATTTTCAGCATTCCCTCAAAATCATGTGATTGCTCCTCTTTAGGTTTAGACAGCCATATGGTTTTCCTCCTGGTAGTATTTTCTTCATGTAGATCAGGATAACCTTCTATACTTTCCCTTTCAGCTTCTACCCTTCCTGCCTCTTCATAAGTCTCTACCAATGTAGGTTTGGCTTTCATCTTGGCAAACATGGACAGCTCAGATCCTAGGGCTGAGGTATAATACTCAATTAAGACCTTGTCTGAGGGTCTGTCAGCTTCAGAATAGTTCTTTAAATACGTTGAAAACCTTTGAGTGAAACTATGTACCTTCTCATTCTTCTCTTTCTTTAACAAACCAAGACCTTTCATCAGTGAGGCATGTGTCTTCAGGACTATGTATTTACTTCTGAAAATCCTTTTGAAGGTGTCCCAATCAGGAATAGAGTTTGTAGGTAGACTGAAATACCAGGATGTTGCTGCTCCTTTTAGAGTGTGTGGGAACAATCTACAGACCACATCTTCATACTCCCTAGCCCTTAGCCCTTCAATTGCTAAATAGAAACTTTGCAAGTGGTCATCTACAGCAATCCTTTCCTCGGGGTCAAACTTAGGCAACAAATTGTCAAAGGCTTGAGGTAGGTTATGCAGAGGAGGTGTGAGGTTCAAAGGTGATCTAGCTCTCCATGCTGGTAATGGGTTGGGCTGATTCACATTTATACCAGCCATAGGCGAGGTGAACGAACAAGACTCTGTGGTAAGAAAACATCGTAAGTAGAATCAAAACCTATAAATACCTGGGTTAGGTCGAAAGCTTCAAAACATTTGTTGGTGAGGTAATCTTGGGAAAATAAGTTTCCATGGCCAGCCATGCACTGGCGGCCCTCCTTCTAGCGCCAGAACTATTGGGGCCTAGAAATTCGCAGGCAACAACGGCAAGGGATTCTCCCCAGTCAACATTCCCAACTAGCCCGTGAATTTTTGGTATAGGGAATCCGTCCGGTTTGCGGTCTGGCTACCGTAGGTCAAAGTAACAAAAACAAAGGTTTTACCGGTTGCGGCGCAGTCCACCGTGTACTTTTTGTATTTTTTTTATTTTAAGTATGATGTGCACATGCCTAATTAACCATGCAGGGTGATTAGGATGCAAGGGGAAGTCACAACGTGATGCGCAGGTTCTTACCTCTCGTCTTAGCACTCAAAAGCATCTCAATCACATATGCAGTAATGAAATAAAGCTAACTATCTACCTATCTATCCCCGAGGAGCAAACTCTAACTTAATTATGAGTAATGTGTATTGTGCATGTATTATAAGAGAAATTACAAGTAGCTAATGTTTCTTTCTACAACACGTGAATGATTAAAGATATTTCAACAATCAGATAGCCAATTGTTTTATGAGCAGCATACATTACTCATGGTGGTAATTCCACAAAATAAACTAGAAATCATTTAAACAAGAACATAGGTTCTAAGAGTTAGAACGATCTCACGGTTAATGGACAAAAGCTGAAAAAACAAAATAGTTCATCTTTCCGCCATCCACAGCATAACATTTGAAAGTTCCACCAATCTTTCTCCAATAGGCAAACAATTACTCTTTATTGCAAAAAAAAGTAGTTCTTCTTACAATATCCCTTTTCATGTTTAACTTGGAAAAAGCCCTTTTTCCCTCTTAGTCTATTACATTTATACAAAAAGGGTGAAACTGTTGGGCTACCCAAAAGTACCTTTTGGGCTTCCCAACTCCTCGCCTCCCATCATTTCATCTTCCTCGAATATTTACAAAATCGTTACATATTGCAAAAAGTGACTAATCTTTTATGAGGAGGGCCCCACTTGCGCATCCAAAAATTTCTTCCATGCCACGGCTTCAGAGGCAATGCCTTCAAATGCACAACGTTCTAAAAACTAAATGTTGATCTCAAACTTTACAGCTTGATTCTTTATAGCCTCAATTCTGGCTGCACTTAATCGAAGCTAGTCCTCCAAAAGCTGCACACTAACGGCTGAATGATCTACTCCACTTCTCAAGATCTGATCATCCAGGGCTTTGATATGTTGTACTTTCACTTCCTCCTCCTGATATCTCTTTTGCAACATTTCTACAAATGCGTTATGGTCCAGGAAAACATCAAGCCTCTGTTCGGCCTCTGTTTGGCGACGATTGCAGGTAACAAGGAGCCTCCTGAAAAACTCTACGCATGCTCCTTTCATCTTTTTAACAGCTTTTTTGAAATCCTCTGCGGTATTTATAGCAAATTCTAGTAAGTCATAATCCTGCTTGAGGGCATGTTGATCCTTTGATGGCAGTTCTGCTGGAGTTTCTTGATTGCTTTCCAGCCTTGCCATTCTAGCAATCAGGACTTCAAGGATGTCCTGAGATCTATCAACGAAATAAGAGGAGGTCTCCAGGATTTCCTCCAATCGTCTATCTACCTGCAGCACCTTGCACCTCTCTCCTTCTATAGCATTCTATAGTTGCAGAATCTTAGCCTTCTGGGCCAAGACATGCTCTTTGAACGGTTGGAGGTTAACCTGCTGCTCCCTTGCTTCCTCCAGAGCAGTTGTTAGAGAAGAAATATGCTCTTGATGTTTCTTTTCCTATTCTTGGGTGTGCATCTCACTGGCCTCCAAGATGGTCTTTTGCTGCTCTTCTAGATCTTCCACCTTTCCCAGAAACCGTTCCTTCTCCATCTTTAGCTCTTGATATTCTTTCTGCACTTTCTCTAGGCACTCCTGCATAGTTTCCCTAAATTGTCTCTCTACTTGGAGGAGCTGCAGTTCATTCTTCGAGGCTCTCATCTCTTCTTTCATGTCCTCATACTTTCTTTTCAGCCTATTTCTTTCTTCTCTTTCTTTTCTCAAGGTGTCTTTCAATTCAGCAGAGGACTTCTTGGATAGCTCCAAGTCTATCATGATCTTGTCCACATTATCCTTCGAAGCTTGGATTAATGCAACTCCTGCTCTGATAGTGAATCTTGGGTCTCGGTCTGTTCCCAACACAACGGGCGTATCCGTTATCATTTTACCAGGTAGACCTCCTGTTTCAACCTTCCTCTCTGTTCTCTTTACTATCCTCTTTGTCTCCCTATCATAGTAAACAGTGTTGAAATCAGGGATTTCTTCACCCACCTTCTGTACAAATGGGACCAGCTTGAGTTTGGGGACCATGGTTGTGTTGGTAGTAGGTACTTGTGGGTTCTGAACCTCGGGGTTCTCCACATCTTGGGTCTTCCCTCCAGCTGTGTTAGAAGCTGACTGCTCTATCTGTGTCAACTTTAGCCTTTCTGCTTCTTGGTTTTGGAGCTCCTCATCAAGCTTCTTTTTCTTTTCTTCTTCTTCTTTCCTTGCATCTTCTTCAGCTTTTCTAGCTGCCTCTTGCGCAGCTTTTCTTTTCTCTTCTTCTTCTGTGTGCAGCCACCCTGCAGCTTCTTGTGCCAACCTCTAAGCTTCCTCATTTCTTCTCCTGGTTTCTTCCTCGGCTTTTGCTTGTTCATCTCCCTTCCCGCCTTTGGTGGTGATCTTCTTCTTGAACCTTCTTCTCAAAGCTGTTAGATTCAAAGCACTGTGGAAGACAGATTCTTCCCTATCCCAATGGTGGGTGTATTCAAAATGTACGTTGTTCTCTTTGCAATGCTCAGCTACTTTCCCATGGGAGTCATTTCTATGGAAAGGCATCTCACCAAAATGAAACCTTTCCGACTCTTCTACAAATTCATTAGCTTTCTTCACCCTAGTGAACCTGTAACTTCCTAACTTGAAGGGAAAAGGAGGATAAGTAGTCTTCTTGTGCTTGAACAGAAAGCTCCCTATGCCATCCAAGAACAATTGCCTAACTGCCTCCTTGTGAATGATGTAATCAGTGGCGTACTTTGGCAGCAGGGGGGGTGCTCTTGAACCTCCAAACATCCTGAAGTAGAGGCCATCTTTTGTCAAATAATAATCTGCATACTCCTCCATTACTTGCAGTGCCTCCTCTGACATACAATCACACTCCTTCAGGAAAATGAGTGTGTATAAGGGCATGATGAAGTGTTCACAGACTTCTCGATAATGACTATGGTACTGGTGTGCCCACAATGGTTTATAGGAAGAATAGACAGGCATTATTTCCCTATCCCAGATGCACCTGAGGCCGAGGAAAGGCTGATTGCATAATATACAGTCAACAAGTATGGAACTCATATAGAATTCAGACCTCTTTTGGGACACTCCTCCCAAGGCGGAGGCCATGTAAGCCGAAAGACTGTTCAAGACAATGCTGGCCCAGTTGAAAATAGTCCCCTGGGTTGCAACATAAAAAATGATGGGCATCCATTCCAGTTTGAAGAACCTGCCATGGGCTCTCCCAAAAACTCTATTAAGCATTAAAGCTATGAACCTATATGGGGTTCTTAAGCTTGCAGTATCATAATCACCCGTCGGCCTGGTTTTGAAATGTTTTCCGGGAAACAGCATTATTTTCATAGTTTCAATAAGGTCCATTCTAACGTTGTTCAGCCAATAATCAGATAAAAACACTTGTTCTTATGCAGGTGATAGGCCAGAGCTACATATCCAGGGCTATAAGCAACATAGCCCTGTTTTTCAACATTATCCAGGATCATTGTTGTTACATCTGCCCAGGGCAGAATCCAACCAATTACTTCAGAGCATGGGGACAGCTCTAGCTCAGTGGCAATATTCATCAGTGAAGATCTCTCTATGTTGGCATATATAGATTCTTCTTCCAAGCCCATATCAGGAACTTCTCTGTGCGTGATCAGCCTGTAAATCTCCCCCCACTGGTATTCAGGTTTGACATCAGATATACACTTAGTGTCTCTGTATATGTATTCTGTTTTGGTGACAACTTCCACTTCTAGCTCCTCCTCGACCACAGGGGCCTTCTTCTTTTGCCTCTTTGACATTGTGGACTCTTCCTGCCATAAAATTGTAACATTAAGCCATTTTCGGCTGAGTGACAAACTTGGAGACAACAATGTGCAGTGTGTCATTTCTTCTATGTTTAACATGATGAAATTAGCTAACTGAAAAAACTACGTGCAAAGCTAACACTGTTGTATGATACCAAACAATTTTATCAACCAATGTCGAGGTGAAAATAAATCTACATTAACATGAAACAAACTTTGGCTCTCTACGGGTGCCATGGTCGTCGCGCAGCGCGGGAAGGACAAGGGAAAACCATGTAAGCTTTACGGTGCGTCTTTAGGAAGAAACGTCATCTGTGCAAACTATGGTCAATAACTATGTACAATTGATACATTCCCCCTCCCCGGCCCGGGTTCGATACTGAGCGCGAATGGGGTTGCGCGGAACCGCGTAGGCAACATGGCTGGGATTTAAGGATACGGGTAGCACCAAAATGGGACAAACGACCCAAGCCCCATAGGGAGAGGTAGAAAAAAACCTACTCCTAACAAACATCATCACACAGGGCGATTTGGTGCAGATAGCGTAACGGCCGTCTGCACCAAACCCCCTCATTCTCTATGCGTAAGGTTGCAAAACAAACGGTGGTGGGGGGAAAATCTACTCTGCGGGTCAAACCGCCCTCCCATGGCCAATTAAGATAAAAATCCCCACCTATATAGGTGCGTAACTAACGGGGCCAAGGAAAAATGGCCGCGAACAAACCCAACCGTAGAAAACAACCAAAAGCTTAACCGGAATGGGAAAGGCAAATACGAGCCTACCTGGCACTGCAGCGTGTAACCAGCGTGGAGAAACCTGTCAAGCTCCCAAGGTTGAGACACCTGGAACGCGGGTACCGAGAATGGGGGACTGGGCGAACGTGGGCGAGCAACAACAATGATTTTGACATCTTGCGATAGTCAAAACGGCAGTGGGATAATAAAACATGTCCTGTCCCCATACCTATATATAGTCAACATGACGGTGGGGCAAAACATAAAATAGGACGGCGGAAGCCAAACAGATCGGAAGTCGAAAGCACAAACCCTTCTACAAAGCCAGGTGACCAAATCATTACTCTATCCGCGAGGACAGCCGAGAGATAATAAACAACGCACATCAGAACTTTAAATCATTGGAGCAGAAGCGGGACGGGAGCCGCAATGGCGGAACTGTGAAGGATAAATCAATCCGTGATGGGTAAAGTCTGAATCGGGAGAAGAACGACTAACACATCGACAAGTTTATCACTTCTTTCATCCGCAACGGTAGAACCGTAAAGGATATCACCGTTCGCAACGTCGGGGTTTTAAAACAACTGGACCACCGGGAATGATAAGGCTTTCCGCAGCCACAACGATGGAATCCCAAGACTTACAGGATCGATGAAACTATCAAAGCAGGAGTCGAAAGCCAAAACAGTAATTGGGAGAGTTAGGAGTTTTCCATCCGCAACTGTGGAAGAAGTAATAAAAAGTTTCGATGCAAAACCAAAAAGCGGCCGATGTGAAAACCAACGAAGCCAAAACCGATTATCCATCTGCAACGGCGGGGGGAAAAGGCAAATACATTTCCGATTCAGTCATGCTGAAAATGCATTTAAAAGCAACGATGAAGTTTGATCAGACATTGGATTTTTTTATTTTTTTTTTCAAGCATTAGAATAAAAATTAAAACAAGTGGTAGATCAATCCAAGCATAAGAAAAGTCTCTCTGAAAAGTCCCTAGATCAAACCAAAGAAGAAAATCAAACTAATCTAAGCAAAAGGAGGGTCCCGAAATTTTTTGGAATTTTGGGAAATTGTTGCAGCTGCAACACTCCTTTTTAGGATGAAGATGGAAATCTGATATATAAGTATGAATAACATGCCTTGATGGTTAAATCCAGGTTAGATCACATGAAGTTTGAATACATGACTCATTCCTTGAAGGAAAGGTCCGATAATTGATAAGCTGACTATGGATTTTGAAGTAGTAGATTCATATTTTAGGACAATTGGTGCCTAGATGCCACCTATTTCTTATGTAGATCATGTGTAGCTAATGGTATTCGATAAAGATATGGAAAACCTTGAAATGCCATATGGATATCAATGGAAGACTATTGAGAAAATTGGGAAAATGAAATATAGGTTACATCAATGAATACTTCCATTTCAAGACTTGAGTTTAAGACATGACAAGGACCACTTCAAAGTGGAATTAAATTACTAAGAAGTTAATATTTTCTAGTGTTTAGGAAGATTTATTTTGTTAAATTTATCAGAGAGGTGTAATAAGGCAGTTAAAAAAATGCATATTTTTAGAATATAGGTACTTAGGTATCATCTCAAGGAGCATTTTTTATGTATAAAAGCATGTTTTGTAATAAAAATGGGGCTGGGAAACCGTGAGAGTGAGATTGATTTTGTAAATGAGCATTTCAAGTTAATAAAATTTGTAGAGCCAAGCAAGCATTTTTGTGTATCAGAGACTCTCATTTTGTTATTTTACAGTATATACTTCCTTTTTCTCATGTGAATGTGTTTCTTGTTATCCTTTTCCATTTTGTTGTCTTTCATGCTTGACAAAGTTTATATTGAATCAAAATTCATAATCATATGCTCTAGTTCTTTGATTTCAAGTATTCACAAACAAAATTCCTCTAAATTTAATATTGGATTCATCTTTCGATTCCCATATTAATGGACTGTTCATTTTTCTTCCTTACCACGAGAAAATCAAGAAATCAACTGTAAAAGAGTGACTATCCGGCCTCTGTGAAGAAATTTTATTGCAAAGCACTGTCATTTAACTCATGATTTTGGCTCCATGCCCAATTATACCCACTTATTTCAGCCATTATAATCATTAAACTTGTTTCTTTAAGAATATATCTTGCCTTTGTATTTAGTTGTCGAGAGATACCTCTCTAGTAGGAATCAATCCAGCTTTCCTCCTAAAGGTTGGTTTATAAGGTTATCTTGGAACTATTCTTCCACAACAAAGGATACATTTTGAGTGATAACATCTTGGCGGTGTTGCTGGTGAGCGAGAATGAAAATTTTCCTTGGGAGGAATGATAGTTTTCAAGAAAAGTAGAATTTATGTCGGCAAATAGGAGTTCTTGCATTTGAAGTTTTTTGTATTTTTTCCCTCACAACTTCACACTAAAATTCAAGAAAGTTGATTCATAGATGAAATCCTGAATTTCAGAATATTTCATACAAGAGTCAATCCTAATCCTAATACTTTATATGTTGTAGAAGATCCGGAAAGAATTCTAAGGTAAAAGGGAGAGGTCAAGAGGATACCTCTCGGTTATAAGGCCTTTTTCTTCAGCTCAAGAAGAGATTTCAAGTCTTCAAGATCCTGATTTGGATGTGAAATTTGAACAGTATGTTTTAAAATTGAAGTCTGAAACTGATTTAAAAAAAGTTGTAGTTAATCAAAATAGATTGCAATCCTACCTCCTAGACTCTCTTTGGAAAAACTTTCAAAAAACTGTAAAAACATAAGAAAGGAAGCAACCTGTTCAAAATCCTCAACCACAAATTCATAACCTTGTTCAAAACCCTCTTATAACTTTGACTTCTATGTTTAACCCACTTGCTTTACCAACTATTTTGCATGACCTTCCACAAAACTATGCTCAAAGAATCACACTATATGATGGAGAGGGAAATTTGACAGCTCAGCAACATGCTGATAGATTTAATGATTTCATTGACCTTGAGGAGGTATGCTATGATGATTCCAAGATGATATTATATGCCCAAATTTTGTCTGGAGAAGAATATAAATGGTTTAAGGATCTCCCTGCAAGATCTATTCCTAATTTTGATGGATTTCAAATTCTTTTTCTTGATAGATGGGAAGACAAGAAGAATACTTTACAGATTTTGTCTCAATATAATAATCTAAAAAAAGGAAATGTTGAATCTGTACATGAGTTTTCTAGTTGGTTTAAGAGGGTGTATAATTCAATTCCTACTAATATAAAACCCCTTGTAGGAGCTTCCAAGCTACATTATGATGATGCTTTTCAAAGTGAATTTGCTTTATTATTGAGGGAAAGAAAACCAGATATTTTACCTAATATGTTCAAAGCTTCATTAGAAGTGGAGGCTAATTTAATGGCTTACGGTAAAATGAATCAAAGGGTTGAGGCATATAGGAGAAAGGTCAGAGAAGAAAATCAACCCTCAACCTCTTCTTCAACAGATGCAAAGTTTGATATCATGATGAGAACCATGGAGAGACTTATGGATAGATTAGCCTTGGATAATAGGCCTCAAAATAGAGATCATCCTGAGCCACATATTAGGGATCCAAATTTTAGGAGGCATCCTCCCCCATATATTAGACAAAGAGATCATAGGAGTCCAAGAAATGTAGAAGACCAACAGGTAAGACCCCCTTTCCCATATAACTATGTTGATGAAGAAGAAGAAAATAATCCCATGGATAATCAAATACATCATTTTGAGGATGTTGATTCTGAGATAAATCTGACAAAAGAAGAGCATAACTCATTTTCTCAAGAGGAAGAGTGTAATACTTTTGAATTGGATATAGAACAATATCAAAGAGGGTATCAAAATGTTGTAAATGATATTCAAAGGAAATTGAACTTGAGAAACAAAGATGTAGTTGTAAATAAAGGAAGGCTTCCTCCAAATCAACTTTCCAGTAGTCAGGAAAATAAAGAAAAATAAAAAGAGGATGTTGTAAAGAAATTCCCAGAAAATAAAAAAGAGATATCAAAATAAAATGATAAAACAGTTTCCCCCTTTAGTTTGCAAAATCAAATTTTCTATTCCTTTAAATGAACTACTGAAAAATAATGAGTACATAGAAAAAATAACTAAAATGGTCAAAACTAATGGAGAATGCCACCCTCATACATTAGAACTAAATGACGATGCCCCAACTATTGTTCTTGTCCCCATAATAGAAGACAGTGATGAAGAATATGTTGCAACATTCTATGTGAGAGTGAATGTTCATGATATGATCCTTCACAATGTTATGCTTGATTAAGGTGCTTCACATAATTTCATGCCAAGATAGGTATTTGAAAGTTTGGGAATGGAAATTACAAGGCCATACAAAGATTTATTTTCTTTTGACTCTAGAAAGGTTAAATGTTTGGGTTGATTAAAGATTTAGTAGTCACTCTTTCCTAGATTCCAGCCAAGAGTATTATCATGGATGTAGTGGTTGCTAATATTCCCCCCAAGTTTGGCATGTTGTTGTCTAAGTCTTGGGATTCAAAGTTGAAAGGAACCCTGCAAATCATACATGTCCTATGAAGCAATCCCACTTTTTGGAGAACACGGGAAGTTATACAGAGAAAAGAGACTGTCATATGTGGTTAGTAGTAAATATATACAAGATAATCATCCCATATATGCAGTTGACACTGACCTGGGGTATTCGATTTTCTATGATGATTTCCATATTGAAGAAGACTTACCAGTAGTAGAGGAGCAGAAAGAGGATAAATATTTTTCCAAAAGACAAGAATCTCTTGAACAAAAGCAGAGAGTTGAAAGAGTATGGACCATGTATTTTGATGGGTCAATAACTAAAGAATGGGTTGGTGCAGGTGTTTGGATCATTTCTCCAGATAGAGAATTTAAGGTGTATTCTTATAAGTTAACTTTTGAAAGTACAAATAATGTAGTTGAATATGAATATTTACTTTTAGGATTGAATTCATTAAAATATTCTAAAGCAAATAGAATTGATGTGTATGGAGACTCAAAGTTGGTCATTAATTAAGTAAATGGTAGTTATCATACAAAGCACCCCCTTATGAGAGCATATAGGAATAAATTTTGGGATATGCTTGGGAATTTTTTCAATGAACATAGATTAATGGTGGTCCCAAGGATACAAAATAAGAAAGCAGATTCTTTGGTTATTGCTGCTGGAAATTTTAAAATTCATGTTTATCAAAATAGAAAATATAAGATTGAAGTTGTGAATAGGCACTCCATTGATGATAATTCCAAATATTGGCAAGTTTTTAAATATGGTTTTAAAATCAAAAGATTCTTAGAAATGTCAAATGAATTTGCTAATACAATTATTGATGTAGAGAATCAGAATTTGGAAAATGTTGAAGGTGATGAAGGATTTGCAGTTGGAGATGAGGAACAGATAAAATTGAAAGGTATGATTGGTGGAAAGGATATCATTCAGCTCAAAAGTAGTTTTATTCCAAAAGGACTCTTACCTTTAGAAAAATTGTTTGATAGAAATGATGTAGCAAAAAATCCCAAAGTACAACCCCATGAAGATGAAATTTAGGATCAAGATATTGGGTCATAGGACCAGCCTTATAAGATAATAAATATTTCAAAAACCTTTCCAACAGAGGAAAAGAATAAATATATTGAGTTAATTTCCTTGGAAACAACATTCTCTCTAGGTTCGGGTGCCCCGTGATGTTAGTAATAGATAACGCACAAGCCTTCAAGTCCAAGAAACTAATCAATTTTATGCCACATCTACCATATAATCCTAAATCATTCAACATCATACTACCCTCAAGGAAATGGTCTTGATGATTCGTCAAATAAAACTTTGGTGAGAATTATAAAAAAATTACTAGAATAAAACAAGAAAGCATGGAACACCAAACTTAAGTATGATTTATGGGTAGACATGATAAGTACCAAGAGGGCCATTGGCATGTCACTATTTCAGTTAGTGTATGGAGCAAAAGTAATATTTCCAGTTTCTTTGGGTATGTCAATTATGTATATATTACACCAACGAGATGAAGAGCTAAACCACATGAAAAGGATGATTAATCAGATAATAGAGCTCCATGAATTGAGAGAGAAAGCATATGACACAGTGCAGGTTCATCAAGAAAAGATGAAGAAAAATTTTGACAAAAAGGTGAAAGAGAGGAAGTTCTAGATTAATTATTTAGTTCTGAAGTGGGATGCAAGAAATGAAGATAAAATGGCAAGTTTGATCATTTATGCAAGGGTCCATACATCATTACTACATATAGGGGGGATAATTGTTTTATTATGCAAAATCAAAATAGAGTTGACGTTAAAGGAGGCCCTGTGAATGGGAGGTTTCTGAAGCACTATTTATCTTGAATATGAGAGAATTTTGTACATTAGTTGTATATATTTACTATTTAAAGTTGAGTATGGATGGCAGGTTGAAAAATTTGAAGCCTAAGATTGAAGTCCCTAATATCTTGAGGTTTTTCATTTTTAATTTCATGTATAGAAAAGAAATAAAAAGGAAAAATGAGTTACAGTTTTTGTTTTTTTTAATAATAACTTGTATGGAGGATAGTAGTATTGGAATTGCTATACAGGTTCTTTGCTACCTCACAGGAAGGATAAAATCCCAGTTGGAACCAGTTGTTAGCACGGCTTGGATGTACAATAGCTAAGAGGGGCTTAATGTTATATCAATATTTTATGTGTTTTGAAATATAGCAATATGACCATGTATTTGAGAGGTTGGGTGATCAAGAGGAGACCAAAATATTCTTTTTTCCCATCGAACCACAAGTTTTTAGACAGGAGATGACTAAGGTAAAAATCACTTGTGGTACTTTATGAAAGATTTGATGGTTGATATTTGATGAGTGAAAAGATTGAAGGCGGATAAGGAATCCATCGGAGGAAGTTGCACGATGGATCAAAGGGTAAAATATCAGGGAAATAACCGTTGGGAAGGATTAAAAGTCGGATGTGATCAACAGTGTGCGATTAATGGTTAAGAGATCAACACAGGAGAATGGTTTCATGCCCACAACATGCAAAGGAATTAAATCAGTCCCAGGCCAGCAGGATTTTTACCATCTTCCATGTGTCGAGCAGAGAATCATTTCACTGGTTAAAAGGCGGTAGGTAAAAAACACCTCTCGTGATCCCGAAACCACTTTTGGAGAATACTATAAAGGAAAAAGGTCATGTGTATAAATATTGCTTTTTTTGTGCATTTGATGGAACGTGCCTACACTTGTGGAATCCGAGTAAGATATACCTTTACAGACATCATTTTCCATGTAGTCCACGTAGCTAACACGATAAGTTATTTTTAAAATGGAAGGTAAAAGGGAAATTGAAATACAGGTCCATTAATTCGGCAAGCTGGAAGAAATTTTCAAAGATAGGGATGGAAATATTTTAATATTGTTCTCTCCTCTGGTCTGGTGCATTAACTAAAAAACATATTATAAACCTTAAAGGAACAAGGAATTTACCTACATGGTGTCCATAGGTCTCATTTTCAGCATTTTTCTAGACCAAACCCTCAATTTCTTGAATTTTATAGCTTGTTGTGCATCCAACTATTCCTAGTCTGAGCATGTTATAATGGATTTAACTAGGTCTAAAATCCTTTGCCCCATTAATTCCTTGGTTTTTAGAGACTCGATGAAAGTATCCAAGTTATTTACTCAAAACTTAGAATATTTCACCGAAGAAAATTTGATTGAGTAATTTACACATGCCACAGTTGAAGAAACATTTTTTTACTCCAAAACCCTTAAACCTGAAATTTTAACTGCAATTGATCCTTTTCCCCTTGATATTAACCTTTTAAATGAAAAATACCAATGGGTCATATCCTTCTTAAGTCAATTTTTAGGGTTGGTCATTGACAAGTTTGTCCCAGAGGTCCTTTTGAGTATGTTGTTTAGATTGATTCTACATCAACCTGATTCTGAGTCTAGTAAGTTATCTTTCCTTAAATTTAATGAATTCCTAGATGAGAATATTCATTCTCAGCTAGTGAACATAGCAAGACAATTCAAGTTCCAGTCTTACCTAGTTAGAATGTTTTTGTTTTTCAATCAAGAGAACTTACATTTCCCATAAATATTATTCACTTCTGAAATCACGAACAATACCTTCAACTACATGAATCTTATAATTTCAGGAGTGTATAGAGTAATGTTCTAGAACAAGCTGCCTAGAGTTCTACCTGAGATGAAAGAGATGTTGCAGTTTTCCCAAGATAGAAGAGTTGGATATGTGTTCCTTCTGAACGAACATACCATTATCAGAGTTTATGGTTTTGTTCATGAGCCATATATTCCTCCTACATTTTTGACACCCAGGATATTTTCTTTGGAATTTATCAAACATGAACTTATTGTAGAAAATGAGTATTTCTTGAGCTTTAGAAATCCTTCTGAAATTAAGTTTCCTTTGAAGTTTGGTCCCTTTATCATAAAAAAGCAAGGTTTCTCACCCAATGGTTGAAAGCTTATTACAAGATATGAATTTCATGACAACTACCAGAATTAATTATTATCATCATCATATTATTTCTCAAAGGAAGCAGCAGAATAAAAACAAGTAATTTGAGATTCCATTAGCTACAATGAAATCAGCAGCAATGATAATACCAACTCCTAGAAAAATTGAAACTACTGGTAAAAGGAGTTTGTCATAAATTATTAAAGAGAAGATTCATAAATATCAAAAAGACCCCAGATGGATTCAAAGAGAGGAATGGTTGAGGCTTGAAGTAAGAATATGAAAGAAAAGTTCAGAACCCAATTTTTCATATTCATGAATACAATTTTGCATAAGTGCAGGGAGTCCACTGATAGGTATAAGTCTAGAGGTGACTTGTTTGCTAGGTATGGATAGGACAAGAATGTTTCTTTGGAGAAATATTTAAATCTTTATTCCAATGTAAGAGAAATTTTATATAAGAAAATCTCCCTAGTAATTTTGAAGGATAATGTGAAAAATACATTGAATCTAGCAGTGGCTACCCAGAACAGAGTTTCAGAAATGAAACTCAAATTCAAAAAATCCCAGTACATGATAAGGTCCATTTGCACAAACATATTGGGGAATTAATTTATACTAATTTAATGAAGAATACCTTGAAGGTTTCAAAATTACAATCTACAGTGTCAAATATGGAAAATCAGTTGAAGCAAGAGAAAGTGGAGAATAAAATATATCAACATCATATTCAAAATATTCAAGGTGGTATTATTGATATGGATTGAGAGCCAGATAGAGGACAAGGTACAAAGAAAATATTAGCTGAGAAAAAGAGCAATATCCAGATATTAAAAAGGAAACTGAATATTCCCTCCACTCAGTTGATTCAAGCTTCGGAGTTGACAGAGTTGGAGAAGGAAAAGGAGTTATTGTCCCAGGAATTGAATGATAGTAAAGCTAAATTGTTGAAACTTGTTGTTGAAGAGATCCAATGGGAAAAGGAAAAATATTTCCTTATTGCTAATATTTATGTTTTAAATGAAAATCAATTATCTATGGAGAAGGAAATAGAGGAGAAAGATAAAGGTAACAAATGGAAACAGATTAGCCAAGCACAGAGAAAATTATTGAAGCTATTGTTCTAGCTATGTCACAAGTTAGCTTGAGAGATGAAGAAATAAAAATTTTGCAAACAGAAAATCAAAAGTTGGTTGAAACAATTTAGAAAAAAGGAAGAAGAAAAAGTACTTTTTGAGAATATGAACAAAGAGTTGTTGAACATAAATGATAAGTTACCATGAATACTTTTAGGACAGTTTCCACTACAAGGTGCCAAGCATCTACTTTGGGATATAATTATTACAAAAGCCACAAAAATAATACTTTATTTAAAAGAGACTTTAATGTAATCAATGTAGCAAGACAAAGTTGTACAGTTGTAAAAGAGACTTTAGATAGAAAACTAGCAAATACAGCTCAGAACACTATAAATTTTCTCAATACTTTGTCTGAATAAGAGTTGAGAACAATGGGAATTAAAGACAAGATTACAGTCATAACTTGGACAAGAAAGGTTATTGGGGAACCTCATCACATTGAGAGTGTCCAAGCAAAGGAAGACCAAATGTTGCAGCAAGTCAAGTCTTTCAAAGGCTTATTTGTAGAATTATTTCAAAAAGGTATTCCTCCTTTTTGGGATGAACATGGCAAGTTGATATCTTGGCCTGAATAGCAGGCCTTTCTAGTTAAATCCATGTTATATCATAGGAAGTTTGAAGACATGACTTAATCCTTATCAAGAAAGGTCATAATTGATAAGATGGTTGTGGATTTTGAATTAGTAGATTCATTCAGGACAATTGGTGCCCAACTACCACCTATTTCTTATGTAGATCTGTGGAGATAAGGGTATTGGTGATGGAAAATATTGAAATTCCATTTAGATATCAATGGAAGACTATTGAGAAATTTGGGAAAATGAAATATAGGTTACATCAATGAAGACTTTCATTTCAATACTTTAGTTAAAGACATGACAAGGACCACTTCAAAGTGGAATTAAAAGACTAAGAAGTTAATATTTTCTAGTGTTTAGGAATATTTAGTTTGTTAACGTTATTGAATATATGTAATAAGGTAGTTACAAAATGCCAATTTTTAGAATACGGGTAGTTAGGTATCATCTCGAGGATCATTTGATGTATAAAAGAATGTTTTGTAATGAAAATGAGGTTGGGAACCCATGAGAGTGAGACTCGTTTTGTAACTGATCATTTCAAGTTAATAAATTTGTAGATCCAAGCGAGCATTTTTCTGTATCATAGACTCTCGTGTTTTTATTTTGCATTCTATAATTCCTTTTTCTCATGTGAATGTGTTCCTATTATCCTTTTCCATTTTGTTGTATTTCATGCTCGAATAAGTTTATATTGAATTAGAATTCATAATAATATGCTATGGTTATTTGATTTCAGGTACTCACAAACAAGATTCCTCTAAAGTTAATATTGGATTCATATTTTGATTCCAATATTAATGGACTGTTCATTTTTCTTCCTTACCACCAGACAATCAAGAAATCGACTGTAAAAGAATGACTATCCCACCTCTGTAAAGAAATTTTATTGCAAATCACTGTCATTTATAATAACTCATGATTTTGACTCCATGCCCAATGATACCCACTTGTTTCAGCCATTATAATCAGTAAACTTGTTTCTTTAAGAATATATATGGCCTTTGTATTTATTTGTCAAGAGATCCCTCTCTCGTAAGAAAGAAGCCAGCTTTCCTCCTAAAGCTTGGTTTGTAAGGTTACCTTGAAACTATCCTTCCACAACCAAAGGATAAATTATGAGTGATAACAAAGGGCATTGCTGGGGATTTAGGAGAAATGAATACTCCAGTGAATCCTTATGCAAAACTTGTTAAGAATATGCCCTATAGATTGAACCCAAAATATAAAAAAAAAATTAAGGCGAAGCTCGACAGAATGTTGGATGTAGGCATTATGAGTATGTCGAAGAGTCTAAATGGATTAGTCCAATGGAAATGTAAGACAAAATGACTGATGAAGTTTGAATTTGTGTCGATTTGATAAAATTGAATGAAACATGTCTACATGACCCCTTTCTTACAACATTTATCGATGAATTATTAGAGAATGTGGGTGGTTATGAAACTTATTCATTTACTGATAGGTTTTCTAGGTACCACCATATCAATATTGATAAGGAGGATCAACACAAGACTACTTTTGTGACTGAATAGCATTGATACCAGTATACATTCATTCCATTTGGCTTAAAAAATTACCCAACTATTTTTTCTAGAGTGGTTGTCACAACTTTTAAAGAGTTCATTCATAAGTTTTTAGAACTCTACTTCGACGACTAGACATTATATGTATTTCTTAAGAATCATATTGAGATATTGGTACTGATGTTAGATCACTGTAGACATTACTAGATATATATATAAATTTCAAAAGGTGTATATTTTGTGCTCCATTCCATATATGGTTGGGTCATGTGGTCTATAAATAAGGACTATTAAAGGATCCTACAAAGATTGTCATTATAGTATATTTTCCCCCACAAACATCAGTCGAGAACAACTTTGGGAAATATTGGATACTACAGGAAATTTATAAGAGGGTATGCACATATTACTACCCCTATAGAGAATCTATTAAATAAATATATTAAGTTTCAGTGGAATGAAGAGTGTCAATGGAGCCTTGACACATTGAAGGAAAATATGGTGGTAACGCCTATTTCAATTTTCCCATATTGGCAAAAATAATTTAATGTGCATGTTGATGCATCACCCATTTCTTTGGGCACAATTATTGCTCATCTAGGTTAACGATATATTGATCATCCAATTTCATTTGCTAGTAGGAAACTGTCAACAACATAAAGGAACTACACTATGACAGAACGAGAAGGTTTAGCTATGGTATATGCTTTGCAAAAGTTCATACATTATTTATTAGGAGGTCATTTCAAAACTTTCACTGGTCGTTATTATTTGAAGTACCTGGTTAACAAGTCGGTTTTGGGGGGGTAATATGCATGTGGATATTGTTGTTCCAAGAGTATGACTTTGAAATTATAGTTAAGCCAGGAAGGCTGAATGCAAGGCATGTCCATCTGTCGAGGTTGGAGATAAGAGATGAACCAACTAGTTTGTATGATAACCTCCCAGTGTGCAATTCTTTTCAGTGAGAATTGTAGATGAGTGTTTTGAAGATATTTACCACTTCTTGAACATGGACATGGTACCAAAAGGGTATATAGTAGCACAAAAAAATAGTTGGTTGTCAAAGCTACATATTATCAGCTAAAATTTGGTCAATTATGCAAGTTAGGTCCATATAATATTTTACAACGACATGTTCTTGACCATGAACTTCCTATGATTCTGGTCGAAGCTCATGATGGAATTGCAGGAGGTCACTATGAAATAAAACCTATTGCATTGAAAAATATGAACGATAGGATTGTGGTGGCCTACCTTGCATAAATATGCAAAGGAATATTGCATATATTGTGATGTATGCCATAGGATTGGGAAACCTTCAAGGAGGTATGAGATGCCATTAGTTCCACAGGTTATGTTGTTGGATTTTGATAAGTGGGATGTTTATTTTGTGGGTCCAATCAACCCACCTATGAAGAGGTTAGGTGCAATGTATATAATAACTGCGACAGACTACCTAACTAGATGAGATGAAGTTATGCCAGTGAAAGACTACAGTATTGCGACTACTACTAAGTTCCTATTTCAAAATGTAGTCACAAGGTTTGGGTGCCCTCAAGTTTTACTGAATGATTAAGGAACTCACTTTGTAAACAAAACTATTGAATCACTGGTGCAAGAATTACATATCCATCATTGAAATATTACGGGCCCATATCATCCATAAGAAAATGGGACTACTGAAGCGTTCTTTAAGATTTTGGAACATGCTTTGATGAATCTTTTATAACGTAAATCACAACGATTAGGATTTGAAAGTCCCTACAATCTTATGGGATTATAAAACCACTTGCAAGAATTTAACGGGACAAATTCCTTTCTAGCTGGTATGTGGACAAGAGGTTGTAATGAGAATGGAGTATATTGTACAAAGTCTAAGAATTTTTGCATTCACGGGTATGTTAGATGATAGTATGGTCAAAAAAAGGTTGTCGTAGCTGCTGGAAATAGAAGAAGATAGATTTATTGTGGGATTCTGACAACTAGTTCAGAAGGAGAGGGAGAATTCCTGGAATGATCGATGCATTACCAAGGAGTAGTTTCAACATGGGGATTTAGTTCTCTTATATGAAAGTAAGTTCTTAAAATTACCCTAGTAAGCGAAGAATGCATTGGATGGGTCCATATGTGACTAGTTATGTAATAGAAGGAGGTGTTGCACAATTGAATAAACTAAATGGAAATTGTCATGTCCCCACCCTTCTTCCAAAGAGAGGACGCGACTATGATGCTATCAATCCAGGCAATCTAATCCCCATAACATAATATAAAATGCATTGAACTAACAACATACACAGATGCATAAGGAAATCTACAGTGGAAGCCAAATTCATTTCATTCAAGCATTCAACAGATTAGACATGTTCATAATATTTCATCAAGAAAATACAAATGCAGAGATTAACATAAGAGATACTTATCTTGAAATAAGCTTGTCCCGCAATCAACTACATCGTTGTAATGTTCCACCCAACCATAGGCCAGTGTACCCATTAATCTCTCAGCAACACTGCCACCCCCGAGCTGGGCATGATTCCCACAAGGAATAAGGGAACACTAGGAGGATCACACATAGCCAAAGGTATATCAAAATTCATCCAAGCCAAACACAGTTTGGTTTATCAGGATGCTAGGGAGGTGGAAGGATGAACTGCTAAGCAAGTGGGATCAATCACCAAGCTATGGACACCTGCACCAGATCTGGCTTGACTTCTAAACATCTACACACCCAACACAAGGAAGCATCCCCTTCTCTACTACAGAACCTTAGGCTATAGCTTCCATTCAAGTGTTATTCAGGGTGTGCAAAGAAGAAAACCAACCCCTCTAGATCTATATGTTAGGTTCCTTCAAACACTAGGTTTGTCAAGCTAGTTTAGACCCAATTCCACTCCCAACCAGTTCAAATCAAAGCGTAATAGGCACACACACCAAGATTGAAAATTCTAGGTTGAGGAAAAATGGTTTTGGAAAAAAAACGAATTACCAAGATGGGTAAAAATAGCCCCCTACCAGCAATTCAATTTCCAGCAACGTTTATGGCCTTCACGTGGGAAAAAACGGATTCACCCAACACCCAAAAATCATGGGTTTCTTCTCCAACTCGATGTGCAATCCAAAAACATATTTTTCCTAGTCGGGTAATGAGGGAAACAATAGCAAAATGCCTAGCAGAGATCCCATCCACTAAATGTTAGCAAAACAACTTCCCAACCATGGGGAAAACATAGGAAACGATAAAAACGTGAATGGGGAATGCATAGCAGCTCCCAAAACGTGAGAGAGAAAAAAATGTGAATTCATGAGGGAATGGGAAGCATTTTTGGGAAATAGCTTTCCCCATAAGTCAAAAAACATTTTCCCAAAAATTGGTGCTTCCCCAAATTCGAATTTCTGACTCCCATACATTGCCCATTCTCATGCAATAACTAACCCAACCAATTTCTGGTAGAATTAAATGATTGGGCACAAGAGACAAAATGGGTAGTTGACAATTTGATGAGTTCTCCCTTTGAAATTTGGCTTTTCCCCATTAGCTCAAATGTTTGAATATCCCCCCCCCAACCCTTATCCTTAGGAAATCATGCCCCCATCTCATTATTTGTTTCATTTACATAGTTGGTTGTGGGTTTTTAATTAAATTGCATATTTACATGATGTCCAAAATTATAATGTGCCTGTCTAGCACGAAATACCATCGGCAACGATTTTTAATCGCTGAAACATAAAACACTAAATCGATGGTGGGGCTTTTGTCTTTAGCTCCGCACCACTATTAAATACAATATTTACATCATATACATTTTTAATGCAAACGGGGTCAAAACTGGGGTGTTACAAAATTCCGCTAGGAGGATTAGTGAATGGAAGCTGACTAAAACCTTATAGGGATAGTCATGTGTTCCCTCACTAAGTTTGTACAAAATATGGAAAAATATCCAAAACCTAAAACTATGTATGTTTTATCGAAGTGTTGGTTTTGTCATAGTTTGATTTTTGTCGAAGTAGGAATATTTTTACATAAGAAGGTAGTGTTATATCAAAGTTAAGTAATATATCGCAGATGCATTTAATGACAATTAATGACTACATTTATGAAGAAAGTAGTGGAGGCATTAGTCTAGTTTCTATAATAAATGTGCGAAAGGACTCAATCTTGTGAACCGATTAGGTGTTGTCACCATAATAATTACAAGTATTTGGCCCTATTAATTGAACCTTGGGATGGACAGCAAAAACACATGTGAAAACAAGATTAGAAGCTCATCAGGTTGCCATTCGGGTTCATTGTTCTCCGTGATGATAAGTGTATTGAGAGAGACAAAGCATGAGTATTGGTGAAGGGTGATCCTAGAGAAGACGTCTATAAGTATGGAAGTTGATTTATCAGATATGAGTTAGGCGCGGGGATATGTTGAGGAATTTGGAATGCAAGAATCTATCCTAGTCATCCAAGAAGAGTTGGAAATATTATCGCTACAAATTTTAGTTGAAATGTCGAAGAAGAAAATAACATCAACTCGCACAGTGAACCTCGAGGGAAGAGTGAGGTGTAGGAATGATGTCCAAACCTTAGGGTCTGGATCTGTGACTATGTTTCCCAGCTACATATCGCCCAAGAATATAAATGCACAACAAATTAGGATATTTGTAGTCACATCCTGCAAAGTACCATAGGTCAAGATAGTCATGGAGATAAATTCCAAACTGAAAATGTTATGACTAGGGGGAGTCATTGCAGGTTTTAGGCACAAATTGAAGAATTAGAAGCAAAATTGGTTCCTAGAACACCACATGAAGTTGCAGAACAGTGCCATAAGGAAGTGCAAGGACCTATCCAAAATATCAAGGATTGTGAATTTGGATGTGCCTGACTTTATGAAGAAACGTCGCAGGCATGGGATTCACTGTTGGATTATGTTGTGATGCAGGACGTTAATGCTACGTTGGATGCAGCACAAAATCAACTGGCAAGTTTGAAGTGTATTTTAAAGACTATGTCACCAGTTGAGAGGATGTAAAAAGAAACATAAAATAAGGAATTACAAGTAAGATTTATTCAGTTGCGGGTAGAACAACATAAGAGGATAGAAAGAGTGGAAGAGATGCAAAGGGAGGTGAAAAGGATCTTTGAAGTGATTGAAGGATCTCATACAAAAATTAAGAAAGTAGTCACCTAGACTTAGGCGCAAGAGAAAGGGCACATTACTATAGAATTAGTTGATGATTTGTGCCGACAAAAAAAAAACTATGTAGATTTTTCATCACTGTTGAAGGTGCCACGAGTTTAGGCTTAAAATGGCTCAAGATGAATCATATGTGATTTTTGAGGTCCTGTTGGCCCTAGAAATTTTTGGTACATATTGGGAAAATACTTTTTATGTGAACAGGGTTAAAGCGAAGTGGTCCATCGAAGCAGTGTCAACTCCAATGTAGTGGCCAAGAAACAAGGAATATGGGTGTTTTTGAAACTATCAATGCAGAGTTAGTTGGGAAACGATTATATATTTTATCCACTTGTAGTTATAAGGATAAGTAATGGGTGTGGGGATGAGGGATATAAAAAAATCATATAAGTGTGTAATGGGTTGGTAATTTTGGGGTTACTTAGATACCAACCTAGTTACATAGTGAAGTAGTCAGGTAGTGAATGAATTAAGTTGGTGAGCAAGTAAGAGAGTTTTCATTCTTTGTGGCTAAGTTATGTGCTATGAAGGGAATATGATATGAATATGTTGTATGAGAGAGAGTCTCAAGGAGATGTAAGGATCTACAGGTTGTGTGCGTAGGTCCATTGTAAAAAGAGAGAAGATAAATTTTGTAGGATGTGTGCACAGACATGAATTGCTTATCTACTATGACTCATTAATAAGAAAAGTGCTTATGTGGCTTACTTCCATATCAGGTTTCCACGTAAAATCATGGTGTTAAATGTGTGTGAGATGTTATGATGTGTTGTGTTACTTTGTTTCATTCTGCATAATAATGAATGAATGGTGTTTAATGAGGAGGTTATGAATGATATGAACACTACATAGTTAATGAATATATGTTGCATCTAGTTAAGTGTTATGTGTGGAATCGTTACGATCTATCAAAGTTCATGATTTGTTGAATCTTTGTTATGTCGAGTATTATGGATGTTGGATTTCTGCCCACTTCATTTGCTTCATAGTGATTTCGAAAGGGGTGGTACCTTAGGGTTTGTTGGTGTGTGTGTTTAGGTGAACCTGGGTCAAACTAGAATTGCACCAACATGTTTTTTATCTCATATATATATCTTTCTTGATGTTCTTGCGCGTGTACGCACCTTACAGACCTGACAGTCACATTGGATGCAAACTGTAGTGCTAACAGTCACGTGCATGTTTCATCCTAAGATGTACATTTTCTTGCCTTATGTAGGTCATGTACCTGGCCTAAAATGTAGGCTACCATACAAACAATAGTGTACATGCCCGAGAAGTGAAGTTTGCCCTATTTTGAACCATCTCCTGAATTTAATTCAGTTTTGTCTCCTCTTTTAGGTTGGTACATCTAGGATAATACCTTTATATCCTTGATCATACCTCCATTTGATGAAATTTGATGATTTCATAAGAAAAATAAAATATTAGTGTCCTCATTTGCAAAAGGTGTCAAAATTTTGTTAAAAAACAAGAAATTGAAATTCACTATTTTAGGCCTTCAATTTCGTAGTAATTTGAACTTTACATACATGTTAGGATCATTTAGAATCATACTTGGAATAATTAAGGATCATTTCATTTGCAAAATTCAAAGTTGAAAACCGCCAAAAAATCATGGAAAATTACTTAATTTGATTTGTTGGCTTTGAATTCAAATTTTTCTTCCAATCTTTCTTAGGTATGAATGTTTTAGGACATATTTAGAATTTGCATACTTAATTTCACTTCTAATAGTGGAAAATTTAACTGATTACACAAGATTTAATATATTTGATTGCTAACTTGCAAATAAATTTTCAAGATTTGAAAAACCTATATTATTGTTTTCATGAACTTTTAGGCCTTTAAATTGATTAATATCATGGAGTTGCATATATGAAACACACTTTAAATCATATTAAATACCAAATTGAAAACATATTTTAAGAAAATTTGACCAAAATCTCAAAAACTTTGAACACTAGGGCCTAAGATAATTTCAAATTGTTTCCCTCCAAAACAAGAGAAAAACACTTAATTAGTGCATTTCTTAGGTTGGATATTTTAATTTTGATTTTTCTTGAACACAATGATAGGAATTTATTTTTCATTTTCAATTCTCTTGTTATAAGTTGTATCCTAGCCACAATTATCCTCTTCACTTGTGCTTTCGGGCAGTCATGTGAATGAGAAAGTAGATCTCAAGTGTAACAATTTAGATTTGATTTTGAGCATAATTTTGAGCCACTATTATCATATTTTCTTGTGCTTTCAGGATGTATTGAAAATGATATAGTGGACCTCAAGTGTAATAATGTAGATTTGGATTTTTTGAAGCATATATTTTTCTGATCCCTATGTATCCTCTTTGCTTTCACTTTTGAGCAGTCCCACAAATGAGAAATAGGGATCTCAAGTGGAAATGTTGTAGTTCATAGAATTTCAAAGGGATTTGTGTATCCTATGTGCTTGCACATTGTGTCATGTTGTACATGAGAAACAAGGATCCCTAGTGTAAATATTCGAATGCATTTTATTTGAGATAATTGTTTAGCAACCCTTAAATTGGATAAGATTAATAATAATTGAAAGAAAACAATTTGCTTCAAAACTTCAAGGATTCATTAAAAAAATTGCATAACCTTTTCAATACATTGAATAACTTCTCTTGATTTAGGACATTAATTCTAAAATTTGAAAATGACTTTAGTGCACATTGTAAACCAAAATAGAAACACAATTCCAAGTTTGAACACATAGTTTGAGAGACATTTTGGAACCAAAAAACAATTGAACCATTTTCATGCAAAGTTTTATTTCCAAAGGAGAACCAATTTGAACACATCTTACGTATTCAAACAAAACTCTTGAACCCTTTGAAAAAACTTGTTTGAAAAGTGAAAAGTAATAATTTGGGAAATTAAAATGTCATTTTTTTAAAATTCCTTTTCAAGTTGAAAAAATGATTCCATCTTGATAAGTTTGCAACACCTGCATGTTTGAAAGAATTCCAAGAAACCTCTTACTCTAATTTATTTTAACAAGTTCAACAAATTAAAGGATAGATTTGGGATCATTTGTTCATTGGATTGGTTCAATACTTTTAGTCACAAACACAAAGTAATCAAAAATTAATGCTTAATATAAAAGTAATCAACATTTTATTTTGAATATCACCAACAAGATTAGGCTAAGGATTTGGATTAGGATCGAAATTTAACAAATATCACCAACAAGATTAGGCTAAGGATTTAGATTAGCATCGAAATTTAACAAATATCACCAACAAGATTAGGCTAAGGATTTGGATTAGGATCAAAATTTAACACTTCAAGGCCACATAATTTTGAAACTAACATTTATTAAAGAGTGATTAAATNCCCACCACTTGATATTTCTGTGGGATATAGGCACATTATAGTACTTCGCGTAAGTGACAAGTCCTCGAGGAGACATCAATTTTTTAGAGTATCTAATTTATGTGTTTTATATTGACCTATGATTTTACTTATGATCCATCGATTGTGAAGTCCTAAAAATAGTTTATATTCCTAGGGTATCACACAAACTATCGTGAGTGGAGGACACTTGTGATACCCATGATAGACACAAGGTTGTTTCATCTCCTTGGGACGGTGAGTAGATAAGGGATAACACTTGCACTTTTTTTATTGAAATAGCATTGTAAGTATTTCTCATAACTTTTGTAATGTTCCTAAATCATAAATCAGGCTCACTAACTCTATTGCAATAAATTTAGAACAAAATTTAAGATAACTAGCTGATAAGTGGGAAAATTAGCAAGTTGAGGAGAGAGTAACTAGGATTTAAAGGTGGGATCAATAAGGCAGGGAAGGATATTGTTTGTTTAGGTTCCTAAGAACCTATATTTTGGGCCCATTTATGTTTCAAGCAGCATCTCCGCTAAAGTGAATTCTACATCCATGCTTCTGGGAACCCGAATTGGTGCAAACAAAAACCCTTACTATCATTTTTGAAGAAACCAGTGGTTAAGAGAGTATTGAGAATATTTTATAAATATTTCATGAAGTTATATATAATTATTTTCAGTTTTATACATATCATAAACAACTAAAATTGATTACAAAGGTAGCAATTGTAAAACTAGATCTTAGGAAAGCTCACTAGCTTCATCTTCAGGATTTCCCAAATAGGTGAAGGAGGATACAAATTATATGTTTCATACATTGGAGACTTAGATAAACATGTTTATGACACATTGTAACAATAATGGTTCGATTTGGAGACTCGGAGGTCGAATTATGCATCTTATGGAAAAACTAGTCAATTCCAGGTGCAAACCTAGAGTAGGTTGGGTGAAATCAAGTAAAAGTCAATCAGACATATTCAGATTGATATAAAAATTATAGATCATGTTTATAACATCAATTTACAGCCATGGATGTTGAAATAAATCTTATAATTAATCTATATAGAATTATTTAACAATATACATCAATACAGGACATTATAGAAGTTATAATCAAAGAGAGACTTGGAGATTCGAACCCTCATATGTATTCATGTACTAAAAAATTCGGGATATTCTAGTTACACCTACAATAATATCATTAATGTCTCAAGGCTTCTATCAGATCTCGAGTTGTATCTTGGAGGGTTGCTCCATGGCTCTCTGAGATATGCAATGAAGAATAGGAGAGAAGAGAAGAGTAGGGAAGGGAGACTTGGGGCGCATCACCCAAGGGAACTAAGGCTCAACACTCAGTTTAAAATCTTATCTTCACATAGCATAAAACATTCACAATATAAACTGAGAAATGGATTTGGAATCATCCTTAAACAAACCTTGAGTGACTTGTTGAGCAAGGCATCCACCTATTGGGCAAGTTTCCCACTTGAAAACCCTACCCCTAATCCAAAAATGTGCCCCCCTTGAAGAATTTAGTAAGTCTAGCCATAGGATGATGTTTCCCTGCTTGCATCACTCAACCCAAAGTGTAAATTCACCCTCCTTGAATAAAATTTACCTTATTTATGATTGGTGATGTTTCTTTTCTTGCATCCTTTCGTAAAAATGGAAATTGTGCCCCCCCTTTACCAAAATTTCCTGCTTTTGCACTGATTTCTTTTCCTACACTTTATACTTTTCAAACTGCCTACTTTTCCTTGCTTTTGACAGTTTCCATCTTTTTTTGAAATATTTCTTTTGTCAGTCTTTCGTACAGTTGTTATTTTTCATCCTAGGAAAGTTGGCTTGCCTAATGCACCCTCCTAACATGACACTCATTTCCACATGTCATTATTTTCCACATTAATTAAATAATTACATAAAATAATCAAAATTATAATTCTCCTAATACATGCCTCCATAGTTTTAATACCTAAAATTCCCTAGGTAATTTAATTAATTCAACTTTTTTAACCCATAGATGCTTGACATGGTCAACACTTATGTCCTACTAGTAAGGTACATTACAGTCCTCCCCTCCCAATTATGCTTGTCTTCAAGCAGAAGCAATCTAGGGTGCTGCAAAATTTGTTCACCCAAAGAAGTCTTCCCCCATGTCGGAGAACTAGAAAATGATATGACCATGATGAACTCATGTGAATAAAGGTTGACTTGCTCCATCAAGCCAGCATGTAAATAGCTGCCCCAAATACAAGCAATTCCAAGTTCCCATTGCTTGCATTGCATCCCCATCGGTGATAATTCCATCCCACACAATTCCTCAGACAAAAGTATTCATGGATCCCATTTCATCAACTGCAAGTATCCATGTACTAGTTTCAAGGGTGGAAATTTGACATCCCAAAGAATGTTAGCATCTGGTATGCATCCTCCTAAGCATCATCAACATCATGCAAGAACCACCATCATGAAAAATACCATGAAGGATAACAATAACATCATTATGAATGTCTGAATAATGCAAATGACAAGGGTGAAAGTCCCATGTACAACCCCAATAAAGATAGGCACCATCCAGCACACAAGGATTCCCAATATGCTCACAATAAAATGATGCATCAAAATCATCTCTAAGAATGCAAACAATAAATAAAAACATGTTCCTCCTCATCCAACAGTGGAATGGAATCGCACTCAAATAAAAATATCCATGTGAACACATCCAATGGCTCAACTCTCTGCCACCAGTAAAATGATGCAAGCATCCATCCAAATGTGTGGATTTCCTCCACAAATGCCACCTAGTGCAATATGTATGTCTCAGAAGCTTATCTTGGAAGTTTTCTTGCTTATCTTCTTATTGGAATAATCAAAACCCATTCCAATACTTAGGATAAAATAATTAACCTTTTTTATTAATTTCCTAGGTCCTACACTAGATAGTTTGTACCCAATTCCATTTATGTGGTCAAACTTGCCAAACCTACCTCCTCAAGAGATTTGGAAAGATTCTATATAATATACTTCCAAATAACAGACTACCCATTTTAGTAAGTGCACATTCCTACCTTATCCATAGTTTCTAGTTTTTCTGCATTTTTAAGGCAAAAGTTAAAGCTAGTTTTAAGGTAGACTGCCTTGTTTCTTGCAACAACTCACCTCCCTTATTTTCCTCATATAAAAGAATGATAAATTCCACTTTATGTCACCTATCATTTGTACCTTCTCATTCAGCAAATTTGTGAGCATCTTGACTGGTATGGAAATTGCTTTATGCACCTATGGGGGATTTTGACTAGTTTAGTAAGCCTACTTTTGTACTGATTCAAATAGAATATTTGAGATTTTGAATCATTGGAGTATCTACATGGTGATAAGAATACATATATTTAATTATGGTTGGTGTAAATTAATATCAACAATAGTTTGTGTTATTCAACTTATTCGGTCTCCTTTTGAGTGATATTGCATAGTTTTCAAGCAATTTTGTGACTTCAATTGATCTTAGCTTGGGATAAATTTCCACATGGCATCATATACTTTGTATGTCAATTGTTATCCTCTTCTAATTTATTTTTCAGGGTTGACATCACTCACTAGGAGCACATTCTATCTGTATAAGGGCGTAGTTGTTGAAGAATGGATCAATCTCAACAAATCATCTTGACTCCATTCAACTATTTTGAATGGAAGGGAGGGATGGAGATTGTGATGAGGAGTAAACACCTCTACAATATTATCCTAATTCATCAGTAAAGAAGATCAAATGACATAATAGGAGATATGAGGTGTATGGTCTGTTATGTCTCAGCATTTCCAAAGACCTTTTATTTCATCTTGATGAATTATCCAAATGAAGTATGGGAGAAGCTTCAAAATTTATTTGGAAATACAGATAATATGAGGGGTCATCTATTGTAGAGTGAGTTGATATCATTGAGTCCAAGCAGCTTCGAAACCTTGCAAGTCTACTTCTCCAAATTCAAATCACTAGTTTTGCAGCTAAAACAGTGTGGTATTGACAAAGAAGATGAACAACTAGTCTTGGTGATCCTTTCTAAGCTTGGCGTTGACTACTCAATATTGTTTTGAACTTCCATGCGACCAAGTTGACAGTTCAAAACTGGAAGATTCCTTCACTGGAAGATTTCATGGAATCCTTGGCTCAGGAGCAAGAAAAATTGGTCTTGATGGGAACCATAAAACCTTCCAAATATCAAGCTTTGTTTGTTGGAGATTCCAAGATTGACTCCAAATGTAATAAGAAGGGTAAGAATCCTCCATATCAAAAAGGAGACAATTCCAAGTCTCATGAGGAGTCCTCAAACTCCAAGAATAATAACTTTTAGAAGAAGAAAGGTAAACGTGAAGGTAGCAAGTGCGCATACTATGGTAAGGGATTTCATCCTGAGAGCTCTCGCATCAAGAAGAATATTAATATGCTGACTCAACTCCTTGAGAAGAAAAACATATCCCTTCCTGATGGAGCAAAGAAGAAGGAAGGAGGGTCCAATTTCGAAGACAAGGAGAGTCTCATTCATGCTCTGGTTTCAAGCACTGTAATATATCCTTCCTTTATCATCGATTTTGGGGCTTCTAGGAACATGGTTTCAACAAAGGAGGCCTTTTCATCTCTTGATGATTTGAAAGGTCCAAATATTTTTTTGGGATACAACTCATAAACTGAAAGGAAGGGAAGGTAGCATTGATTTTGACCATGGTTCCTTCAATAATGTATTGTATGTCCCAGGTCTTGATGTTAATATATTGTCAGTCTACCAGATGACCCAGACTGGGTCTCCTAAGAAGGTTGTTTTCTCTCCTAATGAAGTTAAAATATGTGATATTGTGAATGGTAGAGTCATTGCTAAAAATTTTGTGTATCATGGTTCAAAAGTATATAGGTTCTCACACTTTCTGCCTTTCTCTAACCCCTCTTCTCTCCTCACCCATCCAAATGAAGCAATAAATATTTGGCATGAGAGGTTTGGTCATTTAAATTAAAAATATCTTTCATATTTATGTGAAAAATGCATGGTTTTAGGACTTCCAAAGATAATTTTTTCCAAAGGAGTCTGACAGGGTTGCATTCTAGGAAAACATCCAGAGCATAAGTATGAGAGACTCAGTCATGAGCGAACCTCAACACCTATTGAGCTCATCCACAGTGACAATTTTGGTCCCTTCCCTCATATTTCCATGATTCAAGCCAAGTATGTCTTAACCTTCATAGATGAATTTTCTAGGTACTGTTGGGTTTACTTCCTTAAACTCAAGTCTGAAGTTATTGACCTCTTCAAGTTTTTAAAGCCTTGTTTGAGAACCAATCTGGGAGGAAACTCAATATCCTCAGATCTGATAATGGCGGTAAATATTTCAAGTTTTATTTCATTAAAGATTTTCAATATGCACATATCCATATGCAACACTCTATTCATTATTCACCTCACCAAAATGGTGTTGCTAAGAGGAATAATAGAAGCCTCAAGGAGATGGTTACTTGTATGATGGATTCTAAGACTTTGCCACCAAATTTTGTGGCTGAATCTATAAATTGTGCATCCTATATCCAGAATAGGGTGCCTCATAAGAAACTTGATGGAGTTACTCCTTTCGAAGCTTGGAGTGGACACAAACTTTATGTGTCTCATTTCAGGATTTTTGGCTCAGGGGCATGGGATAGAATTCCATTAGATAAAAGGAGGGATTTGGAGACCCGAATTCAAGAGTGTCTATTTTTTGGGTATTTTTAAGATTCCAAAGGGTATAATATGATCAACATGAGCACTCAAAAATCATTCATTGAAAGGATTGTCCAGTTTGAAGAAGAGCCTATGCTAGCAATAGAAATTGGAGAGTCTTCTTCACCACCTCTGCCTTCGATTGCTAGTGAAGAGAATAATGAAATTTCTTATTCTGGTATGTATGATAATGATGATTTAATTTCATATCCTAACATCCCCACAAGTCCAAATTTGGCAGCGAATACCATTCAAGCATTTGGGGAGCTAGATGGGAATCCTAGTGATTATAGGAGGACTAGATCTCAATTCAAGAGTGCCCTTTCTATCAAGGACCCTTTATTTTTTTATAAGTGTTTTCTAATGATTGAATCTTATCCACAAACATATGAAGAATAATATGAATATCCAATATTGAAAACATCCATGAACGATGAATTCCATTCACTCCAAAAGAATGACACATGGGAACTAGTCATTCTTTCCCCAGGAAGGAAGCTAGTCAACTGTAAGTGGGTGTTCAAAACTAAATTTTTTGCTTATGTATATCCTATGAAGTATAAGGAAAGGTTAGTGTCCAATGGATTCTCCCAATTCCAAGGCAGTGAATACAACGATACCTTTGCACTAGTTGCAAAGTTGGACTCCATAAGACTAGTTTTGGCCATTGCAGCTTCCAAGCAGTAGGAGGTACATCACATGGATGTAAAAAGTGCCTTCCTACATGGAGATATGAAAGAATAAATATATATGCATCATCCATAATTTTTTGTGACTAATCCATCGATTTTGTTCATTTGAAGAAATCATTGTATGGGATAAGACAAGGTCCCAGAGCTTGGTATGCCAAGGTTGATGGATTGTTTCTATCACTAAACTATTGTAGATGCAAGTATGATCCAAATGTATATTTGAAGTTGATTCATGGTTATATAATCATTATTTCACTTTATTTGGATGACATTCTAATCATAGGAAGTTCCAAGAAATAAATTTCCTCTTTGAAGAGTGCAATGAACCATGCCTTCTCTATGACTTATTTTGGATTGTTAAGCCAATTTTTGGGGCTTGAAATTTCTCAATCAGATCTTGGAATCAAGGTACATCAGCCCAAGTATGCTTCATATCTGTTGAACAATTTCAACATGAAGGATTTCAAGCCAATCAAGACTCATTTCCTTTCAGGAGTTAAGCTTGAAGAAGCGGAATCAACTCCATTGGTAAACAACAGCTTGTATAGGCATTTGGTTGGTTGTCTTCTTTATTTGACTCATAATCGACCTGATATATCTTATGCAATGAGTGTGTCTTCCATACACATGGATCAGCCTCATGACATCCATTGGGGGGCATAAGATAGAATCCTAAACTTTGTACAATGAACAAAAACTCATGAGATTCATTCTGTTGCACAATCTATCCTAGAGTTAGTTGGTTTTACAGACTCCGATTGGGCAGGTGAAAACACTGATAAAAAATCAAATTATGGATATGTGTTTATGTTTTCATATGGACCAATAATTTGGTCAAGTAAGAAGAAAATTGAAATTGCGCTTTCATCTGTGGATGCAGCTACATAATGTTTGTGGTTGCAGGGAATACTTGAAGAGTTTGGGATCAAGTCTAATACTTCTACGGTCATCTATTGTTACAAAAAAATTACTATTCATATCTCAGTTGATCCAGTACTGAGGTAGAGAACCAATCACATAGAGTTCCATATGCACTACATCATAGGACTTGTGCATGATGGGGTCATTGCTCTGCTTTATTGTGCATCATCTGAGCAAATTCAACAGACATCTTCACCAATGTGTTTTCTGAGAATACTTTAAGAAATATAAAATCACTGATGGGGATAGCTTATCATGTGGTCAATACTGATTGAAGACAAAATTTAAGACAATTGTGTTCATGTCCATGTTTAAGGGAGGATTCACCCTTGTGGTTTTTCCTCTTTCCTTGTTTTGTATTGACAAGCAGTATGTAAAGGGTGACTAAGGATTGTTGCTAGGCCCTATATCTCTAATATTTTTATGACATTGTACATAAATTTAGGCTTAATAGTGGTTGTTGGAATAATCAAACACATTCCAATACTTAGGATAAAATAATTAATCTTTTTTATTAATTTCTTAGGTCCTACACTAGCTAGTTTGTACCCAATTCCATTTATGTGGTCAAAATTTCCAAAAATACCTCCTAGAGAGATTTGGAAAGATTATATATAATATTCTTCCAACTAATAGATGGCCCATTTTATTAAGTGCACATTCCTACCTTATCCATAGTTTCCATCTTTTCTGCAGTTTTAAGGTAAAAAATAAAGCTAGTATTTAGGTATACTTCCTTGTTTTTTGCAACAACTTACCTCCTTTATTTTCATCATCTAAAAGAATGATAATATCCACTTTCCATCACTTATCAGCTTTACCTACTCATTCATAAAATTCATTTTCATCTGGATTGGTTTGGAAAGTGCTTTATGCACCTATGGCGGATTTTGACTAGTTTAGTAAGCCTGCTTTTGTACTGATTCGAATAGCATCTTTGATCTTTCGAGTCCTTGAAGTATCTACATGGTGGGAATTATACATCTATTTAATGATTGCTGGTGTAAATTAATTTCAACAGCAGTTTGTGTTATTCAACTGATTCAGTCTCCTTTTGAGTGTTTCTTGCATAGTTTTCAAACAATTTTGTGAGTTCAATTGATCTAAGCTTGGGCTTAATTTCCACACTATCTTCCAGTGATCATGAGAAGAAATTTTATGAAAGAAGACTCCATGTGTGACATTTAATCATCCACCCAATCCATATGTGTATGAATAGCATCAAATGGAAGCAATGTGACCCTATTCTTCTCCATCCATGAGTCTTTCTCACCTAGATAAATATTATGATCTCCCAAACATGGAACTAGTGTAAAAATACAATGGCTCAACTCTCTGCCATTGGATCTACTAAATGGGTGTAATTGAATGAAAGAGGAATAAAATAATGCAAGTGGATTCCTATGTTTTTGTTGGGAAGGGAATGGTGCATTCATCAAGTCATCATAAACACCTATGGGACCCTCTTGCTCCTCATGTAGCACCAATAACGAAATTTCCTTCTCCCAATTTTCATCTCCACCTGATGTGGCTGAAATAGAAGTGTGGGTTGAATAACTTTGAACCAACTCTCTGCAATACTCATCCATCAAGCCAATGTATGCACAAATTCCTCCATTGGTTGGCATAGTGCGAGTGTTATAATGTTCCCCCTTGAAAATTGTGCAAAAGTATTCTAAGGGAAATTCATAATCTCTCTGGAAATGAACAAGATCTCAGTCTCCATATTTCTTGACCTCAAACTCCTCAAGCACAAGAAAATCAAAAATCACCTCATGTGAATGTATATGGGAGGTTCTAATGGCGTCAAATTAATTCTTTGTTGTTGCTCACATTTCAGGACAATGACAGTCATAACAAAAAAATTATTGCAGAAATTAAAGAACCCTTTACCTCCCAAGGATTTCATTTAAATGATGTCTATATCCACCCAATCAATGGATGAATAAGGACTTTTATTTGATTATCCATATGGAGTGTGATCAACCACCTCCTCTATAGAAGAATCTACCACCCATAAGGGTAGGTCATGAAGTTTCCCCTTCAAGGTATTCATGTCAACCAACCCTCTACCAATGCAAGAAATTCTCATTAGAGGAAATTTGGGGTCTAAATGGGCATTATAAGAAAGCGCGCCAACAATAAATTTTGTGAGTTGGAATTCAGGAACCAATAGAATTTCAATCAAATGAGTCAACCATAATGGTTGAATTGACATATTTGTCATAAAAGAAAACTACTTTCATATTTTCGACATATCTCCTTGTGTTTTTACTCAAATTTCGAGCGGGAGAGCTCATTGGATGCGGAATTTAATTCCTCGTCCAACGAGTACCCATGTTGCATACTTTTTACTGACCCCACTACCCCAAAAATAATAAATACCTAAAAAAACGTGATGATGATGTCATCATCACGTTTTTTCGAGTATTTCTTATTTTTGGGGAAGTGGGGTCTGTCAAAAGTATGCAGTGTGGGTACTCATTGGATGCGAAATTAAATTTTGCATGCAACGAGCTCTCCCACTTGGAATTTGAGTAAAAACACACGGATATATGTCAAAAATACGAACAAAAAAAGTAGTTTTTTTCATTCTTCCTCCAAAATTAATAACTATTATTTATTATTTTATTATTTTAACTATTATTTTATTATTTTCCTTAGGAGGCCCATTTTAGACCTCAAATTTCCTCTAATGAGTGCATCCTTAATCCTCTATTTAAGTGATATATTTATCTACCCTATCCATGAATAGATAATCATATTTGATTTTTTATTCAATTGGAATGTCCTCAGCCATATTTTCCATAGCTAATAACAATTCATCCTCCCTCTCAATCTCAATGAGTGTTTGGCCAACATTTTCTTCCTCATATATTTTCACAAGCATCTGCAAATATGCCCCTTCCTCATTGTTTCCCTCCACATGAGTTTCCTCCGGCACATATAAATAGATTCCTACCATGTTCACATGATTCTTTTCCATGCAATATAGGGGGTGTGGTACATTCAAATCCCTTTGAATTTGATCAATCTACAACCTTAACTCTTGAAGAGATTCTTGGGTTTTCTTCAAGTAATCATATATAGCCTCCCATTTACTATGGAGTATTTCATACTCTTAGGTTTCCCTCTTTAATGAACAATGGCACATTTCATACTCCATGAGGAGATGATCTCTGTCAGATAGTAAGTTTATATATCTCTCCTTTATCTTGGCCATGCCTTCTTTAAGTGTTATGCACTCTTCCAAAAAGGCTTCTCCTTCCAACTCTCCTACCGAATCTTTCCAACAACATCTTGTCACAAGGGCATTGATGTCAAAAAAGTTGTTCATGGCTGCCATAAGCTTTTGTTTTTTCTCCTTCATTGATCCCCTCAAATGATTTGGCTCACAAATAAGATCCTCCACCAATATTTCTCCTTCCAATGGCTAACACATAAGACCATCTTTCTTGTGGCATGGATCCACAACACATACTTTATTTTCAACATACCGTTCAGCTTTTGAATCTTCTGCAAAATCACTTCCATGATATGAAGTGGAGGGTGTCTCTGAAATTTGTAATGAAATGTGATATTTGCACATATCAGAAAGTAAATCATGCCTTGGAATTTCATCTTTCTCACCTTTATGTAAGGGCACTATGGTGGCCTGCTCTTCCACTAAATTCTCTGGTTCACACCCAAGTGGTGTGGCCTTGTCTTCTTCTTCATTATGTAGCTAAAGAGGTGACTGTAAATATAATTTATGAACTTATTTTGTATCTGATCGAAAATATGTCTCACCACCTTTACATGAACCAGCATCCTTAGCAGTGATCTGGAGATCACCCACAAAGAAGCTGGAAGTGCATTCATCTTTACTTTCTTCTACTATACAACCACCTTGCAGTGACTTACACTCCACTTCATGGATCTCCGCCTCCACTTAATTTCTATTCTCCTCCAAGCAACTTGAGACTTATTCGTATTTAGTGGTACTCATGTCACAACCTTTAGAAGCTCTATTTGAAGAAAAAACAAACAAACTCATCAATATTGAACATGCAGATGGCTTTGATGAATCTTCACCTTTGGTTCCTTCTTATTCTTTGCTCAAAGAGGTGGAACAAATTGGTTCCTATATGGATGATTTTCTTCTCTTGAAATAATTCTCATCAACATTCTGAGGCCAAAATCCATACTTGAGATATACATACTCCTTGAAAGTCATGACTACACCAATATTCTTTCCCAAAGTTAGACACTCCTTGTAACAGCAAGGCATGTTTTCACATGCTTCTATCATGTTTTTCAAGTGTTTATTACCAATGGGAGAATTATATTTGATCTCTTATCCATCTGATGACCAATAGACTTCATCATATTCATGTCTTGGTAAGCCTCCATCAACATAGAGGATTTATCCTTCTTCACACTTCTCATCATAGTCATCATCGGAGTATGACATGGCTAAAATTCTCTTCTCTTGAGAGAAAAATTCCACGAGGGTGGAAGAAAGTGATTGTTAGATTTCTATCATTTAGACAATATGATCTTAGGATATTATCTGAGAGAATAACATGCACAGGAATCAATCACGAGAGAAAATAGACACAAAAATTTTCCTCGGCGAAACCATAATGGAGAAAACCCCGCAACTTCCTTAGAGATAGAATGAGCACCAATGGAAGTAGTAAAACCCAAAGATAGAAAGATGATCTCCAACAGCTATTCTCTCTCTCACTTGAGTGATCTCCTCCTCTCTCACCTATGTGCTATAGCTGGGTGAGTGTGTGTAACAAATAGAGAGGCTCACTCTCTATTTATACTAGTTTCTGACTTGACAATTACTTACGAGGGACAACTTCTCTAGGAGAGTCTAATAACCCTAGTGCCCCAAAACTGTGGGGACTTTTCCCTTCGATCAACAAGGAGGGTTAACCTCTATGACTTTACATGAATTTATTATATTAATGATTCTCTCGATAGGAACATCGGGGTACAATTGAATACAAATGATTCTCCTGATAGGAACATCGAGGTACAACATAATATATACAAGTGAATACATTATGAAGTTACAAATACATCAACACTCCCTCTTAACTAGGAAGGTATTCTCTTGACACAATTCATCAGTACAAGTCTCTGTCACTGGATCATCATCAAACCTGGATCATCACTGGATCATCATCATCATCACTTCTCCTGCTTTCTCGATCAAATGGTGCTATCTCTCAATTCTACCTGTCATAGGAAGTTCTATAGATCCAGCCCTTTTTAATGTTGGTTGTAGGCCTAGCCTCCATGTAGGTATTCATCTTCTTCGACACTTATATCTAACCATGGGTGGAACACATCTAGCATCCATGTCAAAAAGGAATGCCCAGCACTTATATATGACCATGGGAGGAACACATCCAACATCCATGTCAAAAAGGCACGTCCAACACTTATATATGACCATGGTAGGAACACATCCATCATCCATGTCAGAAATTCCCAGCACTCACATCTGACCATGGAGGCCTAGCATTCCACCATGTCAGAAAGGCTCAGCACTTACATTTGACCATGGGAGGCCCAGCCTACCACCATCTCGAAAAGGCTCAGCACTTACATCCAACCATGGAAGGCCTGGCCTGCCACCATGTCAAAAAGGCTCACCACTTACATCTGACCATGGGAGGCCCAGCCTACCATAATGTCAGAAAGGATCACCACTTACATCTATTTATGGGAGGAACACATCTAGCATCCATGTCAGAAAGGCTCTGCACTTACATATGACCATGGGAGGAACACATCCAACATCCATGTCAGAAAGGATCAGCACTTATATCTGACCATGGGAGGAACACATCCAACATCCATTTCAGAAATGCTCTACACTTACATCTGACCATGGGAGGAACCAATCATACCACCATGTCAGAAGGGCTCTTCAATTAAATTTGACCATGGGAGGAACCAATCCTACCACCACGTCATAAAGGCACACGAACTCATCACTTCCCCTTGGAAGGAACCTCAATCTGGAGAACACCAAGCTTCTCCTTGAAGTACTCAAACTTCACTCTAGCTAATGGCTTAGTCAACACATCAGCTATCTGCTCGTCTATCGCAACATACTGGATCTTCACTTCTCCTCTCTGCACCATATCCCTAATATAGTGATATTTTATCTTGATATGTTTTGACTTTTCATGGAACATCGGGTTCTCTGAAAACTTCACACAACTCTGGTTGTTACAATATATACAAGTAGCATCTAACTGGATATCAAACAAATCAGATAGTAGCTTCCTCAGCCACACTGCCTCACAACTAGCCGAATAAGCTGCGACATACTCTACTTTGGTTGTACTCAGTTCCATGTAGGACTGCTTCCTGATAAACCACGATATCACACATGATCCCATACTGAAGCAACACCCTGAAGTGCTTTTCTTCTCATTGGCACTACCAATCCGAATCAACACAACCATGAAGGTTATTCTTCTTGTGCCCACACTCAATTGTACCCTTCAAGTACCTTACTGCATTCTTTGCAACTAGGTGAGCATGTCTCAATGTGTTCACAGCAAAGAAAATATCTGGTCTCGTATTCATCAGGTACATCAAGGAACAAATCATCTGACGATACATCATGGCATCAATCGTCTTTGATGAAGCATCACTCAGTAGCTTCAAGTTCGATGCCATAGGTGTGGTCATGGCCTTGCAGTCCATTATCCCAATGATATCCACTGCATACTTTCATTGTCCAAGGGAGATTCCATTTGCACTCTGCCACACCTCCATGCCTACAAAGTAGTGCATCATATCCAAGTCCTTCATCTCAAACTCGGCAGTAAGTCTCCTTCTTGCAACTTTAATTAGTTCCTCTTTTTTGTCAGGAACAAGTCATTGACATATAATAGGAGCATCACTAGTCTTTTTCCTTCAACCTTGAAGCAAAGGTTGGAGTCTGCTTTACTCTTAGTAAATCCTAGAGCCATCAATAATTTTCCCATCCTATCGTACTATCTTAAACCTCATAATCTTCTGCAGTCACTCCCTCTGAAGCAGAGCATCATTCTCCCTCTGCCTTTCATAATCTATGCATTGAAACATTCGATACTGGAGTGATAAGTATCTTCCTCTACTGCTAATATTCTATGTATCCATTTAGGGTCACTAGATACCAAGATCCTCTATCTTGAACCTTTTCAAAATATATTCTCTCACCCATCTGTGAGCTTTTCATCCTCTATACGATATCATATTAAACCTTGTAGCAAAGGTTAATATCTTCGTCACTCTAGGTGATATGCAAGCTCCTCATGTGTGTGTTATCCCATGGATTCCATTTGAGCTCGTACAAGGCCTTCTTTAATTTGCACACATGAGTCTGCCTGTCATGTGTCTTAACTCTTAGTGGATGCAAATGTCTCTTCGTAGTCTATTCCTTCCTCATGCTACGAATCCTGCCTTGTATCCCACAGTGTTTCCATCTACTGCATGTTGTATCTCGTAGATCCATATGGAAGACACTATGGACTTCCCTTCAAGTCTCTATACTGCATCCCAGACATCATTCTTCTTGAACTGGTGCACTCCTTCCTTTCTTCTTCGCTATTTCTTCATAACTGGAAGGTTCTGCATCAATGATGCTGCCCAACAGTGTCATATAATTGCATTATGTCTGAGACCTCTTTCTTTCTTTAAAAGTATCGTCATATTATTCTTCATCTTGTATTATTTCTCAAATTGTCGTCACTTGTTCTTCAGAACAAGTCTCATCCTTATTTTCTTGTAGGTGATTGTACGCGGTNATACAACATTCATCCATATCTCACGGAAACTTTCTAGATGCCTTCCATCTCTACCATGACATCATTGAGATTGTGCACTAATCCAATATGTCAGCAAATATTTTTCATTCTAGATAAGTAGCAATGGATATTTGTATAGCACCATCGGCTACTTACCCATCACATGCATAATAGTAGTATACTGTCAGTAATGAAAACATTCTATCATGCATAACACATTAACTGAATATAAACAAATGCATAACCAAATAATATCATAAAATGACAATTGAATACTTATATTTATTCATTTCTTGGGTAGACTCCTTCTTGAGCCTTTTTCTTCATCATCTTCTTCATTCATGGCATCATCATTTCTTATCCAAATTCTAAGATGGATAAGAGGTTCTTCAAGAGTTGAGTCCTTTATATTCCCCATCACTTGAGGGATCTTCTTTGGATCATGAAAGCTTGATCTTCAGTTTCTCCCATTTTATCTTATATTATTATGAGTCGAGATTCTTCTTGTGTGTGCTCTTCTAAGAGTCTACTAAAGGTAATCACTTCCTTCTGGCACACATTCCTCAAATGAATGAATCCCATGATCCTGGGAGGCCATTCAAGGTGGTTCTTATTCTTCTTCGATTGTTTCGTCATAGCAATATCGAACACTTCATTTTGGTGTCTTAAAGCATGACACATGAGGAATAGCAATATCGAACACTTCATTTTGGTGTCTTAAAGGATGACACATGAGGAATGAGATGATATTTAATAAAATCTGCAATGATTCTCTTGGATCTAGCCTTAGCCTCATCTCCCTCTATCTCTTATAAATTCTTTATTGAAATACTGATCTAAGTCAATTTCTTCAAGGATCACAGATTTCCTATACTTATTATGATTTATATTATTCCCTTGAAATAGATTGGTCAGGGAATCAAACATCTCTTTAGGTGTCTTAATGGAAGACACTTGTGGTATAACGTGATCCTTGATAGAATCAGCAATAATCCTCTTGGAATTGACCAAGTTCTTCTTGTGTAAGGATTTAGCCTCATCTCCCTCTAAAACTGGAACCTCTCCACTTATGTAGGTGTCCAATTCATTTCCTTCAATAACTAGTGAGATCCTATACTTACATGCCTGGAAGTTGGCAGCTTCACCAATCTTGTCATCAAGCTGGTATGACTAGTCATTTTGAAATTAGAACCTCAAATGTAAATAGCAAAAGATTAGATATTACCGGTTTGAGGTGTTTGTCCTGGTTTCGGATCTGGATGATCTAGGGTTTGTTAGAGAAACCCTAATTTTCAAAAATTCAAATATTTCAGATCTTGTTGGATATAAATATGTTCCTCCTGAAGGCAAGCTGAGCAGCATACTCATTTTCCCAAAACTGTGATCAAAACTGCAAAATATCTGATGCCTTGGTTTTCTTCAATTTCTTCTATAGAATTGAGTAACATTGTTTCTGTCATATCTCTGAATGTACTGCTCCCCTATGATGAAATTTCTTACTAATGTATCCTCTTTCTTCCTATTTCCAACACTACAAGTTTGACCAGAATTGGTTTCACCAATTGGGACTTATGAAAGTTTTCCCAAGGTGACTTATTTCAGGACTATTCCGCATAGCGAACTTGTATATACTACCACGTGTCACTGTTTCACCTTCGGGGTCCAAATATTTTACCACATAAATTAAATTTTGTTCCCTATCTAGAACATCTTTCGAAATTGCATTTGGACCTTCGTATCCTGAGATATAGAAATTCTCCCTAGGTGTCCTATTTAGAGATGAATCTTGCAAGAGGTTGGAACCCTAATTTGGAGGAATCATATCTCCTAGAATATAGAGAATATGAGGCTGAAATTTTTACATAGGGTACATCAAGACTTTATCTTCGTCTTGTGAAACTTTTGCCTCCTGTTCCTACTTCAATATCTAGATATAGCAAATGTACCAAAACTACCAGTTTTAGTATTTTAGGGTTTTTTCAGGCCCAGGGTCAAACTAGGGTTTGACTTTTATGGATTTTTACTCAACCAAAAAATTTGAACTTGGTGTCTAAACCTATATTTTGATGAGGATAGAAATCCTATGCTGAGCTCACTCAAAAATTCCTCTTCTGTAAAAATCCCTAATTTCCCGCAGTAGTGATAGGTCAAAAACTGAAAATGCCCGAAATCAAATTCTGCTTCTATAGAAAGATGTGCCCTTCAATGGAGAGTTAGCCTAGCCTTATTTTGTTGATGATCTATGGAGAGAGACCCAAAAAGTAAGAATCCCTATCTTCTACAGCTGTACAGTGTCTTCTTCTCAGGTTAGCTTTGATACCATGTTAAATTTTTATCATTTAGACAATATGATCTTCGGATCTTATCTGAGAGAATAACATGCACAGTAATCAATCACAAAAGACAATAGACACAAATATTTTCCTCGGGGAAACCATAAAGGAGAAAACCCCGCAACTTCCTCAGATATAGAATGAACACCAATGGCATTAGTAAAACCCAAAGACATAAAGATGATCTCCAACAGTTGTTCTCTCTCTCACTTGAGTGAACTCCTCCTCTCTCACATATGCTTTATAGTTGGGTGAGTGTGTGTAACAAATAGAGAGGCTCACTCTCTATTTATACTAGTTTCTGACTTCACAATTACTTACCAAGTCTGACTTCTCTAGGAGAGTCTAATAACCTTAGTGCCCCACAACTATGGATACTTTTCCCTCCGATCAACAAGGAGGGTTAACCTCTATGACTTTACATGACTTTATTATATTAATGATTCTCCCAATAGGAACATCAAGGTACAATGAAATACAAATGATTCTCTCGATAGGAACATCGGGGTACAACATAAGATATACAAGTGAATACATTCTGAAGTTACAAATACATCAACAGTGATCCGATGCCATTGTAATGTTCCTGAATTAGAAATTAGGCTCACTAACTCTGCTGCAATAAATTTAAAACAAACTTTAACATAACTAGCTTATAGGTGGGAAAATTAGCAGGCTAAGGAGAGAGTAATTGGGATTTAAAGGTGGGATCAATAAGGAGGGGAAGGATAATATTTTTTCAGGTTCCTAAGCTCCTGTATTTTTTTCCCATTTAGGTTTCAAACATCAGCTCCCTTGAATTCGACTTCCATGCTTCTGGGAGTCCCAACCGGTGTAAACAAAAACCCTTACTAGTGTTTTCCAAGAAACCAGTGGTTAAGAGATTATTAGGAATATTTTAGAACTCTATCATGAACTTATATATAATTATTTCTAGGTTTATGTGTATCATAAACAAATAAAAGTGATTCCAAAGGTCGCAATGGTAAAACTAGCTCTTAGGATAGCCCACTAGCTTCATATTCAGGCTTTCCCAAATAGGTGAAGGAACCTATGAATTATCCATTTCATGCATTGGAGACTTAGATAAAAAATTTAAGGACGTGTCATAACAAGAATGGTTGGATTTGGATACTCGTAGGTCGAATTATGCATATTATGGAAAAATTAGTCAATTATAGGTGCAAATCTAGACTAGGTTGGGTAAAATCAAGTAAAACTCAGTCATAAAGATTCATATTGATATAAAAATTACAAAGAAGGTTTATAAAATAAATTTATAGCCATGGATGTCGAAATAAATATCAGAAATAATCTATATAGAATTCTTTAACAATATGCATCAATACAATACATTATAGAAGTTATAATCAAAGAGAGACTTCGAGATTCGAACCCTCAGATGTATTCATGTACTGGAAACTTCAGGATCTACTAGATACACCTAAAATATTGTCAATAATGGTTGAAGGCTGCTATTATAGCTCGAGTTGTATCTTGGATGGTTGCTCCATGGCTCTTTGTGATCTGCAATGAGGAATGGGAGAGAAGAGAAGAGTAGGAAAGGGATACTTAGGGCGCATCACCCAACGGAACTTAGGCTCATAACTTATATTTGAATCTTATATTCACATAGCATCAAAACATTCACAATATAAATTAAGAAATGGCATTGGAAGCATCCTTAAATAAACCTTGAGTGACTTGGTGAGCAATTCATCCACCTATTGGGAAAGTTACCCACTTGCAAACCCTAACCCTAATCCAATAGTTCACCCCTCTTGAGCCATTTAGTAATTTCGGTCATTGGATGTTTCCGTGCTTGCATCACTTCACCCAAAGAGGAAATTCTCTCTCCTTGATAAAAAGTTTCCTTCTTTATGATTGGTGATGTTTCCTTTCTTGCATCCTTTCACCAAAATGGAAACTGCGCCCCCCCTTGACCAAAGTTTCATGCTTTTGTACTTATTTATTTTCTTGCACTTTCTGCTTTTGAAACTACCTGTTTTTCCTTGCTTTTGATAGTTTCCATCTTTTTCCGACAAATTGCTTTTGCTAGTCTTTTGGACAGTTGTTATTTTTCATCCTAGGAAAGTTGGCTTTCCTAATGCACCCTCCTGACATGGCAGTCATTTCCACATGTCATATTTTCCACATTAATTAAATAATTACATAAAATAAATAAAATTAGAAATTATCCTAATGCATGCCTCCATAGTTTTAATAACCGAAATTCCCTAGTTAATTTAATTAATTCAAATTTTTTAACCCCTGGGTGCTTGACATGGTCAACATTTAATGTCCTTCCAGGAAGGGACATTACACCTTTGATGTTAGTAACTATTGAGGATTTATATCCCTCGGGAGCTACTAGTTTCAAAAGGTCCTCTAATTCATCTTTTCATGAAACATTGATTCTTTGGAAAGTAGTTTGCTTGCTAGTTTCTTAGGATATCTTTTAGTTGAATGGACACGTTGTTTTTTGTTAAGTATAGATGCCTTTGGGATTGTTTGACTATATTTTAAATATACCATAATAGAAAAATGCATAAAACTGAACTTCAAAGTACCTAATCTCCAATTTATATGATCATCAAGATGGAAGTGAGGTGAGTCACCAGAGTTTGGAGGACCTACTACATTGCAAAGGTCAAACTATAAATCACATCATTGTGACTTGGAGATGGAACTACTTTTGAAAATCAATTGATATTACTAGAGAAGAACAACATCAAAACAACCTTGAGAATTCAGCATTACCTCATGAACAAAACTTAGACAGATTTGATGACCTTGCTCCAGTTGGAATTGAAACATTAGAATATCACATAGTTGTTGTTGTAAGTACACCTTTAACAAATATTTTACACCCAGTTATACTTGATGTTAGTGATTCATTGGATAATATTAACCTTCTTTTCAGATGTTGGAACAATTTGCAAAACACGCCACTTGATCCTTCGGCTTCGTCAGGAGTTTAAGGGACCACATTAATGCAACCTCAACTAGTTTTGGAAGGTTATTAAAATCCTCTTGGTATACTCAATAGTTGTCTAGGTTCTACTTTTGGGGGAAACCCTTTACCATGGAATGTTAATATTCCTGGAAGAATAATGGATCTTGGAAGATAAATCCCATTTGGAGTTATCCTTCAGTGATGGGTGGAAGTGTCCTAGGTGGTGCAGGTGGGTTTATCACAACCAACCCCAACTAGTACTTCCAGGATCTAGTGGCTCATACACTTAGCGGAACCGCCAAATTTAACCTAATGGCCAAATTCTGCTCAAATATTGCCTCCCCGCAATTCTGTCTCCGCAACAAGCCTTTCTACAATAGGTGTTCCGCAACTCTATTTTCGCATGTGGTTTTCGGGATGCGGGATGCTCGATCACCCAATGTTATGGTCCGCAACTCTCATTTTTCAATGGCCTTCCCGCAAGCAGGATACAGGATGTCAACTTTCACAACTTTTCCCCCGCAATTTCTCCTAGCCGTCATATCTTTGCGTCCTTCACTACGACCATCGATCTTCCTTTTGGTATGGACCTCACATATTTCTATGGATATTCTTACTCCCTCACAACTTTCATTGTGGGTTTCTTCTAGACCGTCAGATCTCTATCTGCGGACTCAATCCCAACCGTTCATTCTCTGCAACCTTGTCAATGACAGAAAATCTGTGAGTTGCACCGATTGATCATGGAATTAATCAATTCATCCTGCAATCTTCTCGATTATTTAGCCTAACACACTTATGCATGCATCTACACTCTACTTCATCTATTTAAGAAAGAAATTGATGTGTGAATTCAACAACTTCACAGAAATACACAAAAACTTTGAATTCGACTCTACAAAGATACACAGTTCAACACAACACATGCATAAAGGCTAACAACCCTAAAAACACACAGTTAATCCTTCTATTACGCAATAAAGGAAAATGCACACATATTGGATCTCTCTCCTTCCAATTCTTCAAAATATTTACAAGTAGGAACCAGATACTGGTCTGTCCTCCTCTCTGCAAACTCAGAATTCTATTGTTGAAGAGAAGAACCCCCTCTACTTCTCTACTCTTCCTATTTAACCTACACTATTAACTCCTTATATGAGTGATCCTACACCCAAAACAAACCACTACCATGCGTGATGAAACGTCCCTATCCAAACAACTTGTGGCTTTATCTCCACGGAGGGAGTCGTGATCTGCCATCATGCCTATCGCTCCCTAACAAACTATGAGTCATCAGACAACTAAAAAATATTCCTCAGCATGTGACCAACTCATCACATTGATGGCATGCCACTATACCCCTTCAGCCTGACTCATGTACTGACACCTATCAAATTAGATCTACTATCCTATCTAGACTTGCTAGGATAGAAAATACTTTACATGAAATTTTACAATGGTTTTACAATGAACCCCTCCTTGGGCAGATGTCAAGACCTTAGGGTCTGACCAGAATTTTATTAGTTGGCTTTGAGAGCTAATGCTCCTATGATCAGACTCCTAAATTAGAAAGAAATCATGACCTCCTGGTCATATGTCTTCAGCTTCTATTCTCCTAGATCCCAAACTTTATCCTACTGCTGTCCATAAGCTTTTATATCTTCATTTTTCCTCAGTTGTAACCTTGTAGGCTTCCAAACCTTATGTTGTAGTACTCCACTATCTTTACCTTCATCATTCTTCACTTTCCAAACAATTCCATAGTGGACTGCTTTCTTCATTATGTTGTAACTCTTCTTAGGTATTTGCATTAAGTCCCATAGTTCATCTATGTAACTTTTCAACTCAGTCTGTTGTTATAAACAACTTTTTTTTTATTCACTATGCCACTGCACTCTGTTGTACGTTTCCCATTCAGCTCTAAACTGCTGAACATTTTCTTCAACTCTTATTAACCCAATTCTTGTTTTTACTTTCAGAATTGCTTCGAATACTGCTCTTGATATTGCATCCACCCTTGCTTCCTTTATGCTTTTATAATCATCTCCCTCTAGAGAATCCCTCTCATGCTCTCTGACTGCAAATTTACTTTTGAAAAGTAATTTGTCTCTCAATTTTCTAATTGCAGTCATATACTCAATCATTCCTCTTTGTATACTAGTAAACACATCCCAGAACTGTGAACCAATATCTTGTCCTGTTTCTTTTATGACAAGAAACATGTCTTCCTCATTGACTACAATTTCTTCCTCTTTTTCAAATGCTTTCAGCAAGTACTTCAAACATTTATTCTCTACTTGACTCCCTTCAAGCACTTCTTCAGTATGTTGAATTTCTGTGTTAGAAAAACTCTCCTATGGCTCTGTCTTGACAATATTTAGTAATTTCCCTTCAATTCCTTAACCACTTCTATCATTCAATTCATTTTGTCTCAATTCCAAGACTACTTCTTTGACCTGAGACACAGTAGCCTCATCTTCATCCTTATGATATTCTGCTTCCTTGTCACTGAATAAAATTCTTTGTGACACTATCTCATCCATCTCTGTCAGAATAGAATTCTGATGTATCACTTTTGTGATGGTCCCAAAGGTCTATCTATTACCCTAACTTTGGCTCTCTGAGTAAACCAAATATTCTTTGTCCACAGCAAGAACAAATTCTCTCTCATAATACATGACTGTCTCTTCCCCAATAATATCATTGTCTTCATTAATTAAGGACTCTGTAGACTCCTTCCGCTGCAATAACTCATCTCTCCCTTTGTCATTGCTTGGAAACACTCCCATCTTTCCATATGGACTAACTGGATCTTCCACACTTTCATATTTTTCTATCTACCCCTCAAGGTACTTCATCTCTTCATCCAAATTATCAAAACATAGCTTGTTTACCTGAGGTTTACATTCAAAATTAGGCTCAGATTTCTCTAACAGGTTCTCCATCAAAAACATCTCCCTGTCATCTTCTCCAAGCATAGTATCTTCATGCTTGACATCTTCCTCATCTTTATGCCTTTCTCAGCAACCTTCAGTTTTCTTTAGTTCTAGGACTGATCCCTCTTTACTCTGAGACATAGCTGTCTCACTTTCATCTTCACTGGTATCTCCTTCTTCGTCACAAGCCCAATCTCTCTGTGACACCGCTTCTTCATCTTCTATCAAGATATAATTTTGATCCTTCATCACTGTGACAGTTATAGATGTCCATCCAACCATATTTTCTTGACCATGCAAAAATATCAACTCCTCTTTATCTTTGTTAATATCAGGTTTCATCATAGGAAGCATAACTGCTTCATCTTCATTGGTGTTACCTTCATCACTTGACAAGGAATTTTCAATTTCCTTCTGCTGTAACACTTCATATTTGTCTTTTCCGGTAAGACACTCTTCATCACATCTTGCTTACCAACCTCCAAATTCACTCAAGACAACTTCAAACGATAGATTGTCTTTTGCATAACCTACAAGCACATTTACATTGTCAGTTTTAAAATCACAAGACCTGATGGTCTTATTTGATGATTCTGTCACCAAATATTCTTGTTGTTCCAAGTCTTCCATATGACTCAGAAAATATTCATTGTCCTTCCTCTCAGCTTCTTCAAGTAGAACAGATGAATACTTGATGTCCTTGTTTGTTTCCTTTAGCTCTTGGTCATCATCATGTGCCAAGTCTTCTTGGTTCTCAGCTTTCACAGTAAGCTGGAAATCATTACTTTCACTCAGCTATGTATGTGCATGTACATGAGACTTGGTTGTCTCATCTTCTCCCAGAATAGAATTCAAAGTTTGTCCTCTTCCTTCATATTCCATGACAATATTAGTAGATTTTCCTTCTTCATTCTGTGTACCTGCAGACACACACAAAATATTAGTTTCCAGACATTGAGACCTCTTTGCCTCTCTTGAAGCTTCAATATTCAAGACTTTCTTCAGACACTCTCTCACCTTGAGTATCTCTTCTTCACACTAAGCATCTATCAGTTTCTCTTCTCTCCTTTGTAGCTTATGCCACTTCACCTTTATTTTCACAAGAAAACCACATCTTTGGTATTCTTCCTCCTTCTGTAATAGCTCCATAAGTACTTTCAGATAGACTTCTATCTCAGCTTTCTCTCTCTCATACTCTTCATAACTCAACTTCCTCCATATGCCATTTTCCTTGGCATTTTCTTTCCTGTCTTTGTGGCTGCCTCCTGAACCTCTACTATGACTCTCAATAGTCATCTCCTTGAGTTTCTTTCACTCTCCATGAGTTGCACTAGCCTCTGCAGTAACAGTTCTCCCTGCTCCACCTCACCTCACCAAACCTCCTCTGTGCTTGGTCTTTTGGAAAGTACTGGTCCTCTTTCTAGAACCCTTCAGAGAAAATATCTATGCTCCTTCTAGGATTTCTCTCACAAGTCATCTATATGAGAACATAACTATCCTCTTGTACTTCAATCTTCACTTGAAATACTATGTTCCGGCCACACTACTGTTTTCTCTCAGATATCTTCACTAGTTTCTTTCATCACCACCCTCAATGTTTGTGATCTTCTTTGCTGAGATGCTTCACTTTTTCTGCTTACCCTTTGCATGCATAAACTCCTCCCAAAGTATATTTCTATGCCTATATCTTACTGTTCAGGCTCCAAGCCTCTTCTTCTTTGGCATGCAAAACTCTTCCACTCACAGGTTCTCTTACAGACTTCTTAGTTGTCTTCTATCGTCATAGAATATTGTCTTGTAGCTCGTGTTCTTTTCTTTATCTTAGAGTAAACGTACCCTCTTCCTTCACGTTTCACTGTGCTTCTCCTTATTACCTTCATAACTTTTGCGTTCACTTCTGATATACTTCTGTCACGACCTCTTATTCTGTCTACACGTGTATCCATCTTCTTGCACTACGTCTTCACTCGCAGGGTTATAAGTATCTTTGTGACCTTCAAAATCTTCAGAATTAACTTCTTTTATCTCGGCACTGTCAGATTGCCTAAGATCTTCCTTTTTCTCAACTTTCTCAGAAATTCTACCCACAATCACAACTATGGAATTTCTTCAGCAACTTCTACCCAGTCAGATCTGGAAGTTGCTTCTATTTTCCAACACACAGGAAATATTTTCCCGCTCTGATACCAAAATTGGTGCAATTGGTTTGATCACAACCAACCCCAACCAGCAACAATGGGTAATCGGGCATCCTGCATCCCACAAATTGCATGCGGAAACGGATTTGCAGAACGCCTATTGCGGAAAGGCTTGTTGTGGAGACAGAATTGCGGGAAGGCAATATTTGAGTAGAATTTGGCCATTAGGATAAATTTGGTGATTCCACTAAGTGTAGGAGCCACCAGATCTTGGAAGTGCTAGTTGGGGTTGGTTGTGATCGACCCACCTGCACCAATTTAATCTCGATTGTTCATCCTCTGCAAACTTGTCAATGACAGAAAATCTGTGGGTTGCGTCAATTGATCATGGAATTAATCAATCCAAACTGCAATATTCCCGATTCTTTAGCCTAACACACTTATGCATGCATCTACACTCCTCTACTTCATCTATTCAAGAAAGAAATTGATGCGTGAATTCAACAACTTCACAGAAATACACAAAAACGTCGAAGTCGGCTCTGCAAAGATATATAGTTCGACACAGCACATGCATAAAGGCTAACAACCCTATAAACACACGGTTAATACTTCTATTAAGTAATAAAGGAAAATGCACACATATTGGATCTCTCTCCTTCTGATTCTTCAAAATATTTACAAGTAGGAACCAAACACTAGTCTATCCTCCTCTCTGCAAACTCAGAATTCTAATGCTGAAGAGCAGAACCCCCTCTACTTCTCTACTCTGTCTATTTAACCTAAACTGTTAACTCCTAATCTGAGTGGTCCTACACCCAAAACAAACCACTACCAGGCGTGATGAAACGTCCATGTCCAAACAACTTGTGGCTTGATATCCACGCAGGGAGTCGCGATCTTCCATCATGCCTATCGCTTGCTAACAAACTATGACTCATCAGAAAACCAAAAAAGATTCCTCAGCATGTGACCAACTCACCACATTGTTGGCATGCCACTATATCCCCGCAGCATGACTCATCTAGTACTGAAACCTATCAGATTAGATATTCTATCCTATCTAGACTTGCTAGGAAATAAAATACTTTACATGAAAGTTTACAATGGTTTTACAATGAACCCCTCCTTGGGCATATGTCAAGACCTTAGGGTCTGAGTAGAATTTTAGTAGTTCGATTTGAGAGCTAATTCTCTCGCATCACTGGGGGTAATCCTCAAATTTATCCTAGAACAATTCCTAAGGGAAATACACCTATCAACCCCATTCCACAATGGAGTGTTTAGGTTTTAGGAAGTAAGCAATCTTTTTGGGGCCTGCCTTCGCAAAGAGGCAACCAATCTTGGAATGTTTTTCAAGCCCAAGGAAAACAACCATGGTGTGGTCGGGATATAATAAGTAACCAATATTATTGGGTCCCACCTATGCAAGGGGTAAATCCACCCATTGGTAATGTTCTAGGAGGTACCCAATCTTTTTGGGAGCAATTCCCACAAGGGGGAAAACCACTGCTTTTCACACCCAAGGACCACACCAATGGAGTAGCCAGGTTCCATAAAGTCACCAATATTCTTGGGGCTTACCGCCACAAGGGGAAATCACACTCATTAACCCCATTAATCAATGGATTGGTAAGGTTTCAAAAAGTAACCAATATTTTTGGGGCGCACCTCTACCAGGGGAAATCCATTCTTAACCCCTTTCTACAATGGAATGGACATGTTCCAGGAATTAACCAATCTTTTTGGAACTGGCATGCAAGATCTGCGTCCAATCCATATTGGCCACCACAAGAACCTCATGTAGATGGTATGATGGGTTTCATCAACCAACTTGATCAAATTACGTAGAAAATGGACAAATGTCTGTTTAGACCTCGCAACCTATAGCTAGATAGGAAATTCAGCAACACATTAATCCTTCCCAGACTTCAGAAATCCTTATAGTCCAATTCATAGACCTTAGAGGAAAGAAGAAGAAATACAAAAGTAAGAAAAATTCTAATCATAGGATGGGATATGCTTTAAATATGGCTCAATGCAGTGGCAAAAAACAACCCACTATTTTGATGCAACCCTTCCCACAACACCATCATCATGTTAATGTTTGAGCAATAAAGAAATATTCTTGAACTTTAAAACTTTAATCCACAATTACAATGTAGATAGATCTCATAAACAATTCATACACAAGTATTCAATCCATAATACACATGATATACCATGGGAAAACCTTCCATTGATCTGGAGGATAAAAAACCCAGCAAACAAAATTTGAGTATGATAGATAATCAGCAGAGAATGATTGCAACACATTAGCGGAGTGCTTGATAAGAGAGCACAAGAGAATAGAGATCGTATGGAACATTGTTTCATCATTTCCAAGTGCATAGCACTTTAATAACAAGCTTATTCAGTCATACAATGAGAGGTAGTAAATGGTTGCATGCCTTTCGGCATTATGAGCACTATGATCACTTTGTGCATTGTTCACACATTACCTATATATCCTTCCTTGACTTGGTGCAAAGTTTTCGCCTCATAATTATCTCCCACACTAAATATATGCACCCTCCATTAATTCACTAGTGTTAACTTCCTCTAATTAATTTGTTAACTTATTGAACTAATCTTAACTGAATGGAACTGAATGTAACTAAATGTAACTGAACTGAATTGAATGTAACTAAATGTAACCGAACTAAACTAAACATAACTGAATGTAACTAAATTTAACTGAACTAAACTGAATGTAAACGAACAGAACTGAATGTAACTAGTGCTTCACCATCGATGTCATCTTCAACAACCACTTTGCATAAATTAAGGAGTTGATTCCTTAATTAACTGTAACTTGTTTATCACAACTAAGACTCAATTAATGTATTATTAATTCGAATTGATTGGAGGCATGACATAGGAAATTCAAATTTTACTCTATCTTTGTGCTCATCTCATTTATCATTAATTAATTATGCATGGTCCTAAGTGTTTAATTAATCATATTTATCATATCATACTCATAAGAATTGTTTTGAAACTATGATCGTATATAGTACCCCAGGTCATAGAGTCATATGCTAAAGTAAATCACTCTAGGGGTAATTGATCCCTCAAGGAGACTTGTAGCACCTGGTGACCATGACTAGCCATACATCACATAGTATATCCTCGAGACTTAATACAACATAATTCATGTGGTATTGATACAACACAAGACCCTGAACTTAAGACAACCTAAGTTCTGGACTTGATACAACACAAGTCCATCTCTAGTTAAGGAGAACCATCTCATAGGGTATTGTCTATGAGAATCATTTGACTTGATATGACACAAGTGTTTGACCTTAATACGACATAAGTTCATGATCTTAATACAACATAAGTTCCCAGTACAAGCATCTTTCCTGAATAGGACAAGGTCCTATATTAATACATCATAAGATATTTAACTTAACACAACATAAGGTGGTGAACTCAATACAACATAAGTTCCATGGAGAATATTTGAACATAATACGACATATATTCTGGACTTGATACAACACAAGTCTCGTGGGAATGAATCCTGAAGTTGTACTTTCAACACTCATTCTCAGCGAGGGAGGCATTCTTCTACTCTACCAGGAATTGCCTGCCATACCAAGCTTGTCTCGGAAGTATCTCAACTTCGTCATTGACAGCGGATTGTCCATAAATTTGCAATCTTCTCATCAGTATCTATGTACTGGAATTTTATTTTATGGGACCATGACTCCAATGAATTAAAACTTCATATCAATGTGTTTTATCATAACACAGGGGGTTTTTCAAAAATCGTGACTATTAACCCGGGTAGGTATCTTCCCAAGCTACACTACGCCTTAGCATGTAGTACTATTAGTAAAACACATTTTTCTTATGTAGTACTCTCTGTCATACATCTTGCTTTTGTAGTACTAGTCGCAATACACTTAGCTTTTGTAGTACTAGTCACAATTTACGTCGCTTATCTCAGGCTAAGACAATAGTTGGGAAGCACAATGTGAAATAGGTTTTCCATGTATAAAAACAATAAATTGCATATTCAAATGTACCTCAAAGGTACCCAAACATATGCTTAGTAGTAATCATGAAATACAACAGGTCTGCTCAAAGACCAGCCAACTACTTACAAATAATAGCATCATATGGATCCAATCCAGAATAAAGTTTCTCTAAACTAGAAACCATGAATTTTAAATCCATCATATACAGCATTATACAACAAATGTGTAATATCATTGAGAAAGAAAGTCTCATATTTTCTTTCACTTTTGAACATTTGTTTATTTCTTGAATCTTCTATTATATAGAGAACTTCTCTATGAGCTTGTTATTCTATGTGATGGTATTCAAGGACTTATCACTTTCTTAGTGAATCTTCTCTTTATACTATAGCACCCCAACTATATCTCCAAGAGGTTTAACTATTCTCTGGCAGTCCAGACTATAGCTCTTGTTGAGTATCAATAGTCTCCAATACTTTAACTATGTCTATGCTCATGTGGATTCTCTCCACAATGTATCATGGCCCCTAGATTCCTGAGTTATGTACCATGACTAACTAGTGGAGAATTGATTTTTTGTCACCTATGAAGACATATCAATACTCCCTCTTCAACTGGATGAGTTTTTCTGTACTATACCAAGCTTGTTCTGGATAGAGGCTCGGTAAGAATGTTGGAAATGCTACTCATCTGTGGATATGTACCATTAGCTCAGATATCACTTCCTAGAAACCTCATAAAACTTTACTGCTTTTCAACATGCTCTATCTAGAGAAACACATGTGATATTTCCTCGATCACTATACTAGTCAATTTCATAGATATTTAAAACTTTATTTCACTAAGACATATCTGAGTCCACATATACTAGTACCAAGTAGGTACCACAACACATGATTTTTTGTACATGTCTATGTATATACTGCAAAGCATATAACAGATCCTAGGACATGTGACTAACCAAATACATCTCAACTAACTTGAGATCCTCCAAATATGAAATAAGAATTATAAACTTTCATATGTATCTTCATATGTGTGGCCATGGATTTATAGTCCATCATCATGAAACTCTTTGGGTTCTTTTACTACACATTTTCCTTAACTGAGGAAAATCTATGTCTGGTGACTGCCACACCACTAATCATAAGAATCATAACAATATTCTTGAATGCAGTTCTCAGATTCCTTCTGAATATGAGCATCATGCAAGTCTCCTCTTAACAAAAGATACATCAACCAATTTTACTAGTTCTTCATGAGCTAGCAAATCTAGCTACTTTCTCTCACCATCGGGATGTGCGAATCATAATCTGGGTCCTCCATCACAGAGAATTCATGCTCATTTATGTATGAAGATCTTCTTGACACATGAATGTAAATAATATAATTTAATTAGCTTCAATATTCTTTACATATCTCAAAATATGATTAGGGCTTCCATTCTGACTTCTTCCTAATACATAGGAACCTCCTAATTTGTTACCAGAAGCTTCTTGCTTCACAGCATCTCACTCAATTTTAGAATCAGTAATCAAAATTACTCTTCATTCAATACATGTCATTTTTACTTGTAGGTCATGGAATATAGTTTTTCCCTACAATCCAAATTCAATTAAGTTATTAGCAACCTTGCATAATCCAATCATTTCAATAAAATGACAAACAACACACTGATATGCAAAACATCTTAACCAATGTTTCAGTATAATCATATCTCATGAATTTTAGTCACATGAATACCTCAATGTATTTGCAATGGTTCATATAGTTATGTACACATTAAATCAATGTTTCGACATAATCCCATTCATATTTCATGTAATTTTTTGCAGTTCTATATCAGTCTTATATTTAGATCTCTTGAAGATTTATGCATAATGCAACCCCTTATTTTTCTTAACATGATTTTTCCTATTTACCAATAAAATAGAAAGATTGTAGCATATGATTTTAATCACGTTTATACCATAACATCATTCTTAATCACAGGAATACAAATTGTAATAAAACAAAATATGATTTTATAAAAACATATGATACTCAAATAATCATGCAGCCCAACATTCATGAATAACCATGCAACTCTATATTCATATCTTTATGAACAATCATAACATCCATATATCATGACTCAATCATGCAGCTCTATATTCATATCTTATGAAATAATTATGCAGCTCTATGTTCATATATTACGAAACAATCATACATGCTTTATATTCATATCTTATGAAACAATCATATAGCTCTATGTTCATATCTTATGAAACAATCATGCATGCTTTATATCCATATCTTATGAAATAATCATGCAGCTCTATGTTCATATCTTATGAAACACTCATACATGCTTTATATCCATATCTTATGAAACAATCACGCAGCTCTATGTTCATATCTTATGAAATTTGTTTATTTGCAAATAAAGGAAAGACAATCAACGTATATGTTCACAATTCCTAATCTGAGGAATATGAATCTTTATATGACTATAATGAAAACATTCAAAAGCATATAGATATAAATAACATATAATAAAAATGCAAGTACTTATATTTGATTTCTTTGTATGCTCCCTCTTGATCTTTACTTCCTTGTGGAGATTACTGGAGTCCCTCAATCTTGATCTCTTTGCAAATTTTAGTGCATGCGGGAGGTAGTGAATCTCTACATGGGGAAACTAGATCCCATGTAACCCGAAGTGATTTCTATTCTTCAAGGAAATATGCTTCCAATGATAATCCTCTTCTTTGGATGAGATATCAACTCTATGAGGCTCTCATTATACACAATATCCATTGAATAATGATAATATCCAAACCACAGATCATGGGGTTATTCCATCAATTTGTCCACTTTAAGAAAATGGACATAACACGAACTCTGAGAATTTTATATTCAAATACCTTATCGTATCTCTCAAATATTTACAAAATTTTAAAATTGTTTTGTGATTAAGCTAAATAAACCAATTTAGGAAGTGGGTTTTCGACCATTTTGTCTGATTACTTACGGATTGATCAAAACATCTCCACGAAATTTGTCTCCTAAAAAGTGACGAAAATTGTGCATATTGGCTTGTTCTTTAATTCTCCATGCATTGGATAAATACTCGTCACTCACTAAGGCCTCGTAGACATCTAGATCATGCTCCTCGAGAATTCTTAACACCCTTGTATTTCATGTGTTGAAGTTGGAAGCACCTTCAAGTCGATCTTCTAGTCGGATGAATATTGATACCGTTGCTTCAAGCTCTTGCTCAATTCTTCAATATCTACAAAGGATTAGAGTGTTTGCACAAAAATAAGCTCATGCACACCCTTTCTCTGATACCATGTTAATGTTTGAGAAATAAATAAAGGTTCTTGAACTTTAAAACTTTAATACACAATTACAGTGCAGATATATCTCAAAACAATTCATACACAAGTATCCAATCCATAAGACACATGATGTACCCTGGAAAAACCCACCACTGATCTGGAGGATAAAAAACCCAATAAACAATATTTGAGTATGATAGATAATCGACAGAGAACTATTACAACAAAATAGCATATTTCCTAATACGAGAGCACAAGAGAATAGAGATCATATGGAACATTGTCTCGGCCTTGCCAAGTGCATAGCACTTTAATAACAAGCTTATTCAGTCATACAATGATAGGTAGTGAATGGTTGCATGCCTTTAGGCACTATGAACACTATGATTACTTTTTGCATTGTTCACACATTACCTGTGTAGCCTTCCTTGACTTGGTGCTAAGTTTTCACCTCAGAATTGTCTCCCGCGCTGAAGTTATGCACCCTCCATTAATCCACTGGTGTTAATTGCCTCTAATTGATTTGTTAACTAATTGAACTGAACTGAATTGAATGGAACTGAATGTAACTAAATGTAATTAAATTAAATTGAACTTAATTGAATGTAACTGAACTGAACTGAATGTAACTGAACTGAACTGAATAGAATTGAATGTAACTGAATGTAACTGAACTGAACTGAATAGAATTGAATGTAACTGAATGTAACTGAATTGAACTGAATGTAACTGAATGTAACTAGTGTTTCACCATCAGTGTCATCCTCAACAACCACTTTGCATAAATTAAGGAGTTGATTCCTTAATTAACTCAAACATTTTTATCACAACTAAGACTTAATTGATGTCTTATTAATTCGAGTTGATTGGAGGTCTAACATAGGAAATTCGAATTTTACTCTATCTATGTGCTCATCTCATTTACCATTAATATATTATGCATGGTCCAAGAGTGTTTAATTAATCATCTTTATCATATCATACTCATAAAAATTGTTCTGAATCTATGATAATATGTATTACCCAGGGTCATATAGTCATATGCTAAAGTAAATCACTCTAGGGGTATCCATTCCCTAAAGGAGACTTGTAGCACCTGGTGACCATGACTAGCCATAGATCACATAGTATATCCTTGAGACTTAATACAACATAAGTCATGTAGTATTGATACAACACAAGACCCTAAACTTAATACAATATAAATTCCACAGACTTAATAAAACACAAGTCCATCCCTAGTTAAGGAGAGCGATCTCATAGGGTATCGTCTATGAGAATCATTTGAATTGATACGACACAAGTATCCGACCTTAATACAACATAAGGTCGTGATATTAATACAACATAAGTATTAGAATTAATATGCCACTGATCTTCAAGAAATGAGTGAAATTAGACTGAATTATTATGCAATGTTAAGGAATGAATAATACCCACTGAACAAGACAAATCTCACAAGAAACGGACAAGTATTGCTCAGTATAATTATAGTATAAACTGCATAATCCCAGCAGTATACAACATTGTTACATAAAGGAGAATTCAAATCATGTGGATAGGATTCAAATCACCAACTCAATCTGGCTACATGGCTAACTAGAAGTGTCTAAATCACTATCAGAGCTCACTAGGATAACTCGAGTTGTTTAATTCAGTCCCTCAATCAATTATAATTAGTTAAACTAGTCTAACTGATGTGGTAGGTGAGAAGTAGGTGAGAATAGGTGCCTTTCCATATGCAGCCATGAAAGACTAGCACTAACTAAACTGGAAGACATCTAATTGAATGTAACCGAAGTATAACTAATATTGACTATTCACCAACTTCCAACAACTAAAGGAGGTTGGTTTCGGCACTCCCAGTGGCTCCTAAACTGAAGGGATTGGTCTAGGAGGTGCATAAATTGATGCATGAATGTGCAATCAGTTGCACTTAGCCTCTGTCTATGTTACCCACACTCTAGTAACTGGTATATATGTCCCCAATAGTCCAAGTGGACCCAATGGTACTAGTAGACCCAATAATAACTAAATGATTCCTATGTTAGGAAAATATAATCTAATATACTAGTTTGGACAAGGGAGGATTATAAATCCTAACACCCCCTTGGAATCCTAACTTGGACAATTGCGGGCCCTGGAAGCAAGGCCAAAATTCACCCATATACAAATATAAAATAATTAAAAAATGTTGCTTAATCAACCGAGGAAATAGGGGAAAACCTCATGGGAAAAAATTCCCCTCAAAATAAGCAGGAACAGGAAAATACAAGCTATATTTAGAAGAAAGAAGCTTCCTCCTTAGAAAATAACTTGCCAAAACGCTGCTGCAATTTGTAGCAGTATGGTTCCTGTGTGCAGCAGCATCCTAAAGCTATGCATGTGAACCTATCCAAACTAATGACTATGCATGGAGGAATTTTTCTCTTTGGAAGAAAAATAAAATGATCAACTAAATCATAAATATAGATAGCTGCAAGATGAAAAACGGACCCATGTAGAGCAACTAAAATTGACTGATGAGAGAGAGAAAAGTGCTTGATATTTTGAACCATGTGAGGAACACCCAAGCAGTTGATATATTTCAGAATTGAACATTGAACCATGTGAGGTATAATCAGCTCCCAAGTGTTAGGAACATGTGTCCAGGAGAATGCAAAATGTCTCCATCTTTACTAGTTCTGTGAGGAGATGAGCATGTGATCAAATACAAACGTAGAGAAGCCCTGGGACTATGGAAAGTGAATGCCTGAGCTCTGTAATCTGATATAGCTTTATAAATCACCAATGATTCACAAAATATAATATCATCAAACTCATAATAGGAAACTAACATCAAATCCCCTGCAGCAAGTTTGAAAGAGACTTGCAATACTTTATTTTTCACCCCAAAATTGATGAGAACAGCTACAAGCATGAGTGGAAGCTCTTGAATTTTAAAATTCAAAGCAAATATTATCATACCAGATCCAAATAAGATCATATTATATCCAAATAAGTTCATATCAGATCCAAGAGTGTGTTCCGCCAAGATGGTAGATGCACAATTTTCTCCTTCTTCAAAACTCTGAGTATTGGTGCATTCAATCATGTAGGAATTTCCTAGAAGCTCAAGGTCAATGAGAGTAAATGGATCACTCCTAAAATATGATATTATTTCCAAAATATCCAAATAATTACTTATGTGCACACCAGCAACATCATTAGAGATAGAGAAATCAAATTCCTCTTCATTTTCTAAAACAAACACCGGTAAACTATGCACAAACTTTAAAATAGAAGAATCACTGGAAAATTTTTGCATAGAATGGAAAAAGAGTTTTTCAATAACATATATTCCAATGTATTCTTCTAGATCAGCCATATGAGAAAATGAGATATCATATATCTCATAAACTTCTGGACCATCAGGAGAAGGATTCACTGCAAGGATACTTTCTTCAATTTGAATTGACTGTGTTGAATATTTTTCTTTTTCTTCATCTTCAACATTTTTTTTTTGCAGGAGAGGGAATGAACTCATCATGCTGTATTTTAACTGAACCCCTCTCAACAGCTGGGATTTTATATTCATCTCCCATATGACTGCTAGGTCCTCCTGATAGATTGAAAGTGGTGAAGGATTCCCTAGAGGCAACCATGTGGTTGAATGCTCTAGAATCTATCAAGTAAGCCTTCAACGAAGTGAGCCCTTCCCTCAAGGAATGGCATCTCTCATGTTCTTCAGTCTTCTCTCCATCATCAGAAATCTATACGCCTTGTGGAATGGAAATGTTGTTTTGTACAAGGAGAGTTTTCAACTGGTCGAGGGTCTTCTTCATGCACTGGCTTTCTGAATGAAAGCCCCTCATAAAATAAGGACACTTAGTATTTCTCTTGGATCCCGAAGCTCCTTTGAAAGACTTCTGATTCTCTTTTGGTTTTGAATCAGATGATTTAAGCTCCTTCCCATTATGCCTCCCTTTATCTTGCGCATTGGTAGATTCTGACATCAGAAGAGCTTGGTTCTTGGAAGTTTGGAGGACTCCCATTTGGACCAACTTGTCTTTCTCTTGTATTAAAGACTCGGCAAAGCCATCAAGGGAAGGCATCTTCCAACTGGGAATGGAAGGTAGAGATGAAGACAGAAAACTCATAACCAATTTTGTTGAGCACCAAGAGCACAAGTTGCTCATCCTTCCTCTCTATTCTGCACTACTTACATTGTAATGCAAGAGACTTGAATTTAGTAAAAAAATGTTGTATGGTCTCGAAACTATTGGGTTGCAATGATATTAGCTCATTCTCTAGAATGTGTCCCCAAAGCTCATCTTACTTTCCAAATAAGAATTCAAGCTTATCCCAAGCTTCTTTGGGAGTATTCAATACCTCAATATGTAAGAGGAGATCTCTGGAGATGTCAGCAAAAAGGAAGCCAAAGGCTTCATCCAACCGGTTCAAGAACTTGTTTTTCTTAGCAGGATGATGAGGTTCAGTCTCTCGTCCCATTTTCATCCTGTACAGGACAATATTGCACAAGGAGACCTGCATATATTCCCTCCAATCAACATAGTTGAAGAGTGTTAGGATCCAAGGTATGAAAAATTGATTCCCCATCAATTCTCCTTCTGATCGGTCAATTTCTTCAATCAAGCTACGTAGCACCTGTAAGAAAACACTGGAAAAACAAAACCAATTCACAATATGTCAGAATCAAGCCTTACATCTCGACATGTACACTTTTTCAGGGTCCATCACACCCACACCGCCACTTTGAATGAATCCAAAGTTAGCAACGCACTCTTTATGGGACTTCCATGGAAGCATAGCTGCTTCTGGTGTACAATGGAGATCACACAGACTTGAAGCTTGCATGAGGAGGCTCTAATACCATATTAGAATTAATGTCCTATTGATCTTCAGGCAATGAGTACAATTAGATTGAATTATTATGCAGTGTAAAGGAATGAATAATACCCACTGAACAAGACAAATTTCACAAGAAGCATACAAGTATTGGCCAGTATAATTATAGAGGAAACTTCATTAATCCCAGAAGTATACAATAGTGTTACATAAAGGAGAATTCAAATCATGTGAATAGGATTCTAATCACCAACTCAATCTGACTACATGGCTAACTAGAAGTGTCTAAATCACTATCGGAGTTCACTAGGCTAACACCAGTTGTCTAATTCAGTCTCTCAATCAATTATAATCAGTTAAACTAGTCTAACTAATGTGGTAGGTGAGAAGTAGGGGAGAATAGGTGCCTTCCCACATGCATCCATGCAAGACTATCGCTAACTGAACTAGAGGACATCTAACTCAATGCAACTAAAGCATTACTAAGCTTGACTAGTCACCAACTGCCAACAACTGAAGGAGGTTGGCCTCAGCACTCCCAGTGGCTCCTACACTGTAGGGATTGGTCTAAGGGGTGCATAAACTAATGCATGAATGTGCAATCAGTTGCAGTTAGCCTCTATCTATTGTAACACCCCAGTTTTGACCCCATTTGCATTAAACATACATGATACCTATATTGTAAATAATCTTGGTGTGGAGCTAAAGGCCAAGGCCCCACCATCGATTTGGTTATGTTGTGTTTATGTTTTGGGAATGGTCACCGATGGTATATCGAGACATACAGAATATATTTAATTGTGGCATCATGTAAACACACATTTTAATTAAATAACCCAACCAGTTATGTTCGCGGTAACTAAATTGAGAAGGGGCATGATTCCTAAGGATAAGGGAGGGGAAAGTTGAACATTGAGTCATAGGGGAAAGCCATGTGTCACCACCACCCTTAAGTATTTCCATTGTTAGTTGGGACAGCAATTGGCTAGTAGGAAAACCACTACCACGACCATGCCTGCACACTCTCCAAAATGTGCAGATGGTCTTCCCACTAACCAGTCCGTGAGTCTGTTCAGTTTCTTCACGCAACGAAGTTAAAGAAATCCACATTCCATTGTTGGGGGTTCGCCATTTCCTTCACACATCGCTTGCTAATCGGAGAAACGTTCTTCCTCTGTTCACGCAGAGTTGGGTATCTTTCTCCATCAATTTCAGACTGTGTATTGTTCTGTAATGGCCTCAATAGTTCGGTGGCGTTGCGTTTTTTCTTTCCCATATAGAGTGGTAGTCTGTTCCTTTACCCTTTTCTAGTCTGTGCAAATTCTACAGCAATGGTATTCAGGGTCAATTGGGTGTTGTGAGTCCCTACGCTGTGTGGGCGGTGGTCTCTTCCACATTTTTCTATGGCTGTGTCTTTTTCCCCTCATGCACAGATTGAGAATCGATTGCATTGAGGATCGGGTGTTGTGGGTTCATAGTTGTTTATGGGTTGTTGTTTGCTCATGATTTGATTGGCTATGTTTTTCCCCTGTAAAATTTAGAATAGCTGTTTGGATGCTTGCATGTAGTGTTTTTGTCCTCGGACTGCATTGGAGTGGTGAATGAGGGCCTGAGGTGCTTGATAAACCTGGTGGATTGAGAACCATACATATAGAGCTACTGAGCTGAATTTCTTCTCCACAACCCATGAATAGCACTAAAAGGGAGATTAGGGTCTGAGGGACTGCGTCATAGAGAAGGGACTGATTTCCTTGTGTTGGGTGTGTGTGGGTGTTCTAGAAGCCAGGATGGTTCTGGTGTTGGTGTCTGTATCTCTCCAATGGGCTCACCAGCTTAGCATATAGCCTTTCTTAGCTGCTGGATGGCCTGATAAACCCAACTTTGTTGGCTTGGCTAATCTGTTGTTCACCTGATAAACCCAACTGTGTTGGCTTGGCTGAACTATGTACCCTTGTGGTGTTGTTATCCTTGGCTATGTGTAATCCTATTAGTTCCTTATTCCTTGGGGAATCATGTCCGGCTCAGGGGTGGTAGCGTTGCTGAGAGATTAAGGAGCACATGGGCCTATGGTTGGGTGGAACGTTGCAGCGACGTACCTGGTTGTGGAACAAGTTCTCTATAAGATAAGTACTCTTTCCTAACTTCTGTCTGCAATTATATATTTACCATTGATGAATAATGATATACATGTTAAATGCTAATCTATATATGCATGAATGTGGATTGATATGTTTTGCTTCCGTTGTGTATATGAATGATTATGCTTCATGAAATGTTTTATGTTTTAAGTATCATGCTTCAGCACTATATGTATGTATGTTCAGGCCCATGGGGATAGATGCCCAAATGATTTGACGTATAGTAGCATCCTCTTCACCGGTCGGAGGATCAGGGACGTTACAATGTGGTATTAGAGCTCTGGTTGCAGCATGGGCCTGAATGGGCCATGAAAAATCAGATAGCAGAAGCAAGTTGCCTTCTGCCCAGCAGCAATCAGAAAATTGTGACAGAAAAAACTCAACTTCAAAAAAATTTCTAATTTCCAGGATCATTGGCCCATCGAAAAACTTAGTGACAAGTTCTTCCGATGCAGCAGAGAACTTAGTGGGAAGGCCACCCAACGGATAGTTGATCCGACGGACGATGCGGTGGAGGACTGTGGAGGAAAAAATTTGGAAAATTTTTAATTGTTTGGCCATCGACACATCAGGACACCTAGATGGATGGATCGCCGATGCTTAGCCGATTGACCACCGCCGTTGTGGATGGCTAGACCACTACGCCTCTGACGGGTAGAGCCTTCGACCGTCGATGGCGCAGAATTTTTGAAAATTCTTCGAAGTATTGACTTCGTCGGCCATCGAAGCATGTTAGTTGATGACGTCATCAATGGACATCGGAAGGAGTTAACAGTTTGCATGCTGCCATTGCAGAAGTCTAAAGAACTAAACCTCCGATGGGTAAATATTTCGACTGTCGATGCCACTCAAAAATTACGCTTCAGTCCACTGATCGGAAGTCATTAGCAGACTGGGCCGTCGATCGGAGAAAGATCGAAGTTGATAAGCCGCAGTAGCGGCTGCTGGTCGAACTAATCTGCCGATGCACTAGTCCTTCCAGTCGTCGATTCCAAGGTGTTAGTGGACAGTAGCTTCGGGCGGTGGCGACAAATAGTTGTTTGACCGGCAATGGATAGAGGAAGTTTTCGTCAACAGATAAGAAAAGGATCAACGGTAAATAGAAGATAGTTGAACCGATGACGCGGAGGGAAGGAAGATTGAAAAGAGAAAATTTCAACAATTTTCTCTAAGGCACGAGATCATCGGCCATCGAGAAATGTTAGAGGATCAGATCGCCGATCGAAAAAGTTCAATGAAGGTGACCCTCCATTGGGGCTGCTTAGTCAACTATCCCTCCGATGCTGCAGCAGCTAGTGCTTCCGACTACCGATAGACTTACGGCTGCAGAAGACTTAAGCAGATTGTTGGCCGCCATTGTGGAAAGCTGGGTGACTAACAGGTTATGCTATTGCCGATGAAGTTCGGAACAATAGACCACTACGGGGCCAATAAGACGGAAGGGAATAGACCAACGAATCGCCGACGAAGATGTGGGATAATAGACCCAATTGGAGGAAAAACTTTGAAGAGTTAAAAAGCATTGGAGATTTTTTAATGATCGGATCGCCAATCGAAAGCTCAGCTGGTTCGCCCGTGGAAACGATAGGAAGATCATTTTCCATCATTGCAACTGCTCAAAGGACTATGCACCCGATGCACAATTGATTTTCTTACCGATACAGATCGAGAGTCTAGTCGTTTCACCCGCTGAAACGCCGGAAATAAATCAGCAACAGACCACCAATGCACAGTCAACTTGCTCACCGATGTAGATAGGAAGTGTAGTTGTTTTGACTACTGCAGTGTCGACAGAATAGTTGGGATGAGGTCCGATTAGGGCCTAAGGAATTTAGGTTTTTCTAAAGAAATTCTTAGTGATTTTTCATGCAGTTTTCGACTATCTTCCAACAGGTTTTCAGCGGATTTCAGTAGATTATTAGCGGTCACAGGGCTGAAAAGAAATAGGGAAAATTCTCTGATTTAGCATAATTGTTGTTTATAAAAAATTTCCAGAAGAAAAGGTAAGTAGTTTTGATTTATATTAATGTTATGCATCTAACAGTTTGATACTAACACATTTGCAGAACTTTAGATAACTTCCAAGAGCAGTACTCCATAAAGAACAGTGTGGTAAATTAAGAGGTGGTTTAGTCATGAGAACACATGATGGGTATGATGCTCAGGATTCCTACGAGCGAGCAGAAGATGCCATGGGAGAAAATGTCCGTGATGGAAATGATGACATAGAGTCTAATGGAAGGATATTCCAGGGGACACCATCCGAAGTTGCGGCCACCATGAGAAGCTTGGTTAAATCCCATGAAGAGTAGCACCAGTTGAATGCTGCCATATTGTAGAGTTTGACAGATTTACAAAATAAGATAGATTATGGATGAGGTACATCAAGGCCAGAAGGAAGTAAGAGCAGCACTAGGAGAAGGAGAAGGATTTCCAGCGGATCATCAGACTCTGAAGAATCCAGTGGAGATACAAGTTCATCTTCTCATAAGAGGAAAAGAAGAAGGCACTATAGGGATCGCTCTTGAGATGAATTTAGGAAAGCTAAACCTCCTACATTTGATGGTGAGATAAAGACGAAACAAGAAGTTGAAGCTTGGCTTCTTGGGATAAAGAAGTACTTTCAAGTGCAGGATTATTCAGGAAATATGAAGGCACGAGTTGCCATATTCAATGTGAATGGAAGGGCATCCATTTGGTGGGAACACTTCAAGCAGGTAAAGAAGATTAGTGAAAGGAAACTGAAGTGGAAACAGTTCAAGAAGTATTTCAGGTAGAAATACCTCTCTGACAGGTATTATGATGACAAGATCAAGGAGTTCCATGAGCTGACATTGGGACAGCAGACGATGGATGAATATGCAAATAAATTCTTGGAATTGTTGAGGTATGTCTGGTACATCAGAGATGACAAAGTGAAGATCCAACGGTTTCTAAGTGGATTGCCTCAAGCCTACAAAGATAGAATTGAGTTCTATGAGCCGAGAACTCTTGAAGAAGCAATAAGAAAGGCTAAATATTGCTATGAGCAAATCAAAGGTAAACCTGATTACCATAAGGCATGGAAGGATAAGAAGAACGAAAATTTTGACCAAAGAAAGAAAGGTTTCAAACCTTCTAGATTCAGGAATCAGCAGAAGCAGCCATCCCAAGCTACGAGTAATCCAATTGGAGTGACAGGTGGAAAGCCTAAAGAGCCACATCCAAATAAAGGTCCACTCAAATGTTGGAAATGTCAAGGACCTCACTTGCATAGATATTGTCCACTTGAGAATGAAAGTGCAAGACCAGCTTATAACATTCAGGGAGCCGAAACAGTGGGTCAGGTAGCCAGAGCAATCCCTAGAATTTATGCAGCACTGGTGGACCGCCAAGCAGATCATCAGTCAACTGTGGTTGAAGTTGTAGATAAGATTGTTGAACAATCTGTTTCTATTTTGATTGACCCTGGTTCTACTCACAGTTATATCACTCCTAGGGTAGTGGAGACTTGTGCTTTTAAGAAGGTAAGGCATAGAAAATCTTGGTTAGTTCAGCTAGCCACTAGGACTAAGAGAAAGGTCAGTGAAGTGGTAGAGAAATGTCCATTGGTTATGGATGGATTGATCACTTGTGTAGATCTGAATGTTCTACCGCTTGGTTCCTATGATGTTCTCATTGGAATGGATTGGTTAGAAGCTCACCAAGTGAAGCTTGACTGTTATAACAAGACTTTTGAATGCACGAATGAAGAAGGAAACCCAGTAGTTGTGAAAGGTATTCCGAAGGTAATTTCAGTAAGACAGGTTTCAACAATGCAGTTGAAGAAGTTCTATAGGAAGGGTTGAGAGTTGTATGCAACTCATATTCTGGAACCAACAGGAGATGAGACTCCTAGATTGGAGGATTATCAAGTGTTACAGGAATTCAAGGATGTGTTTCTTGATGAGATTCCAGGGCTTCCTCCCCAGAGGGACATTGATTTCACCATTGAACTTGTGCCAGGAGTAGCACCAGTGTCCAAAACACCCTACAGGATGAGTACACCGGAGATGCTAGAGTTGAAGATGCAACTGCAAGAGTTGTTGGAAAAGAAGTATATCCGACCGAGTGTGTCTCCTTGGGGAGCACTGGTTCTGTTTATGAAAAAGAAAGATGGTACACTCGGGCTATGTATGTATTGATTATAGGCAGTTGAACAAAGTCACTGTGAAGAATAAATATCCTTTGCCTAGGATTGATGACCTCTTTGATCAAATGAGAGGAGAAAAGGTATTTTCCAAGATTGACTTGAGGTCTGGTTACCATTAGGTGAGAATCAAGGACGAAGGCATTCATAAGACAGCCTTCAAGATAAGGTATGGACATTATGAGTTTGTAGTGGTACCATTTGGTCTCATAAATGCACCAGCTACATTTATGTGCCTTATGAACAATGTCTTTAGTAGGTATCTGGACAAGTTCGTTCTTGTTTTCCTTGATGACATTCCTGTTTATTTCAAGAATGAGGAAGAACATGAAGAGCATTTGAGAATGACATTGCAAGTGCTCAGGGAACATCAGCTGTATGCAAAGCTGAGCAAGTGTGACTTCTACAGGGATAGAATTCAGTATTTGGGTCACATTATCTCAAAAGAGGGTATATTAGTAGACCCTAAGAAGATCGAAGCCATTATGAATTGGCCTACTCCGAGAAATGTGATGGATGTAATATCTTTTATGGGACTTGCGGGATACTACAGGAGATTCATTGAAGGATTTTCCAAGGTTGCACATGCCATCATTTCTTTGCAAAAGAAGGGAATAAAGTTCGAATGGACTTCGAAGTGTGAAGAAAGCTTCCAGCAGTTGAAGAATCTTCTCACCAGTGCACCAGTATTGAAAGTTGCAGACCCAGAGAAATACTTTGTGGTGTGTACCGATGCATGCAGACAAGGGCTTGGAGGAGTCCTCATGCAGGACAACCACGTGATATGTTATGAATCAAGAAAGTTAAAGGAGCATGAGAAGAACTATGCCACTCATGATCTAGAGCTTGCAGCCATAGTACATCCTCTCAATATGTGGAGACATTACTTGATGGGTAGAAGATTTGAACTCAGAACAGATCATTGTGGCCTGAAGTATTTGTTTGATCAGCCTACTTTGAATGCTAGGCAAGCGAGATGGCTGGAATTTCTATGTGACTTTGATTTTGAAATCAAGCACATAAAAGGAAAAGAGAACAAGGTAGTTGATGCACTCAGCAGGAAGGTACAGGAAATGCATGTGGCATCTCTTAGTATTTTCCAATCAGATTTGAAGCAGCAGAATGGTAATCATGTTGCCTGAGATGAATTATATGAGCAGGTAAAAGACAAATTGCAGCAACAAAGTCTTGAGAAGAGGTATGAGGGATATAAATTGGAAGAAGATGGACTTCTCACTTTTAAGGGCAGAATTTATATTCCAAATGTAGCAGATTTGAGGAGAATCGTTATAGATGAAATCCATCAAACTCCGTATTCTGGTCACCCATTATATTAGAAGACAATTGCTACAGCTAGAAGGAAGTACTTTTGGCCAGGTATGAAAAAGGACATGGCTGAATACATTTCAAGATGCATGAAATGTCAATAGGTAAAGGTTGAGCATCAACATCCAGCAGGTTTGTTGCAGCCTTTGCCAATTTTGGAATGGGAACGGGAAGTTATTTCCATGGATTTTATTACAGGATTGTCGACGACTTGGAGACAACATGATTCCATCATGGTTGTGGTAGACAAGTTGAAAAAAGAAGCACATTTTATACCAGTGAAGTCTACGCACAAGACTGATGACATTGCAAATATTTTCATGAAGGAGATTTTCAAACTGCATGGATTGCCGAAGGCAATAGTTTCCAACAGAGATGTCAAGTTCACTTCCAATTTTTGGAAGGGGTTGTTTGCAGATTTGGGTACAAAGTTAAACTTCAGCACTGCATACCATCCTCAGACAGATGGGCAGACAGAAAGAGTTAATCAGGTGCTTGAAGATATGCTTCGCATGTATGTGATGGACAAACCAACCAAGTGGGAAGATTACTTACACTTGGTAGAGTTTGCTTACAACAATGGATAGCAGGAATCCTTGGGGATGAGTCTGTATGAAGCTTTGTATGGAAGAAGGTGTAGGACACCAGTGACTTGGGATAACCCAGTGAACAAAGTTGTGCTTGGACTAGAATTGCTCAAGAAAATGGAGCAAGAGGTTGTAAAGATTAGGAAGAATCTAAAAGCAACGCAAGAAAGACAAAAAATCTATGCAGATAAGCATAGGATAAACAGAGAGTTCAGTGTTGGGGATCATGTTTACCTCAGAGTGAAGGCAAAGAAAAGTTCCTTGAAGCTTGGAAGTTGTGCCAAGCTGTCACCTAGATACTGTGGGTCGTTTGAAGTGCTTGAAAGAATAGGGGCAGTTGCATATAGACTTGCATTGCCTGCTAGTACTAGAGCTCATAATGTTTTTCATGTTTCTTTGCTTAAGAAATATGTACATGATCCTAACCATGTGATAAAATGAGATGTGATCCAGGTGGAACCCGAGGGAGAGTTCCAAATCGAGCCAATGCGCATCCTCGACAGGAAGGTCACAATGCTCCGAAACCGAGCCATAGGGAAGGTAAAGGTGCAATGAGAGCACTACGGACCTGAAGAGGCTACATGGGAGCTGGAGGATTCCATGCGATTGGCACATCCAATTTTTTTCAATCCTACGGAACACTGAGGCGGTACTAGTGTGCAATTTTGTGCAAATTTTGTAAAGCACTGAGGACAGTGCTATTGAAGGGGGAGGGGAATGTTGAACATTGAGTCATGGGGGAAATCCATGTGTCACCACCACCCTTAAGTATTTCCATTCTTAGTTGGGACAGCGATTGTCTTGTAGGAAAACCACTACCACACCCATGCCTGCACACTCTCCACGACGTACGGATGGTCTGCCAATTGACCAGTCCGTGAATCTGTTCAGTTTCTTCACGCGATGGAGTTAAATAAATCCACATTCCATTGTTGGGGGTTCACCATTTCCTTCACACAGCGCTTGCTAATCGGAGAAACTTTCTTCCTCTGTTCACGCAGAGTTGGGTATCTTTCTCCATCAATTTCATAGTGCGTATTTTTCTGTAATGGCCTCAATAGTTCGGTGGGGTTGCACTTTGTCTTTCCCGTATAGAGTGGTAGTCTGTACCTTTACCCTTTTCTAGTCTATGCAAATTCTACAGCGATGGTATTCAGGGTCAATTGGGTGTTGTGAGTCCCTACGCTATGTGGGCGGTGGTCTCTTCCACATTTTTCTCTAGATGTGTCTTTTTCCCCTCACGCACAGATTGAGAATCGATTTCCTTAAGGATCGAGTGTTGTGGGTTCATAGTTTTTTATGGGCTGTTGTTTGCTCACGATTTGATTGGCTGTGTTTTTCCCCTGTAAAAGCTAGAATAGTTGTTTGGATGCTTGCATGCAGTGGTTTTGTCCTCAGAATGCATTGGAGTGGTGAATGAGGGTATGAGGTGCTTGATAAACCTAGTGGATTGAGAACCACACAGATAGAGCTACTGAGTTGGATTTCTTCTCCACAACCCCTGAATAGCACTGGAAGGGAGATCAAGGTCTGAGGGACTGTGTCGTAGAGAAGGGACTGATTTCCTTGTGTTGGGTGTGTGTGGGTGTTCTAGAAGCTAGGCTGGTTCTGGTCTTGGTGTCTGTAGCTCTCCAATGGGTTCACCGGCTTAGCATATATCCTTTCCCAGCTCCTGGATGGCCTGATAAACCCAACTTTGTTGGCTTGGCTAATATGTTGTTCGCATGATAAACCCAACTGTGTTGGCTTGGCTGAACTGTGTACCCTTGTGGTGTTGTTATCCTTGGCTATGTGTAAGCCTATTAGTTCCTTATTCCTTGGGGAATCATGCCCGGCTCGGGGGTGGCAGCGTTGCTGAGAGATTAAGGAGCATGCGGGCCTATGGTTGGGTGGAACGTCGCAGCGATGTAGCTGGTTGCGAAACAAGTTCTCTATAAGATAAGTACTCTTTCCTAACTTGTGTCTGCAATTATATATTTACCATTGATGAATAATGATATACATGTTAAATGTTGATCTATATATGCATGAATGTGGATTGATATGTTTTGCTTCCATTGTGTATATGAATGATTATGCTTCATGAAATGTTTTATGTTTTAAGTATCATGCTTCAGCACTATATGTATGTATGTTCATGTTCATGAGGCTAGATGCCCAGATGATTTGACATATATTAGCGTCCTCTTCGCCGGTCGGAGGGTCAGGGACGTTACATCTGTGTTCCCTGCACTCTAGTAATTGGTACATGTGGCCCCATTAGGCCAAGTGGACCCAATAATAACTAAATGACTCCTAAATTAGGAAAATATAATCTAATAGACCAGTTTGGACAAGGGAGGATTATAAGTCCTAACAATAAGATACCATTACAAGCATGTCTCCTGAATATGACATGGTCCTAGCTTAATACAATATAAGCTCTTTAACTTAATACAACATAAGTTAGTGAACTTAATACAACATAAGTTCCATGGAGAATATTTGAACCAAATACGACATAGATTCCAGACTTGATACAACACAAGTCTCATGGGAATTACTCCTGAAGTCTTTCTTTCAACACATCAAATGGTTTATGTGGAGCCGGTACCCCCACCAAGGAGAAACTAGGAAAAACCCCCGCAAGGGCAGATTCTTCCCAATCCCAATGTCTTCATGTGGCATCATGACGTGAACATTAAAACAATATATCATTCTTATGATGTCCCTCCTAGTAAATTAGATCAATCAACATCGCATCTAAGTGGTTCTTTCACAATTGAGAAACCAACCATAGGCATAGTACCACACTCCCCCAAAGGTTTTTTGCATGGAACAACGCATAATCCTAATGCATGAGCTGCTTAGAACTATAATGTTGTTGAGGACCTATCTCAAGCACCATGTTCCATGTCATCGATGGAGGGATTTCAATGTCGTCCTGCGCAAAGAAAGGAACTATTGTATTCAACCGACATTGTCGATCCATCCAATGTGACTTTCATTAGAGGAAATTTGGGGTCTAAAATGGGCCTTATAAGAAAACGTGCTAAAATAAGTTTTTATGAGTTGGAATTCAAGAACCAATAGAATTTCAATAAAATAAGTCAACCATAATGGTTGAATTGACATATTTGTCATTAAAAAAAACTACTTTTTTTGTTCGTATTTTCGACATATCTCATTGTGTTTTTACTCAAATTTCGATCGAGAGAGCTCGTTGGATGCGGATTTTGATTCTGCATCCAATGAGTACCCACACTGCATACTTTTGATGGACCCCGCTACCCCAAAAACAAGAAATACCTGGAAAAATGTGATGATGACATCATCATCACGTTTTTTCAGGTATTTCTTGTTTTTGGGGTAGCGGGGTCTGTCAAAAGTATGCAGTGTGGGTACTCGTTGGATGCAGAATCAAAATCCACATCCAACAAGCTCTCCCGATCGAAATTTGAGTAAAAACATAGGGAGATATGTCGAAAATACGAACACAAAAAGTAGTTTTTTTCTTTCTTCCTCCAAAATTAATCAACATTATTTTATTATTTTAACTATTATTTTATTATTTTAACTATTATTTTATTATTTTCCTTAGGAGGCCCATTTTAGACCCCAAAATTCCTCTAATGGATCACATTTGACTTAGACCAATTAATATGTAGGCTCCCTTCCCAAGTTTCTTTTCAAATTAAAGTAACATATCATGATAATATCATTTTTTTAACCATAGTTGATGAAGAGGCCTCGACTTGTGTCATGTCATGTAAATGTTGGAAAGCATTAGAATCACCCACCTTAGTTCCGTCCCAAACTATGCTAAAGGAATTTGATGGACATTCATTCTTTCCTCATGGACTCATTGTATCCTACCCTATTGAATGAAGTGGAAACAATCATAATGGATGTTGAAGTAGTAGACATGCCTATAGATTACAATTTTCTATTTGGATATAGTTGGATACATACAATGATGACTATATTGTCTTCAGAGTTCTGTGTGATTCGGTTCCCTCATCAAGGGAAGATCGTTATGATCGTCCAATTAGCTTACTACATGCATGAAACTATTGTCCAATTGAATGTTCCTTTCATTAGGGATGCGTTAAAGGTGGTTCAAAACATTGGGGTAGGATTTTTCAAATATTCTTCCCTTGTGGGAAATTTTATGATCCTTCCACCCGGATATCCACCCTGAAAAATTGCTTTAGTTTTCACTATAACATCGAAGTTTTACTTTGCATGGATATTTTTCTCTAATTCCACCACAATGGATGGTTCCACTTCATCAAATGGAGCCTCGATGGAGGACACATTAGTCCAAACTCACGACGCAAAGTTGATAAATTCTGTAGAACCTGGTGAAACTAAGAGTAGTACACCCATGTATGTCGTAGAAGTGTCATACCAAGCTATTCAAATGGATTTGTTAGAATTGGATCAAAGTCCTCCCATATCACATGACTTCTTGGATGACATTTTATCATCAAATGAAGCTATCCTTGAAGTTATGAACAATTGGTTGCACTCACCTAGGGATATTTTTGTGGGGCCATTGGGAGCATTATTGGTTTAAATGTACCCAAGTATAGGAGCATGCTTGCATGTTCCTCAATCTGATCAGGTATATTTGGAAGCTTTCATATAGGTTTATATTATCCCTCTATTTTGATGCATTTAAACTATTTGCAACCCAAACATTTCCTACGGTTGAACCTGTTGGAAATTGGTAGGTCGGCCCATCATATCTGTATTTTCCACCATTCTGATAGAAGATCCTACCTAACATGGGTCACACTAGTCAGCACCCCATTGATGTTTTGGTGCCCATGTTGAGTTATACTCATAGTCCTGGGAGCCCTATTAGTACCATCATGACTTGGAGTTTGAGACCACATATTTCTCATTCATACATTTTTTACCATATCTTGGTGGGCTCCCAATTTTGTGTGTTTACATATGTGCCTAATTCTTCATTGTGTATTGCTTATGTTGTATATTTTCCTTTGCACTCACTTTTTGTTACATGACACCTATACCATTGCTTCTGTAAAATTCACCCATACCCATCGAGGAAACACCCACAATAGTGTACATAACTATCCCAACCCGTCTTTGCAATATGTATATTTTCCTTGGCCTGACCCATGCCCTTGGATTATAGGCTCATGCTCTTGAGACACTCATTTCCTCTAATGTACCACATCATGCTTTATTCTTTTTTCAATCTAATTAATGATAAAATTTGGAAATTTGGAAAAATACGAAAAAATACAAATAGGGGGTTACTAAATCATTTCATATTGCATCCTGAAGTAAACGGAAACAATTAGTCCTTATCTCCCTTGAACATGACACATATTCTTGCATCATCTATAAGTACACCATTTTCATTTGTCTTAGGAAGTTGTACCAATAATTTGAATATATCACTACTGATGGGTTATCCTTGTTTTCATATATGGAGCTTTCATTAGTGAATCTGGCATTGGCAGATTTCAGAATGGTTGGTTACTTGAGTCTTATGTTTCCAAGTGTCACTATGTTGTGAGTTATATTCGGCCAAGAGATTGGATCAACCTTTCCCTTTGACCAATTTGGTTGGATTAATCTCCAAATCATATTCTTGTACCTTTGTGATCCATTTTCCCCTTCTGCCTTCACTATCTGGCTGCCATAGGATATCCTTGATGGCACTGCTTATAACATAAGGCATTATTTTTTAATGCAGAACTTAATCCTAAAAATATTTGAGGCCTTCACCAACACATAGGCATGTTTCTCCATATTGCTATATTTTAATTATGCGTCTCGTAGAGCTCGACTGGAAAAAGCAATGGGTTGCTCTTGACCTACATCAATCTTTTGTAACAAAATAGATGCAATAGTTACTTTTGAAACAAAAGAAAAATTTATAGAATCTTTAGAGTAATCCAGGTTGATCAGGACATGTGCTTATCCCAAAGCATTTTTTATCTATTTAAAAGAGGTCCTGGCCTCGGTAGTCCATTTATCTCCACATCTTTCTTAAGCATGTCAATTATCCTCTTTAGCATTTCAAGGAAATTTTCTGCATTTTATGAAGGTTTTCTCTAAATGTAAGTGTTCCTCGTTTGATTTTGAGAATATCATCATATCATTAAGATATACAACAATAAACTTATATTTTTCCCCTATGAATGTTATATCCATGGCCCTATGAAAAGTGGCTCCAACATTTATAAGGCCAAAAGGCATTTTGTCATACATGAATGTTCCCCATGGGGTAGTGAATGTAGTTTTCTCTCTATCACCAAGATGCACTACCATCTAATTATAACCTGAGAATCCATCCATCATAGAGATTATTCTTGATCCTACCACTTTCTATAGGATAAGGTCCATATTGGGCAAAGGATAATTGTCTTTTAAAGAACACTTATTCAAGTTCCTGAAATCTACACATAAGTGAATCTTTCCACTCTTCTTCTTTATTGGTACTAGGTTAGCTGCCCAATCAAAGTAGCGGAGAGGAATTATGATTTTAGCATCTAGCAATTTTCTAATTTCTTTCTCAATGATAAGGAGTAACAAAAGCTTAACCTGCCTTATTTTTTGTTTAAATGGCTTAGCATCAAGCTTAAGTGGGATTCTATGTTGCATTATAGATGTATCATAAGTTTTCAAATATTCATACTTCCATGCAAAAACATCGAGGTATTCTTTAAAAAGAGATGCAGCAATGGGAGCTCAGATTGTCTCCCATTTAATGAAATGAAAAACACAATTATTTACCTCCTTGCCACAAGAATCTGTGAATTTCCTTAGCAATAGTATTCTATATTAATTGGACCTAGAAGAGAACACTAAAAAAGAGGGAAAGAAGAAAATACTAACTTAATGAGGATAATCTTGCATGTTGGGTTTAACCACTATGCCCCCCATCCTTGCATTTGCTATTTATTTTCTAAAGAATATGCATGAAATCCACAAATCTTGGAACATTGAGAGATAGGAGCAGACAAATATTTAAAGGAGGGCCACGAGGACTGATAACTAAATCCAAGGATTGAATATATCCTCTACAACAACCTTGGGGAGATATTCTAATTGTACATTTGATTGTTCTTCGAGTTTACCAAACCCCCTAAGGTTTCAATAAAAGAGTCTAGAACATGTTTGAATATCATAGTATTTTCAATAAAGGATCCTCCAACGAAAAAGGATCATCTACAAACTGGGTGTGATTAATTACCTTCACCCCACGCACTATTAAAATGCCTTCAAGCCTTCCCTCTTCCTTTTCTTGATCTAATGCTTTATTAAGAGCCTCTACCATAATGATGTAAAGGAAGGGGGAGAGGGGACACCCCTATCAAATACCTCTAGAGCTCTGAAAGTAAGGGGTTGGACTGCCATTTACAAGGGGAGAAATCCACAATCGCTCTATGCATGTTCTAACCCATATAATAATTGTTTTCAGCAAAAATCAAATTTTTTCATGACAGAGAAAATGAAACTATGCCTAACACAATCAAAAGCATTATCAAGGTTAATTTTTACTATCTTACCTTTATCCCTTCTAACACAATTGGAATGAATAGCTTCTTGAACAACAATGGTATTATATTGAATTTTCTTTTTCATATGAAGGCCCCTAGATTTCCGAGATGAGTTGCTGGAGGAATTTTTATATCCTAGAAGCCATAATTTTAGTGAAAATCTTGTAGTTTGAATTGCATAAAGAGATGGATCAACTCTAAGAAAGAGAGGTGGACCTAAATCCTTTTTTGACCAAGGCTATAAAAGAAGAATTTGTAGCTCCTCGAATTTATATTTCCTAGTCCAACTAAGCATTTTTCTCAAGTTTGTCTTCATAATATGCCAATATGCCTTGTAGAAGTGGATGGTGAATTTTTTGGTCCCAAGGCCTTGTTGGGATCCAAACTCTAAATGGAATCCACTATTTCCCTCTATGATATTTCCCTTTGAATAATATTATCTTCCTCGTTAATCAATTTTGGAATATTGTCCAACAAAGTTGCTTTAGTTTCGTTTCTGGAACTTCACTTTTCTGTGTATAGCTCTTTAAAGAGTCTATAAGCTTCTGTGATTGCATTAAAATCAATTAATTTCCTTCCCTTTGAATTTTGTATTTCCTTGATTACATTTGTTAAATACTGCATTTAGCTTGATTGTGAAAATATGCACTATTTTATCCCTAGTTGTAAGCCACAAACTCCAAGACTTTAAACACCACAACTCCTCTTCCTGTCTGAGCAGTTGGTATATTTTTTCACTCAACTCTTGTTCTTTTAATAGCTCTTTTGTGATTGGTTGATTTTCCATTTTTCTGGTAAGTTTTCCAACTCGAATTGGGTTTCTTTTCTTCTGCTTAAAGGTAACTTGTATTGTGTTTTAGTCTAGCTCTTTGTTTCTCTTTTAACAACTCTCAACTTTGATTCCCACATGAAGGTGGGTGACCCCTAAACCGGAGCATTCCAAACTGCCTCAATTACATCTATAGCTTCTTATTCCTATAGCATACAGGGTTATTGGACCCATCTCTGGCTCCTGCTGAGCAATTAAACTAACTGGCTTATGATCTAAAGCCGCATGAGGAAAAATTTTGGACTCAAAAGAGATTTGACCTATGAGGAAGGAGCTATGAACCTAGAACATATCTAATCTAGAAGAGATGTGCTCTAGGCCATACCTGAGATTTAGACCATATATAAACCTTTCTTGGGAAGGATGTCCATTAAGTCCCATATTGAGGATAAATCTTCCAAAAATTCCCCAATGATCTCCCTCGTGAGATTTCCTCCAATTTTCTCCTTATGAAAAATTTTGGTGTTGAAATCCCCATTAACAATGATCTTGTGTATAAGATCATTGTCCAGAAGTGTGTAAAGCAATCCTCAAAACTCAATTTTCTCTACCATATTTGACCAAGGCATATACATTACATATTTTGATGAGGTCCTTTGTTTCCATATTTTCCAAACCAATCATTATCCAATGTTGCATTTCTACCTATTCTATTTTCTTGTAGATTATGGTACGTGGAAGGACGTGATCCCTTTGAAAGCTCCTTGAACATTGATTGCTTTACTTTGTTTTGTATCCAAACCTTTAAAACTATATTTAAAACTTCTTCAACTTCCACTTCGATCTCCTGAATTAGCAAGATAGAAGGTGAACATTGATTGCTCTACTTTGTTTTGTATCCAAACCTTTAAAACTATATTTAAAACTTCTTCAACTTCCACTTTGGTCTCCTGAATTAGCAAGATAGAAGGCCTTTCCCCTTTGATTATGTTCTTCACTGCTTCTACTTTAGTTTTGCTTCTCATTCCTATGCAGTTCCAAGAGACCTATTTCATTATTCGTTGAATCAAAAGGTTCCCATCTCCTCTTCATATGCTTCTTTCCTTTTGCTTAGATTGTATAGAGTAATTTTATTGAAGTAGCCCTCAATAGTTTTTTGTAAGTCTGAAACCTTTTCTTGAGGCTTGCTCTTCCCTCTTCTCCTTAGATGATTTCCTTCCCTATTAGGTAATTTTTCCTCAAATTCTTCATTTTATCTTCTTGTTGTTGCTTTGCTTTCATCCTAGTAATGATACCCTTGGAGTAGCTAGGATCTTTGATTGAGATATATTCACTTCTTGGAAAGGCACAAAAGGAAAACCTTGCGAATAAGAATGTTTGGGCTCTATTTCTTCAAGAACCAGTTGAATGTGGGTTTTAACCTTCTTACCTAGTGTTCCTAGTACAACTTCATAGGCAGCTTCTGTAAAATTTTCATATGCTTAGCTAAAACATCAGTATTTCATTTCATTTTCATAACAAAAGCATATAAACAGGATCACTGAAAGAAACAGTATCACAAGAACAACACAGATTTATCCTGGGAAAACCCTAAAGGGAAAAAACCCAGCAAAAGCTTCCTCAATATAGATGCCCCAAAAAGGTAAAAGGTAAAACCAACAAGGAGATCAAAAACCTGATCCTCCTCCTTCTCCAACTACTTCTCTCCTTCACTAGTGCGCTACACAAGTGAGTGTGTGTGCTCCAAATGAGGAGCGCTACACCTCTATTTATATTCATCTGTTCACTTAAGTTAACTCATCTGACACATAGGCTCGAGTTAAATCATGTAGGCTCAAGTTACACATGTAGGCTCAAATAACCACACTGGGGTGCTAATGACCCACCTTTACAATTATAGGGGACTACCTCATGACTCTTATTAGTTCTTCCGATTAGAAGCATCGGCGTACAAAGTAATACAAGTGGTTCTCCCGGTAGGACCATCGGGGACCACAAAAAGATACATATAAAATATTCTTCAAAGTTTCAATATTTCAACACTCCCCCTTAACGAGAAGGGTATTCTACAACAACAATAGTAGGAGAGAGACAGAGGACATCATCAACATCATCAAGGTAACGCATCTATAAATCATTGGAAACTTTTCAACATTATGTAGTCTTCATCTTCAGTCTTCATCATCATTAATACTTTGACTGTTTCGATCAGCAACATCTTCAGCACTTTGACCTTTCGATCAGCAACATCATCTTCAGCACCTTGACCTTTCGATCAGCAACATCATCTTCAGCACTTTGACCTTTCGATTAGCAACATCTTCTTCAGCACTTTGACCTTTCGATCAAGAACGTCATCTTCAGCACTTTGATCTTTCGATCAGCAACAACATCATCATCATACTCTAATCTTTTGATCAGAAACATCGTCATCATCATAAACATCATTATCATCAAAACATCAACATCATCAAAACATCAACATCATCATCATCAACATGATCCTTCCTTTCGGAATTACGGGATCAACATGTCTGTGGTACTCAGACGATCCTTCCTGTCGGAATTATGGGATTTAGGTCTTTACGGAGTTACTAACGATCCTTCCTTTCGGAATTACGGGATCAACACAGTTGTGGAACTCAGACAATCCTTCCTATTGGAATAACGAGATCAACACACGTTCTCAAGTACCGAAGTCACCGGATCTATTCTGAACTGAGGTTCAAGGATGATACAATCCTACCACCTTCTCGATGACCGAAGTTCACCAGATCCGTTCTGAACCGAAGTTCAAGGATGATACAATCCTACCACCTTCTCGATGACCGAAGTTCACCGGATCACTTCTGGACATATGTCCCAGGATGATACAATCCTACCACCTTCTCGATGACCGAAGTTCACCGGATCACTTCTGGACATATGTCCCAGGATGATACAATCCCTCTTCATTCTCGAGGATTGAAGTCTCCGAATCACTTTAGGGCAAGTGCCCAGGGATGATACAATCCCACTGCAACATCACTACTCCCCCTTTCGAGGAAGGTCTTTCCGAACCACACCAAGCTTGTCTCGAAAGTGTTCGAACTTTACTCGGGACAGAGGCTTTGTCAATACATCAGCAACTTGTTCATCAGTACTTACATACTGGAGCTTTATGGCTCCTTTCTGCATCATATCTTGAATGTAGAAATACATGATTTCTATGTGCTTTGATCTGTCGTGGAACACAGGGTTCTCTGTCATCTTTATACAACTTTGGTTGTCACATAGAATCACGTTAGTGTCCAACTCTAGGTTGAATAATCCTGACATCAGCTTTCGAAGCCATATGGCTTCACAACTAGCAGAGCAAGCTACTATATATTCTGCTTCGACTGTGCTTAGAGCAACACTAGACTGCTTTCTGCTAAACCATGAAATCATAGCGGATCCCAGACTATAACATCCACCTGATGTGCTTTTTCTGTCTGAGATACTTCCAGCCCAATCTACATCTGTGTAGCCATACAATCTATACTCATAGCTACCATCATAGTATAGACCAAGGTCTATAGTCCCTTTCAGATATCTCATCACATGTTTTGCAGCTACTAGGTGAACCCGTCTTGGTTGAACAAGATATTGACTTAAGGTGTTTACAGCAAAACAAATGTTTGGTCTGGTATTTGTTAAGTACATCAATGACCCAATGATCTGTCTGTAATGAGTTGCATCCACTAACTCTGATGAGTCATCAGCTAACAGCTTTAGGTTGGAGTCCATGGGTGTGGCCATGGCTTTGCATTCCAACATATTGAATTTCTTCAATATCTCTATCGCATACTTTCCTTGGTTGAGAAAGATTCCTTCTGAACTTTTCCATACTTCCAGACCTAGGAAATAATGCATTAACCAAAGGTCTTTCATCTCAAACTCTTCTGCTAGTTTATTCTTGCTTTCCATGATCTGCTTCTTATTCCCTGTCAAGAATAGGTCATCCACATATAATAACAGGATGACAGGTTCATCTTCTACAACCTTGAGATAAAGGTTACGATCAGCTTTACTCTTGGTAAAGCCCATAGTTGACAGGAAACTGTCTATCCTTTCATACCAAGCTCGAGGGGCTTGTTTAAGACCATACAAGGCCTTCTTCAATTTTCATACGTGAGTATGTCTATCTTCAACTTCAAATCCTTATGGCTGTTCTATGTATGCTGCTTCTTCAATCACACCATTCAGAAAAGTTGTTTTCACATCCATCTGGTGTAAGTCCTACTTCATCATGGATGCAAGTGCCATGATAGCTCTAATCGAAGTATACCGTGCTACTGGGGCAAATGTTTCTTCATAATCAATTCCCTCTTTCTGAGAGAAACCTCTGGCTTTATACTTCTCGATACTTCCGTCAGCTGCATACTTTATTTTGAATATCCATTTGGAGGATACTATACTTTTTCCTTTTGGTTTGGGAACTATATCCCACACATCATTCTTCATTATTGACTGGTATTCTTCAGTCATTGCTTCTTTCCATTGTTTCTTCTGTACTGCTTCTTCGTAGTTTGTAGGTTTTTGATCTACAAGATCACACATCAAGGCTACATAGTTGGAGAAAGTCTTAGGTTTCTTTCTTTCCCTTGTGGAGCCTTCAGGAGCCCCATATCTTTCTACCTCTCGTATAATTTCTCTTGTCCAAGCAGGGTTTCTCTTTCTTGATATTTCCATCATAGGAAGTTCTTGAGGTTCTGCCATGTCATGTTCTTCAGGAGCTTCATCTTCAGGGAGACATGTAGTTTCTTCATTTCTGGGAAGTGTCTCTTCTTCGTATACTTCTTCATGTTGGCACTTCCTAGATCTCTTGAGGGCTGCCTCTTCATTGAATGTTACATCTCGACTGATTTCCATATGATGAAATCCAGGAATGTAAATTCTGAATGCTTTGGATACTTCACAATATCCAACAAATATCCCCTTCTTTCCAAAAGGGTCTAACTTGGTTTTTTTCTCTTTTGGTATATGAATATATACTGGACAACCAAAAATCTTGAGGTGACTTACCTCAGGCTTCTTTCCCGTGAACATTTCTTCTGGAGTCTTGAACCCAAGAGCACTATGAGATACTCTATTCGGTACATACACAGCAGTTCTTGCTTCTTTTTCCCATCGATGCATTGGAAGATCTTGATCATATATCATTGTCTTCACTGCCTCCATGATGGTTCTGTTCTTTCTTTCCGCAACCCCATTCTGCTGAGGATTGTAGGGAGTGGTTAGTTCCCTCTTGATTCCGGCATCTTTGCAAAAGGCCTCAAACTCTTTTGAGGTATATTCTCCTCCATTGTCTGAACGGAGTGTCTTTATTTTCTTGTCTAGAAGATTCTCTATCAAGGCTTTGAACTCCTTGAATTTCTCAAACACTTCACTCTTTGCTTTCAAGAAGTATATCCAAGTCTTTCTTGAAAAATCATCAATAAAACTGATGTAGTATTCAAAGCCACTTAAGGATGTAGAAGACATTGGACCACAGACATCTGAATGAATCAATTCTAACGTACCTTTTGTTTTAGTTTCACTTTTTGGAAATGGATTCTTGATGTTCTTTCCCTTTGCACATCCTTTGCAAATGCCTTCATGCTTGATCTTCATGTCTGGTAATCCCGTCACTACTTTGTTCACATGAGGTAGAGCCTTGTAGTTAATGTGGGCAAGCCTTCTATGCCATAGTTCACTAGGGTCAGTGAACTCATGCATAAGAGTTGTTTCTGAGTGCCCTTTGAGTTTATACAAGCCTCCTTCTTCTTCACCAATAATGATTGCATCTTCAATATTCTTTCCTTTGGGCCACATGAGTACTTGGCCATCTATGAAAGCAACTCTGAATCCTTTCTTATCTAGAGCTGAGATGGAAAGTAAATTTTTCTTTAGACCAGGTACATATAATGCATCTTTCATCTTTAGAGGATTACCTGAATCAAGTTTGTATCTTGCTTCACCAACTCCTTTGATCGGATATTGATAGTCATATCCTAAGGATACTTTCTGAGGAGAACTCTTTTCTTCAAGTTTGGACAAAGTTTTATTTTGTCCCGTCATGTGCTTTGAAGCACCACTATCAATCAGCCAAGTATCTTCTCCAAGGGTTATAGATCCAGAGAGTGCAGAGAATAGCACATACTCTTCTGCATCTTCTTCTCTTGCTTGTTTTCTTTGAGGTCCTTCTTCCTCTTCTTCATCTTCATCTTCTGCTAGATGAGCATGATGTATTTCGTTGTTGTTGATCCTCTTTCTATATTCTTGCCTCTTCATAGGACAATTTCGAGCAATGTGTCCTATCTTGTTACAATGAAAACATTCAAAATCAGAATAGTCTCTAATGGGAGGTATTTCTCTTACCCTTTGAATTCTTCTGGGAGGTTGAGACTCCTTGAAATTTCTTCTCTTGAAATTTGACTGGCCTCTTCTTCTTTTGGTGTGAGTGGCTAGGGATTGATCATCTTCTTTTAGTAAGGCTTCTCTATTTGCCACTCTAGTCTCCTCTTGAATGCAGTCTTCCCATACAACATCAAACTTCATGCTTTCTTTTCTGGCACACATCATCTGAATAAATGACTCCCAGGGTCTAGTGAGACCATTGAGAGCAGTCATAACCATTTCATCTTCATCAAGATTATCTCCAATAGCTTCTAGTTGCTCTTTGATCTGAGAAACCCTTGTGAAGTAGTCTTGGATGGATTTTCCATGACTCATCTTGGTGCTCTTCAATTGAGCTCTTAGATTCATCTTCTTGTTGATGTTTCTTTCCTCAAACATTCTGGAAAGGGCATCATACATTTCTTTTGGAGTCTTCTTGGGTGACACTTGAGGAATCAAGTGATCCTTGATGGAATCAGCAATAATCCTTTGTGCCCTAATCATGTCATTTATGTGCTTCTCCTTGGCTTCAGTTTCTTCAGGTTCTGACACTTCTTCTTTGACATACTTATCAAGATCATTCTCTTGGAGAATGAGACCAATCATGTATTTCCATGCTCAGAAATTCTCTATGCCTTCTAGCTTGTCCTCAAGCTTAGTGCTTGGGGCCATCCTGTCAGAAGATCACAAAAAATTGAAATTTTGTGGAATGAGAAACTGACCTTACTAGAAGATGTGCTTGGATTCTGGGGATCTCAACTCTTCTCTTTTCAAATCAGTCTTGCAAGATTCAGCTTCTGCAGTTTTCTGGTTCAACAACTTTTTGGAGCAACTGTCAAACTAGGGTTTGACTTTTCCGGAGACTCACACATCCAAAAAAAACTTGATTCCAGGCTTAGAAGATGCGCTCTACGAGGGCGCAACTTTCTATGCAAACAATTTTTCGAGACTCAAAAAATTTTCCCGAAAACCCTAATTTCTTCCGGGGAGAGAGAGAGGGCTATTTCTCCTTGTGAAAGCTGTCATGTTCAGGTTAGCTCTGATACCATGTTAAATTTTCATATGCTTAGCTAAAACATCAGTATTTCATTTCATTTTCATAACAAAAGCATATAAACAAGATCACTGAAAGAAACAGTATCACAAGAACAACACAGATTTATTCTGGGAAAACCCTAAAGGGAAAAAACCCAACAAAAGCTTCCTCAATATAGATGCCCCAAAAAGGTAAAAGGTAAAACCAACAAGGAGATCAAAAACCTGATCCTCCTCCTTCTCCAGCTACTTCTCTCCTTCACTAGTGCGCTACACAAGTGAGTGTGTGTGCTCCAAATGAGGAGCACTACACCTCTATTTATATTCATCTATTCACTTAAGTTAACTCATCTGACACGTAGGCTCGAGTTACACATGTAGGCTCAAGTAACCACACTGGGGTGCTAATGACCCACCTTTACAATTAGAGGGGACTACCTCATGACTCTTATTAGTTCTTCCGATTAGAAGCATCGGGGTACAAAGTAATACAAGTGGTTCCCCCGGTAGGACCATCGGGGACCACAAAAAGATACATATAGAATATTCTTCAAAGTTACAATATTTCAATAGCTTCCATGATTTGATTTTGGGTATCTTCCATGGTAACATCTTCATAATCTAATTAAGAAAGAGCTTAAAACTGATTAAAAGAAAGGCATTGAAGAGGAAGGGCGAGCACTAACATTTCCGAACTTTGTCCATTTTTTACATGTGGCAGTTCTTGACAAAATGCCTATATTCATGGCAGATTTTGCATTTAAAAGGGAATTGCTCGTAGTCCAACTTTTGGACATGTTCCCAACCATCCATGGATAGTTTATTGCTTTAGGAAGCCCCTTTTCCAAGTCCACTTTTGCACATATTTTGGCACAAGAGAACATTGGAGCTTTAAATTCAAATTTGGCAATGTGTTTGCCTAAAGAGTTCCCTATTGCAGGCAAATCTTCATTGCTCTAGCAGTGTAAAGGAAGATGTGGAAGCCTTTCTCACACCAGGACTACAAATGGAATGCCTTTCTCCGGATCAAAAGCAAGGGTTTATCTGTTCAAATACATCCCTCTTGAACCCGTGAAATATGGTCCACTTCTAGAGATTGGGTCTCGATCTTCCATTTTTTCAAAGGGAAATACAAGAAACCCTCTTCTAGAAAAGTTTTGCTGCAAATCTCCTTGTATGAAAGGCCTCCATTTCTTAGATATCCATACTTCCATGGCTTTGGGTGAGGGCCAAAGGCTAGTAAACTGCCCTACCAAGCTTCGTTTTGCTAAGGCGGCAACTTTAACTCGAGAAGCATTGGAAGAAAACTTCACATCAGGAACTAATACAAGTTTGACGAGATATGAAGGATGAGAAGAAGCTGAAACAAAAAGGCATTGGGAGGTTGTTGAAGAACAAAAGGCCTCCTCCACATTGATGCCCTAAGAAACCCTTGCAGCTCTGCCTCTGGAAGAGACTCCATCGGTTGTGCAAACTAGGGACAATGAACTTAGGGTTTACTCTTAAGGCTCAACAAAGATGCAATAAGGTTCAACTATGTTAGCAAGGGAAATTAGTCCATGTACTTCAGTAATATCATAAATTATTGCAAGGTATTGTTACAAAGAATCCTAATCTTTTTTACATTTAAGCCTTATATCTAACAAAGTGACCTAATAACTTTGACTTGGACCAAGCAATTAGAACAGCTTTATCTTGGATTTTGCGGCTTTTAACACCCTAAAGGCTACTGCTAGTGGCAACTGCAGTTGTGGTACATGTTTTGCTATAAAATGTCAATGCGCATACTGTAAATTTTTAATAATTTGAATGAAATATTTTCTACCAAAACAATGCACATACTGTAAATTTTTAATAATTTGAATGAAATATTTTCTACCAAAACAAGTGAATTTGAAATTATAACATGCGTTTTTTCTATAGCTATTTTAATTTCCGGAACAGTGGTTCTATCGCTATTCTTGCCCATCTCGCTTTACTTATTATATGTGATGTTTTCCATAATAAGCACTAAAGGAGCAATGTTCTTTTATTACAATTTGTTTAGAGGGGCGTAAATTAATTTGAAGGGCTATAACCCCCCAAAAATAACACAGCCAAAAAGATGAGAAAAAAATAAACGAGTGGATATCCAAAAGTCAGCTGGGATATTTCTGAAATCAAAATTGAAGTCTGCAATCTCTTGTCTGATTCCTGTATTAGGGGAAATGAAAAACAAAATTGCATAGTATTTCTAGATCGCAATAATCCCTCTAAATTATGGCAGCATCGCTACCTTGAAAATTTTCACATATCGAGATAAAAAAACAAAACTCCCAAAGAATCTAGAAATATGTCGCATCTGCACCAGGTCCAACATAGCAGAACTTTGACAGTTTACAACTTTAAAATAGCCGATGCCCTGCAATCTATACTCTTTTCCAATGTTAAGGATGGAAGAACCCTTACATTGCTAGCAACATTGCAAGGGCAACAACTGATAGGGTGTTCTTCGATGCTTGTTTCAGACAAGACTGATTTGGGGATTTATTGTGAGAAAGACGATTTCCACTTTACTATTTTGGTATTTTATTCACCTTTTATGACCAAAAACACCTTCTATGTTTTCCAGGACCCACATTCGGAGCTTCAGCTATTTTAAGGCCAACATTATTCCATGTCATTCTAATTAGGCTTCTTCTTTAACATTGTTCCAAATACTCTAACCTCCTAGAAATATTTGCATTCAATGCTCAACTGGTAGAGAGAAAAAGATGCCAAAAAGGATTTTACAACTAATATTTTTTAGGTAGTGTTCCAAGAAATGAAAAATCAAATATATATGCTAAGAACTATCTGTCTAATGAATAATGCAAATCATATTGAACTCGGAGGATTGGTATCCATGAAGACTATCAAAAACGGTCAAACACATCCAGGACACGTCTCTGAGGGTGAACCACAGTTTGTTGGAAGAATCAATTTTCAGTTGATTAAGATCAGAACAAGACTTCAGTTATTCTTTGTAATACAAATGCATCAAGAAGAATATTGACCTGAAAGCTAAATAATGAGGATAACGAGCTTCTCTGCTTGATCCTCATGAATTTGAGGGTTTGCAGTATGCAGCAACCCTAAATTCAATTCTTTATTTTATATCTGAGACTTCGGTTCAGTAGCACGGCTAATTTGCAGAAACTTGACTTCAACTAAGAAAAGGAATTGTTCTAAACCGTACTGCTCATCCAAAATCCAATAAATTACTGCATTTTGCATTTGACAATATAGAAAAAACAGTCTGAGACACCATCTCCACATAAATAATTTTCCCATACTTTTAACCAGGCTATAATACAGAAGCTTACAGCGGCATCAACCGCCTATGCTTGAAAAACCATAGAAAAGAGCAAAAAATGATGAGCCCAACACTTCCAGTTATTATCAGAACCCACTTGAAAGCTTTAGGTTCTTCAAACAGATCAATTGGAATATTCATGCCAAAAACTCCTGCCACAACTCCAAATATAGCAACAACAAAGGTTGCAGTTGTGAGCAATAGTTCAAACTGTATCAGCTGGTTCCGAACATTGTCCTGTTGAGGGAAATTCTCAAACATTAGATACACCATAAAAAAAAAGTCAATAAAATAAAAAAGGAATATGACAACCAGTCCTAACTGTACTGACCCAAACATCTAACACACGAGATGTTAATTATCTTGCCAAATTGCAACCCCTGGCCAAGTGGGGAAATATGAGCCAATGAAGAGAATCTGTAAAGGAAGGATTTATGCAATGGAAAGATCCAATGCTAGCTGCTAGGTAATAAAACATTCTAAACTCAAACCAAATATGAAAACTTACCAGTTGAATGTTTATGAAATCCTCTGTATCATCTATATATTCCTTCAGCTGAACACCATAAAGATCAGAAATTAGATAAATCATAAAAACTTACATTGAATAAAATATGTTTGTCAGACTATATTACAAGTTCTAAGTCTTCAGAAATTGATGCACCGATTAAGTAATCCAGGGTATTGTAACCACTTACTGATGTTAGCTTGTTCAAAGTACTGTCAATAACCACAAAATAAGCCTCAAGTAACATTTCTAACTCCTGAATATGTTCATCATTGTTTTCAGAATCCCTCATACTTTCATGCCTGCTTCGTGCTAAGCTTAGAGTTTTTTCCAACTTCCGAGAATCAGGTGGAGAACATATGGGAGAAACTGGGGCTGAAACGGAAGCCCCAGTTCCAATAGAACCATAACCGAATAAAGATTGATCTCTATAAAAGGAAGCCTCCATTCGCTCTTTTTTCTCAGTTAGATACATCTCGGCCATATCTCCATCATCATCCATAAGTTGCTCTATCTCATCTCGGACCTGCAGTAGAAATTATGCCAGTTAAAATGCATTATATAATATTAATCTATTACATAATGATGTTCAGGACATACACCTTTTGAACCCTGCGAGTCAATGCAACAAGCCTACTTTTGAGTCTCCGAACACGCTCTAAGTTCAGTGTGCTGATCTTTGAAGTCAATTCATCTAATACAGGATAAGCTTCAATTTCCAGCTCTGCTGCCTACAATGGGCACAACAGAAAGAACATGAGAAGATCCTTGCTAATAGAAAATATCACAACTGCCAGTATTGAACAAGATGGAGAGACATGAACCACCAAAAGCAAGGGCATGATAAATTCGGCCATTAGTTATTAAAATCATACTGAAAAACTAGTATGCTCTTACATTTCCAGACACAGAAAACTGGCCAGTCAAAAGCAAACAATAGATTGAAAAATTCAACATCAATCAATGGAGTAAATTTGATCTGTCAAGACAAAACAGGCTGAAAACTGAAAATTGAAAGTGCGTCTTTTGAAAGAGAAAATAATCTTGATCAAAAATTGTAAGAGAGAGAGAATTTAAGGGCTTTGTGATATCCTGAGAGGGTAGGCGAGCTTTACAAGTTAGCCCATATTTTAGTTTATGTCCTTAGAGGCAGCAATGTGCAACAATAATGAGGACAGTGAAGACACTACTGGAGGGATAAATGGAAACAACAAGCATTTAGTGAGACAACTCACTGAAGAAAGATCCAAGGCTTCAACTTCCTCCCCTCCCCAACCAAATTAGCTGTTGTTGCAGGTAAGGGCAGTAGGAAAGTCGATTGGATCTAGCCTAAGTGGTTGTGGCATGGAATGTTATCCTCCCCACCCAGGTTCTATTCCTATGAAATTTTGAGCTCACAATGAGTATATCGTTGGAATGGCTTCTTGTTGGCCTAGCCTTGTGCCCTGAACAATCTAGCGTTTTCCCTGGGTACCCTCCTCTGAAAGAGGCAAAGAACCCAGTGGTTTTTCCCAGGTGTTGTAATCTGAAAAGAAAATGGTGGTAAGAACAGAGGGTCTGTGAGCAAGCAGCAAGGTGATCGGGCTTGTATTAACGTGGAGACCCGAGTTCAAAACCCTCTGTCGGTGTGGCTGTAAATATGTCCTAAATATATGAAGTATTCTACAAGAAAGAAAAGAAAAAGGAAAAGAGTACACCCACAAGAGGATCCAGATGAGAGATTATATGCCTCATTCCTTACAAAGATGGAGTGAGTCAAGAAGAAAGCCATTTGAAATCCTACAGTGTATTCTCATAAGCTTTGGGTTCTCTTTCTTCCAAAAAAAAAAGACCAAGGATTGGGTTCATACTGTATGGAAAAAGAGTAGCATATAGTACGATGTTTTCAGATATTTGGGTGATGGAAATTTTTTAAAAGAAGCAAATATGGCTAAGAAGGCCCTTAAAAAAAATTATTGGAAATCCTACAGTGTATTCTCATGAGCTTTGGGTTCTCTTTCTTCCAAAAACAAAAAGACTAAGGCTTGGGTTCATACTGTATGGAAAAAGAGTAGCATATAGTACGATGTTTTCAGATATTTGGGTGATGGAAATTTTTTAAAAGCAGCAAATATGGCTAAGAAGGCCCTTAAAAAAAATTATTGGAAATGTGAAGGTCATTGCTAAAGGACTCTCCATCATCTTCAAACATAGCATAGCTTCCACGAAAGTATATATTCCATGCAACAGGAACAGTGAGTTATACTCGCAGAATCACAATTTTAACTCAACCTGGCATCGAAATGATTTTTTCCAGCTCAGGGTCAGTCAATCTCAGGTTGACAAGCTATACTCACGATAAATCCTGAGTCAACATGTGACCTCCAATTAGTTGGGAGTATAACTGGGACTGACCAAATCAAACCAACCAAGGTGTCTCTATAACCTCCAAATCATGTCATTTTGTTCATTCTTGTACTTGTTGAGTTTTTCTTGATATGAATCAAATTCTTGACTCTTTTGCCTCACTGAGTTTTTACTATTTTAGCCAAGCCAAGTCTGCATATAATGAACCTCGATAGCGTAAAGTCCAAGGATTGGAGGTTTCATTTTATGGAATTTTATTACAAAAATTCCTAACTTGAAGAGGTTTTAAAGATTGAGTTATGGTAATAAAAATATTTCAAATTTTCAACCACACATTTAAGAGTTTTGATTGCCTTCTCAAGGGATCACATGCCAAACAAAATCAGGATCTCCATAGGTTTGGCGATAGTTAAAAAGATCAGCATCGGCAAAAAATCGGGAAGGGTCCCGAGTACAACTTCTTGGCAACATTGGCTAAAAAATCAGCAAAAATCGGCAAACCACAGCAAACATTATAAAATACAAAATATATTCATTTTTTCAGAATTTTAAACATATAAAGCAACAACATCAGATAAACACATTGGCACATAAACATGGAGAAAGCACTGATATATATGATGTAGTGGATGCCAAATAAAAAGAGATACATCAAAGTTTCAAAGATTGGAAATTTTGAAGTTTCAACACCAGTTGGAACATTAGTCATCCCCTCTCCTCTAGGCTCTAGCCCTTGCCTCTACCTCAAATCTCGAACTTGAACCTCCATGGACATTAGTCAACACCCTACAACTTTGATGAAACTTCCTAATCCAAGCGTTAAAATAAGGTAGAAAAAGCTTCCCATGCTTAATAAGTGATTTTGCTCGACTGAAGGGTACATTTTTATTATAGTCATGATAGAGGAGCTCAATCAACTTCAGAAATCAGGCATCAGCACCACCAACATCAAGGTACGTAGAGAGTTTGATGTGTTTGATTAAATTCCAATCCCTTGTCCTCATACATGATAGAACCCAGTGGAAACGTTGCAATCCTAAAAACTATTAAGTTTGTTGAATTCAGAATGGGATCTAAATTTCTACATTTTGGATATGAAGTCCGATGAGGTTGGAACCACTCTCAAACATCCTGAAACTAAGGGTAATGTTAAAAATTCAAGTAAAAGGATGGAAATAAAAAATAAGGAGAATGTCACTTTTACTTGGATTACCATTTAATATTACTGACATCAATGTTATTTGTACAAAACTAGTCAAAAAAATTTACAAAATCCATGTTTTTAAAACTATGAAAATGACCCAAAAAATTCAAAATTGGCCTTAAAGCCCAGCCTCCAAGTCAATTTTTTGGGTTGTAGCGCAATTTCTCCTAAAAACCATCGGTTTTTTCAAAAAATAGCAATTTTCTCGAAGTCCGATGAGGTTGGAACCACTCTCAAACATCCTGAAACTAAGGGTAATGTTAAAAATTTAAGTAGAAGGATGGAAATAAAAAATAAGAAGAATGTCACTTTTACTTAGATTACCATTTAATATTACTGACATCAATGTTATTTGTACAAAACTAGTCAAAAAAATTTACAAAATCCATGTTTTTAAAACTATGAAAATGACCCAAAAAAATTCAAAATTGGCCTTAAAGCCCAGCCTCCAAGTCAATTTTTTGGGTTGTAGCGCAATTTCTCCTAAAAAACCATCGGTTTTTTCAAAAAATAGCAATTTTCTCGGCTGAAAAAATCGGCAGGCCATACAAATCGTGATTTTTCGGTAAATCAGCGATGTTTTCAACTATATTTCCTACAGTGTATGGATTTTGCTTTTTGTACAAGCCATACATGAACCTACCATATAGTTTTTTGCATTATGAGTTAACTAGACACAAACCTTCCCTAGGACTACACGAGGACTCCTACACACTTCTGTTGTGATCTCACAAGCGCTAAAGTCCCCCCCCCCTTTGAGTGCCCCTCCTACAGCCCGAATAGATGATTTTGGGGCCCTTAATTGGTCTTAGGGAATAATTTAATTTGTTTTGGATAGCAAGCACCCTAGTGTTATGAATAATTAAATGATATATTAATTGTTAATAATAAATTATTACTTACTAAGGTGAAAGAGCGTAACCCTTCACTATGCATGCTCAAGCCTTATAAAGGCGAGCCTCATTGTAATATTTTATCATCATCTATCAATATATTATTATTATTTTATCATCAAACATGGAAGTCAGACTCGCTTCTTAACTGTCCAACCGGATACTGTTGTGCCATTTGGTATCAGAGTGGGTTCACTCCTCCTACACCGAGCTTGGATTCGGCTCCTCCAAAACCCTCCAACCCACACTTCCTCTTCCACTCATAGTCACCTTCCTCCACACTGCTCCCATTCATCTCCACCCTCCACGTTGCATCACGCCCTCTCCACTCTATTTCGCATGCCCTCACCCTAGCAGCACCCTCACCCCGCCCCCCAACTCCTTCATTTCACGCTAACATCCCTCCTCCCACTGCTTACCCCAACTCTTGTCCGCCCTTCCCTCCATCCAGCCTGCCCCACGCGCAACCCCTTCCACACCCATCCTTCCCTCTCCCCCGCGACCACCACAAACCACATCCCCTTGGTCCATCGCCTATGTCCATCTCCCACCTGCTCTCGCTGTGACCCACCCTCCCGCCTTGCTCTCGTTGTCGGCCTCCTCGCTCGCTGATCTTCCACACACAGCTCCAAGCCCTCTCGCTGATCCATTCACGCTGAGGTCCTTCACGCTCTCCATATTCACACTCCCTCTCCACGCGCCTCCATTCCCTTCACGCCTAGTCCCTCCTCCCACCCATTTGCCTTCTTTCCTCCACAACCATCTTCCTCCGCTCCAGCCCACGCGTCTCCCCACCTCTCACAACCTCCTCCGCTACTGCATCACAGCTGCTCCGCGTTGCTGTTGTCGCTCGACAAAAAAAAAAATTTAATACAAAAACAAATATTATAATAAAATTGTTATTATTACATAATATCAAATTTGTAATCATTAATTTTGTTCAAAAAAAATTGTTTTTTATTAAAATTTTATTATTCAAGTTTATAATAAAATAAAAAGTATATAATATCATAATAATAGTGATATTATTATAATATATTTTTATTTTTATTGTTTTACCCATATAAAGCCAAAATAGCGTCCAAATACACACCTCTGCATACAAGGGCCAAGACCATGGCTGAATTAAAATACCAAATCGAGAAATTGGATAAGGACATCAAGGCCCTCGTCGTTAACCAAAAAACTTGAAGAAAGAAATGAAAAATAACAATACAATGGTTAAGAAAGAAATCAAAGACGAAGTTGTTCTGGTACTAGAAAGAAGGCTAGATGAAAAATTGGACATCATAAACAAGAAACAAAAAGACTTGGATGACAAAATGAGTACCATGACTCAAGACATAAACACCATAACACAGAACTTGAGCACCATGACGCAAAACCATAATACATTAATGGAGGTGTTAAAAAAAGTAATGCCTAGTATAGACCATGTCAACAGTTCAGACCAAAGTTACAAAAACCGAACCAGTCGACCCTCAGAACTGGAACCGGTCAAAAACAGGGTAAAAATCCGGATCATAAAACCGGTCCACCAAAAATACATAAAATATTCAAAAAAAAATTATTTTAAATATTCATGTGCATCCATGTGAATTCAAACCATTATACACAAAATATGCAAAAAATCTCCAGATACATCCCAACAGTAAAAAAACACAACAGACCATAAGTTATAACAGACCTGCTACACTTGTTTTCTTTCCTTTTATAACTCATAAATACAATTTTAAATATTGTTTGGAGGTAACCAAGTCAGCCCTCTTTAAGATTGTAACAGTGGTCTCAGATCTGCCTTCTGGACTCTTAGCTTTCTTGAAGATTTGTAACTCTGTTGTAGCCTTGAAACAAGATCAGTTCATATACTCTAACTTGGACAATGATATAGTAGTGCATTGTTATAGTATCTGGTACATATGCTTGTGTACATTATATTGCTCTTTTCTGATTTCCAATTTTTTGCAAACTTATGTTCTTTTCTAGTTCACAGGCTGATATGGCACTTTTCCTCGATTATGACCACTAGATCTGAGCTTGTCTTAGCTTATTGATATTCTATTCAACATCTATTTTCTAGATTGTAAGGAGGGAGAGACTTTTTCTCTTACTACTGCTCCTACTTTTGCAAGAACATACTCTGTTTTAGCCTATAATCAATTCAGCTTCATCCCCTTGCATAAGTGGACTGATATCTTGGGTTTCATGTTGAGATTTTTTTACTGTTGTGTTTTCTATCCAGATACATCCCCCCCAACCAACATTCAAAAAATTAAAAAAATCACAGTGTTGAGCCTCCGTACGAACCGATCGGTTTGCTGAGAAAACCGATTTTGAACCAGTTCGATACTGAACCGGGCGGTTCATGGACCAACCCGGCCGGTTCGGTATCGAACCGGCTCAAAACGGTTCAGTGGCCCGGTTTGGACCGGAAACCTCCTGGAATCGGGTTGACCGACCGGTTTAGCCGGTTCCGATCCGATTCTGGTAAGCTTGGTCCAGACATGTTAGATGCCTCATTTCACGTTTCCACACAGGAAACACTCGCCAAGAATCAAGAAGATTTGCAAAAAGAAATGATGATTAATAATGCATACTTAAACAAGAGTTAGAAACAAAAGTACTGCCAAATATGGAGGCACGATTAAATAGCAAAATAGATGTTATCAGTAAGATAGTAGAGAAGGAAAAGGCGAAAAATCATCGCAAACAACGAAGCAGTTCAAATATGTCAGTTGCATCATCCAATAGCTCCGAGCCACCATCAAACAGTAAAGCAAAAGGAAACCAATATCATCCTTACATAGTGTACCCACCTAAGGAAAAAATAGAGTTGTCGAAATACAATGGAAGTGAAGGCCAATGCATTGCCTGGCTAAACAAAGCGGAAGAGTACTTCGAAATCTACAATATTCAATCTAACCAGCAGAGGTGAAATATGCGTCAATGCATATGAAAGGGTACGCCTATAATTGGTACTTATGGTGGAAGAGAGACAACTTTTCCTACACCTGAAACTTGTTCAAAAATTATTTTTTAATAGGTTTCAAGGAATCGCAGAAGATGAATTTTTTAGTAAACTTACCAGATTACAACAAGTTGAAAGCATTGAGGAATTCACACCGTGGTGGGAATCCCTATCGACACGAGTATTTGGGTTATCTGATAAACAAAGACTCAAAACCTATCTAGGAGGTCTTAAACCATACCTCCAAAACGAATTAAAGATGCATGACATACCTAACGTAGAAGCGGCAAGACATAAAGCAAGAGCAGCAAAACGCAAATTGGAAGGAATAAAAATAAGAGGTGATAACAATTATCGGAAGGGAAAAGAGACACAATGTAGATATTGTGAAAATAATTGGTCACCGGGTCATCAATGCCACAAACCTCAACCATATGGCTATGAAATTGAAAACAGGTCGAAAACGTCTAACAGTTACTGTGATAATAGAAAAAAGAAGAAAAACACATGTCGTTGATGCGGTGATGACTGGACCCCAGGCCATAAATGTAGGAATAGCCAGACAATACAATACAAAATCATCAATGGAAAGGAAGTGCAAGTCTTTGCACAAGAAGTCTCGTCTGATTCTAATACCGACACAAAATCAAAGTGAAGGACGACATTGGAAAAAAATCAAGCTTTGAGGACAAAGCTTTCCCAAGGGGAAGGCAATGTTATGAATAATTAAATGATATATTAATTATTAATAATAAATTATTATTTACTAAGGTGAAAGGGCGTAACCCTTCACTATGCATGCTCAAGCCTTATAAAGGAAAGCCTCATTGTAATATTTTATCATCATCTATCAATATATTATTATTATTTTATTATCAATCATGGAAGTCGGACTCGCTTCTTAACTGTCCAATCGAATATGATTATGCCACCTAGGAGGTCTTCCTTGATCTTCTCCTTGCTCTCATGCCTTGGTCAATCACTTTTGGCCACATAACCCCCCATTTGGGTCCTTTCCTAGCCTACTTGATCATTGTTGGGCAACATAGCATTTATTGTAGCCCCATATATGCTCAAGGAAATTAGAAATCCGCTTTGGACCAACAAGAACCCCCCATTCTTGGTGGGTATACAGGTATTAAATGGTTAAAATTGGTCAACTTTGTTCCTTCTCTTTTGCTCTTTTGGCACACTACTTATCACATGTGATTTTGTGCTTTCTGCACCATTGTAGCGTTTGTTAATTTTTCTAACCATGACACTACATAAAACAATTCCTAGTGATTTTCCTTCCTTAAAAAAATTATTTTCAGCTAACTAATTATTTTATATTTGTTGAGATCTATCAACGGAAATAAATAGTGGAAGCAAAATGTAGGAAACACATCAATAACACATCTCACAAGAGAGAAACCCAAGCATTGAGTGGGGAATCAGGAGGACTTCTAATTTCCAGTTCTTGGTCGGGCGAGAGAAAAGACAATAGTTCGAGAGCAACAAGCAGACATACCAGTCCAACAAAGGCAAGGCCAAGTAGTAGGAACTAGCTAGGCAGTTATAGGGACAGGTTGTACAGTATAGTCGTACAAATTCCATACATTCGTATGGACAAACAGTACAGAGAAGGGATTGGGGAGGTAGCAGACACCAGCCAACAGCTACAGTCGCCACAGCAGATTCAGACGTGCGAGCAGCCCAAAAACAAGCATAGGCAACAGCAGAAGGCTACGAGCAACCTTGAACAAAAAGTTCGAACAACGAGCAGCAAGTCCGACCAATGGGCAGAATCTAGGATAGGGATTCAGGCAACCAATTTGATGCTTGACGGATTAAGCACAAGGCATTGCTTTACAGATCTAGTCATGGCAGTAGCCAATCTCAAATTTGAAGACATGTTATATGGGACATCTCACTTCTTGGCATGGAAAGCAAGGGTTACATTGCTTTTGAAGGAACAAGATCTTAAGGGTCACTAGTCTCCTACCTCTCCACCAGCAACAACACAAGGAGTGCATGGTTACTTGGATAGTGGTGCATCGCATCACATGACTAAAGCACAAGAGCTTTTCAGTAGTCTAACGAAGGGCTCAAGGACCCATGTGGAGCTTGGCGACGATGACAAGTATGTAGTGAAGGGGGTGGGAACTATTTGGTTCCATCTTGAGTTAGGATGTTCATTAGAGGCTCGAAATGTGCTTTGGGTTCCAAAGCTGAAGAAGAATTTGCTCTCATTATCAGTTTTGGAAGAGAGGGGTTTTTCCATCACCATCAAGAAAGGGAAAGTACTCATACGTCCAAAGGGATCTAGCCCTAATACAACATTGAGCATTGGGGTTAGAGAGGGAAAATTATACAAGATGAAGGGCTAGCCTGTAGGTGGATCCAAAGGAAGCTTGGATCATAGATCGATATCAATGACAAAGCAGGAGGCTCCAAAGGGTGAGCATAGTTCACAAACTTTCAATGTAGGGATTCAACCTTCAGATGGGAAGAGGGAGTTAGCCCCTTCTAGAAGAATCGATTCGTATGAACTGACATTGAAGAATGCTCAAGAGCAAGTTGAGACTCCTAGGAGCACAATCTAGGAGAGCACGCATCCGAAGAATTATATGGCACACATGAGTATTGTCATTGATGATGAACCTTCTAGTTTGAGGAAGCAACTAAACAGCAAGTATGGCAGGATGCTATAGTGCAGGATGATATACAAAATATTTTACTAGGATCAGAGGGTTAGTTAGTTCTAGGTGGCTCTTCCAAAAGTTCCTTCCTTGCTAAGAGGGAGTGTTGATGTTTGTAGCATCAGACACATACTTCCACATGGTTCTATGTCTAGCATGTGGAAGTCGTCACTAATACCACTCAGACTTAGGAAATTCACTTTAATTAAGTGATTATTAAAGTGAATGCCTTTTTAGATTAATTGAAATATTAATTAAGTAAAGTGCCTAAGTTTTAGGCACTAATGGATTAAGTTAATTAAGTGAATCTTAATCGTTGATCTCAAGTAGAAGAGATCTAATCTCAACCATCAAAGTTAGGGTTTTGTTTCATCTCAAGATTATAAAAGGCAACCTAAGTGAGAGGAGGAGACGCACAAGACACACAGAGTCAGATACTGAGATCTCATTGTATTAGGTGGAGAAGGACTTTCATTCAAGTGTGTAGGGGCAAGGTCCGAGGAAAGGAGCAAGGGACAGCAAAGGAGTAACTACCAGGTGCAATAGGTTAGGATATCTTGTTATTTTGTGTTAAAGTTAGTGCAGCTGCAAGACCCATTCTCAGGGAGAATGGTACCTAGTCAGTTAACTAGGGCAGAGTAAGACCCTAGAAGATACCCTAGGGCCCCCAGTAGTCTCCTAGGGTTCTTGGTCTGGGACGAAGCAAGTTGATGCCATGGCAAAGTTCCTAACATATGGTTAGGGCCCCTATATGTCTCTAGGGTATTCTAGTATAGGACCAGACAGTTTCTTGGACATGATGTCTACCTAAGTCACCGGATTCGGCGATTTTTCGCCATAAAAATCAAAAATCGCCAATTTTCTATGCCCGGCGAACTAATTCGTTGAAATCCGACAATTTTGAAGGCCAATAACCCATGCAGCCTGTCGGTAAACGCTAGTCGACGCCCAAACAACCTCCGCGTTGACTTATTGCTTATTGTGCGGGTCTCGAGTGAGTCGTCGTGAATCATGTCGTGATTGAAGACTGGAGTGTGGAGGTCACGCCATTGTTTGGAGCCATCGTTTCAGAGTCGCAAAGGGAGCCATCGTTTCGAGAGTCGCAAAGGGAGTCAACTTTTTCAAGAGTCTACAATGGTTGAGGCCGTGATGGGCAAGGCATCGTTTAATTGACAGTTGAAGCTGAAGCGGTGCTGATGCCGGCCGTTCAAGATATTCCATGAAACCGTTCAAGATATTCCATGAAACCTAAAACGAGGATGAATAAGGCATACAACCTTATAAATGTAAATGTTTTTTTATTAAGAAATATAAATGATTTTCCTTTTGGATTAAATATTAGAAATGTTATTTTGAATTAAAATAAATAAAATAAATTTTTAATTTTCTTTAATTTTGTTTTATATTAATTAATTTATTTTAAATTAAAATATTTATTTATTTTAATTAAAAATAATAATGTTTATTTATTTTTGTTTATTAAAATTATTGATATGATATGATTTGTTTTGTTTAAGTGCAACTTACTTTAATACTCAATTCAAAGGTGAAAGGATGTTATGGGGTTTGGTAAGATTATAAGTTTGATTAGATGCTAAATAGTTTAAATATTTTTTAAATTCTAAGTTTTATAGTCATTCGAACTTAATGTCGAATTTTATCGCCAATTTTTTTATTGCCGAATTTTTGTCGAATTTTAAGGTCTCCAAATTCAAACACAAACTTGAACCAGGTGACTTAGATGTCTAGACTCTACGCATATCCTGCAGGTTGAGACAGATACTTCCTAGTTTGGGACCAGACAAATTCTTGGTCTGGGACCAATCAATTCCTGCAGGAGCATTCCTGGTCAGTTAACTAGGTGAATCTTGGTCAAGTTAACCAAGATGATGATGTGTGATGTCCTCTATCCTAATCGGTTATTGCTAGGTTGCTTCTCAAGGTACTAGCCACCCCTTGATGATGTCACCTAGCACATAACCCTTAGGAGCAGTAGTGAAGACTAAAGGATCACATCATCAGTTTGGATCTTCCCCTTATACAGTGATGATAAAAATATATGTAATAATGTATCTTAAGAGAGAGAAAAGATAAAAGTCCTTGGTCTTGTTGGTCCTATGGGTAAAAGGAGTTGTTTATCCACATTTATGGTACACCTTGGTCTTATCTTCTTAATGTGACCCCCTTTGGTTGACTTATGGTCCTTTATCTTCCACCTGGTCCTAGCACTCTTATTGGGCGTACCTTTAGTATGATGACTTTTATTGTATGGTTTTCATTTTGTAAGACAATTTAACCATTGGTACCCTATCCTAAGTCAACTTTTATTTTATGGTTTTTATTTTGTAAGACCATTTAACCATTGGTACCCTATCCTAAGTTCACTTAACTTTATTTTATGTTTTTTATTGGTAAAACTCCTATAAGCTAGCAGTAGTTGAGTGATCTTTCTAAAATGCTTGTCAAGATTATAAATTAAAGTTTCACTTATTCATTTGTGTGTGACATCTTGACAAAAAGAAAAAGGTTAGATCTGATTCTTTGAGTATGTTGCTGCAATTCACTTGACGTCTAGGGTTTCTACCAGTGTAGTCACACTCGGCTCATACTCGTCGAGTATGCCGAGTGTGCCCGAGTCGCAGCCAAAACGAGTAATCGTTGCACACTCGCCCAAAGAACTCGTCAACTCGCCAAACTCGCCAAACTCGCCAGCATTCGTGGAAAATCACCAAACTCGGCCTCACTCGCCAGGAATCGCGGAGACTCGGCATGATTGGAAACAGCTAGTTTTTTTGGCGTTTGTTTTTAGGTTGACCCGCAAACCACGAACGTAACTTTCGAGAAATTTTCCTTTAAGAAGGCACCAACTTCACTCAACGAAGCAATGTTGCAAACAGTGCCAGCGAATTCCTCCTCCGACTTCACTTCGGGACGAATTCTCACAGGCGTCGACCTTCTGCACAGGGGTCGGGCATCGGGCTTCTCCATTGGTTCATGCACGGGCGTGTTCAGCTGCTAAAATTAACTTCGCAAGCTGCTGAAATTAACTTCGCACTTCGCAAGCTGTCCTGACTCCTAACTTCAAACTTCATCGGTCGCGTGTGTTCAGCTACAAGGTTCGCGAGTGGCAGTGTTCTGGGCAATGTGGCAGTGTTCTCGGCGTACGTGGGTTCTCGGCAGTGCGTGGGTTCACCAATCACGTGTGGCAGTGTTCTCAGCGTGCGTGGGTTCTCAGCAGTGTTCAAATCCGACTTCGAGTTTCAAGTTAGTTTTTTTATTTTTTTTATTTTAGTTACGTTTTAACTTTTAAGTTTTAAAATTTAAAATTTTAGTTTTAAAATTTTTATTTTTATTTTTATTTGTTAATTTTTTAGATTTTAAAGTTAACTTTTTTAGATTTTATTGTTAATTTTTATTTATTTGTTAATTTTTATGTTAAATTTTATTTATTTGTTTATTTTTAGATTTTAATGTTAATTTTTATTTATTTGTTAATTTTTATGTTATTTTTTATTTATTTGTTAAATTTTTTAAATTTTAATGTTAATTTTTATTTATTTGTTAAATTTTTTAGATTTTAATGTTAATTTTATTTATTTGTTAAATTTTTTAGATTTTAATGTTGTTTTTTTAACTTTTTATAATGTTATCTTTTGAAGATTTTTTTGTTAATTTTTATTTATTTTTAGTTTTTTAGATGCTGAGAGTTGAATATTGATCCATCTCAAACCTGTGGGCTGTGATGGAAGCCTGCACACACCTGTTCATGCTGCCATCACAGCCCACGGGCTTGTGCTGGCTCAGATTCCAGAACATAAATATTAAAAACACCTAGAACATAAAATTTACTGTAATTTATTTTAATTTTTTTTTTTTCCATTCTCAGGATTCATATCCACGGCACCTAGGAGAACACCTAGAAGGCCTCTTTATAAAGCATGGGAACATTGTGTTCGGGTGGTCCTAGGGAAAGACAATCAAGAAAAGTACAATTACTGTCCAACAACTATGTATGGGGGCATAAACAGGTTAAAACACCACCTAGCTCGAGTTGTGTGCAAAGATGTCATAGTTTGTGCTGGCCGCCCTGAAGAAGTCACAGCAAAAATGTATGCTGCTTTCGAAAGTATCAAAGAACAAAATGCCAAAAGATCTAGGCTGGGGTTTGAAACTGCAAGGATTGGTAGATCTCTAATGGGACCTCCAGGTAGTTGCTCATCAAATGTTCCACCAAGTCTATCTATCATCTCTCTTTTCTTCCTCCCTCGTACCTTCCCAAGATCTCAACCAACATTGGACAGCTTTAATGAAAGGAAAAGGAAGGAGGAAGATATGGCAGTGAGGAGATTTTGGTACCATGACAGCCTCTCATTCAACCTTGCAAGGTCTCCTTTTTGTCAGCCCATGATAGATGTTGTTGCAGGGGCTGGCCCTGGATACAAAGGCCCCTCTTACAGTGCACCTAAGGAGAAAGATCTAGATGAGGAGTTGCAGTGTATCAAGGAACATTTGGACAGCATTAAAAGCTCATGGGAGTTTACAAGCTACACAATCTTGTCCGATGGGTGGATAGATCAAAGGAATAGAACAATCATAAATTTCCTTGTGGCTTGCCCTAAAGGAACCATGTTCTTGAAATACGTCGATGCATCTTCACATGTGAAAGATGCAAATCTGATTTTTACATTGTTAACAGAGGTTGTGGAAGAAGTGGGGGTCAAGCATGTTGTCCAAGTAATCACGAACAACGCTTCCAATTATGTGGCAGCAAGTAAATTGCTTTGTGCAAAATACCCTACTATTTTTTGGACCCCTTGTGTTGCCCACTGTATAGATTTGATGTTGGAGGACATTGGGAAGTTGGCATGCGTGCAAGATGTTGTTCACGAGTGCAAACAAATAACCAAATACATTTATAACCATGCTTGGGTGTTGAGCCTTATGAGAGAGTACACAAAAGGTGAGCTCAGTCGCCCTGCTGTCACACGGTTTGCAACAAACTTTCTCTCCCTCCAAAGCCTTCTTAATGAGTACCAAGCATTGAGACGAATGGTTAGTAGCAGGGAATGGATACATTATAACGATAGCACAAAACCAGATGCAATGGCTATGAGTTTGTCTGTCCGTAGAGATAGTTTATGGGAGGAAGTCACCGAGATTGTCAGCACGACAAGGCCACTTGTGAAAGTGTTGAGGATCATGGATGGTGATAAACCACCAATGGGATATGTTTATGAGGGGATGGACAGGCCAAAGAGGCCATCAAGGCCTTCTATAGGGGGGATGAATCTAAATATTTCCCTATATGGTATATTATTGATTCCAGGTGGGACATGCAACTACATTCACCATTACATGCAGCAGGGGCATATCTCAATCCAAGCATATTCTATAATGTTGGGTCTAAAATTCAAAAAGATCTTGAGGTGATGTGAGGTGTGATGCTATGCAATGAGAGGATGTACCTGAGGTCAAGCAATTCAAGACCAAATCAATCTGCAGCGAGATATGTACACAGAATCATCTGGCATGTTTGGATTTAGCTCAACACATCTCAGGGGTAAGTTCAGTTAGGTGATGATGTAACAGGTGAGGTCAAAGATGGCTTGTATGAGTGCCTAGAGCACATGGTCCCTTATGAGAGTGAGCAGATGGAGATACATTGACAAATCATCTCTTTCAATCGAGCCACGGGCACCTTTGGAAAAGCCTTAGCAAAGAAGACAAGAGATAAGGACGAACCAGGTAAACAATTAAGCTTTAATTTTAAATCTTTAAGTTCAATTTTTAAGCTTTAGCCTTTAAGTTGTTTAAGACTTTAAGTTCAAACTTCAATTTGCAATCTAATTTGTTGAACTAACGTTGTCTCTACAGCCAGCTGATGGGAATCATTTGGTAGCCAATGCTCTCAATTGCAAAGGTTTGCAATTCGAATCCTTAGTCAACCTTGCAGTGCTTTCGGGTGTGAACGCAATTGCTCTGTCTTTGAGCGGATTCACATGAAGAAGAGAAACCGTTTGGAACAAAAACGGTTAAATGATCTCGTCTTCGTGCAGTACAACCTTCAGATAAGGCGCAACCAGTTGCTAAACAAAAGCCCTGATACAGATCCCATTATGTTGGAGGATATTGATCCAAACTCAGAATGGGTAGAGGAGACTCAGCCGGCAGAGTTTGAATCTGATTTTGATATTGAAGTTGAAGATGAGTTGAGGTGGGATGCTTTGGATGCAGATCCACTAGTACCAACTCCAAGGGATACAGGTGCGGATCCAGACATTGCAGGCAGTGGTGGTACTAGTACTAGTGGCACTAGACGACCTAGTCGTGCAGCCCATGCTTCTACTAGGGTCGTAGATGTCCCTGAGGGGGGGTCCTCAGAGGAGTCTGAGCTAGATGTTGATGTTGAGCATTGCATTTTCAGCAATGGTGTTGAGTTTGATGATTGATTAGGCATGACTCATGACTCATCATTGATCTGTTTTTTGGATTGTAGAGGCTATTTTGATGATAGAGCCTCATTGATATTGTATTTTGTTTCAGACTCCAATATATGTGCTATGAGATTTTGCTTTGTACTACGATACTATCTTCTAGTTCTATCATCTATGTAGTGCACTTGTGCCATTTTGTGACCCATACATGGTTTATGGTATATATATATGAGTAGACTCGAGTACACTTTGCATATTATCTATCTAATGGTTTAAAATCATGGCTTGGAATGTTAAATATAATTTTTATGATTAAAATTTTAAAGTTTCATGTATGTTTTAATAGTCTAGATCATTGAAATCAAACCGCTCCAGTTCATTACCAGTTCCGGTTCTAGTCCAAGTTGACCCTTGACCGGTTCAATTCCCGGTTTCGGTTTTTAAAACCTTGATGGGATCTAGGCCTACATCCAGCATGAAAAAGGGTTGGCTTTGTAGAACTTCAGAGGGATGTATAGATTCAAGAGATGTCACTAGTCAATGATCGACGAGATGAGAGTTGATGCAGCAATGTGATGATCCAACGATGACGATGACCCAACAATGATGAAGATGTCCAGAGATTGTGTCCAGTTGTGGTGATGACCGAGTCGAAAAAATACCTTCCTTGTTAAGAGGGAGTGTTGTTGTAAATGCAACTTCGAAAGATATTCTTTATATTATTATTTACTTTTGTTATTCCTCCTTTCGCGGATGTTTTCCCTCCAATCGGAGATATCATTGATGTAATTGGCAATGTACGAGTCGAGGTAAAACCTCCCTTGTAAGCCGAGGCAATAGTCCCCAAAAGAACAAGTGTAAAAAGTTTTTTTCAGTCTCCCTAGGAGAAGTCGGATCAGTAAGGCCAAGAAGTCGGCCCAGTTAGGTTTAGGTCACCCACATGGAGTATAAATAGGGAGGCGCTCTCCCTCATTTGGATACACAACAATCACAAGCAAGTTCGCCATGAGAAAGAGAAAGGCAAGTTCACTGGGGAAGAAGAAGAAGAAGCTGCAGAAGGCATCTTATCTTTGGGCTTTCTATCTTTGTCTGACATTGTACTAAGTGACGAATCTATACAAAAGAAGTTGTTGGGTTTTCTCCCTTGTGGTTTCCCAGGATAAGATTCTTTGTGTCTCTCTTTTGTGTCATGCTTGTCTATCTTTCAGTGATCCTAGTGCATTAGATTAAAGATCTAACATATTTGAATTAAAGTACAAACACTAACACTTGGGAATTGAAGTGACTCAACATCTTAGATTCCTAAGTACATATTCATCTCCCAGAAGAAGTATGTTGGAGAATTGTTGAGCAGATTTTGCATGACAAAATGCAACTCTCTCTCAACTCCAATGGAACAAAAGTTGAAGCTGACATCGATTGAAGGAAAAGAATTCAAGGATGCGACCAGGTACCAACAGCTTGTGGGAAGCCTTATCTAACTTCATATGTTGTTGGCATCCTTTCAAGATTCACGCACAAACCTTGTGAAGGACATTGATCTGCTGCAAAAAGAGTTCTAAGATACTTGAAGAGGACTCAAGTACACAGATGTTTTGGCCAAATGACCAGGCAAAACCCCAAGTTGGGGAAAACCCTGAAGAAAAATTTCTCATTAAAGAAGAATACTCATAAATTTTCAACACAAGAAATTATTTCTTCAACCCTCACTGACAAAATTCCAAATTTAATGACAGCAGAAAACTACCTCGTTTTTTGTGCAAACAGCAACTGTTCTTTCTTCTGTACGGCCCCCACATGTGCCAGTACGGCCTGCAATAGTCTGCTGTACTTTCTGCCTCAAAAACAGCGCCCACATGTGCCTGTAATTAATGTTGTACGGACTGTATAGCCAGCATTTAATGCACAGCAATTTTCTTGGGAATCATGCCCTCACACGTGTGACTGTACTTGCGGTTAGTCTGCAATAAATGCTCCAGGCTTCCTCGGGATTCAAGCTGTTGAACTCTTCTTGGGAATCGTGCCACTGCTGCTAGGTTATCTCTTCTTTCTCCTTCAGATTCTTCTTCTTCCTCTCTAATGGTGAATGTATCCTCTTTGTCCCTTTCCTCAGTATTTTATACTTTAAATTTGTAACTACTTCCCTAAGTACCCTAATCTAGGGTTGAGAATTAATTACAAAATCAAGGGTCATCATTAAAACTTACTTCTAATAATTAAATAAATTAATTATTAAATACATCACTTAAAGTGACCCACTTTATAAAGTACAAAACAACATCACTTTATTTATATAAAAAGTCACTTTTTTACATAATATACAAAGGACAAAGCCTTAAGTCCTTCTCATCACACTGACACCACAAATATGAGTAAGGACCTTCAAAGTTATCATCTTCCAACACTCCCTCCTAACGAGGAAGGACCAAGGCACCATCTAAATCTCCACCTCCGACTCCTAATGTAGCTCCCTCCTGCTCTGAAATCCCTCTCAAATACAAGTGCCTAACTTCATACTGGAACTCTGAAGCCTGAGACTCAACTTGAGCCTCATCCACCTACTTATCACCACCACCACTGGACTGGCTGAGTCTTCTCCCAATGCTCTCAGAAGAAATGTAAATCACATGTCAATTAGATGCATCTCCTGCCTCACCCTCTGACTCTGACAACCACCCACCTGTGCCTTGACGTACAACATGCCCTCTCAAAACATATAATTTGTCCCTACGATCACCAAGCAGAATGGTAGTACCAACTGGCTCATCTCTCCGATACAAGAAAACATGGCTAGATCTCACCATCATCACATAACCTTCATCCTAAAAGGATAACACCGAGAGTCTGCTAACTCTCATCCTAGGAACAAGGAGCACTCCATGTATCTCAAAGACCTCACCAAGGTCTAGTTGGAACCCAACTGTTCCAACCACTTGTAGCGCCACCTGTGGACTGTCAATATCCGTCTGAACATAGTGTCCTGGTCCTAGCTCCGTAATAATATGAAAGGCATCATAGACTCCAGTCACGTGTCTAGCTGACCCACTGTCAACAATCCAAACATGCTCAAATGAGGAACTTCTTACACTAGAGTCAATAGAGACCAGTGAAAATTCCTGCTCGAACTTGGATGCAAAGTCTTCTACTGCTGCAGTTGCTACTGAACCTTTCTTTGTCTCTCCTTTCTTCTTCTCAAGACACTTAGAGGCATAGTGTCACATCTAACCACACTAATACCACTTGACCTGACTAATGTCTTTCTTCTTTTTATTTGCTTTTGTTCCAAGTGCCACGTTCTGCTCCACTTCCTCACTAACCTAACCACCCTAAGATCCCTCCCAGATCTCCTCCTAAGTAGAGTCATCCCACAATCTAGACCAATTGGGAAGCTTTTCTCTACCTACAATGCACTTTACAAAGACGTCCTACTTCTTGGTGAAGCCCTTCAAAGCTATCCTCACCAACTCTGAATCAAGAACAATCTCTCCTAAAGCTGCAAACTCGTCCTTGACTTGTGCCACACGAGTCAAGTAGGAGGCTACACCTTCATCCTTATTCATTTTGAATTTGTGTAGCTTGTCTTTCAATGCCATCTTGCAGTTCTCATTCTTGGCTTCAAACAACTGGTTCAAAGTATCCCACATCTCCTTAGTTGTTTTCTTTTCTGTTAAATGGGGAATGAGATGGTCTTTTACTCCATCCAGGATTTTACTCTTTAGGCCCTAGCTTCAAGGGCTTCAAACTATTCAAGTTCGGCCTTATCTGTTGGTTTGGTCATCTTAGCATTTGCAAAACTCCAAATCTTCCACTCTTTCAATACGGCAGTAATTCTTACTTTCCATGGGATATAGTTGAATATCCCATCCAACCTATCCTCAAACCGTATGCTCGTCATTGGAAAACAACTCACAAAAACAATAACAGAAAGACTACCACAACACTTCTTCTGTACTTCTTTCCTATGAAACACAAGCTCGCTTTCTATTTCAGTATCGCTCTGGTACCATGAATTAAAATTGGCAAAAGCATAAAACTTCTCATACATGCATTATGTCAAACACTTTGAATATCTAGGGTTTTAATTAAAATTTGCTCATCAACTTTAAAATTAAAACCACAAATCCAAAGACACTTCTAAACCACTAAAGATGAAGGAAACACATTGTACACAGATGTTTTTTGTCAAATGACCGAGCAAAACCCCAACTTGGGGAAAACCCTGAAGAAGAATTTCTCATTAAAGAAGAATACTCAGAAATTTCAACACAAGAAATTATTTCTTCAACCCTCACTAACAAAATTCCAGGTTTAATGACAGCAGCAAACTACCTCGTTTTTGGTGCAAACAACAACTGTACTTTATGTTGTACAGACCCCACACGTGCCAGTACGGCCTACAATAGTATATTGTACTTTTTGCCTCGAAAACAGCGCCCACACGTGCCTGTAATTAATGTTGTACAGACTGTACAGCCAACATTTAATGCATAGCAATTTTCTTGGGAATCGTGCCCTCACACATGTGACTGTACTTGTATGGTCTACAATAAATGCTCCAGGTCACCTTGGGATTCGAGTTGTTGAACTCTTCTTGGGAATCGTACCACTGCTGCTAGGATATCTCTTCTTTCTCCTTCACATTCTTCTTCTTCCTCTTTGATGGTGAGTGTATCCTCTTTGTCCCTTTCCTCATTATTTTATACTTTAAATTTGTAACTACTTCCCTAACTATTCTAATATAGGGTTGAGAATTAATTACAAAATCAAGGGTCATCATTAAAACTCACTTTTAATAATTAAATACATTAATTATTAAATACATCACTTAAAGTGACCTATTTTATAAAGTACAAAACAACACTTTATTTACATAAAAGTCACTTTTTTACATAAACATACAAGCCTTAAGTCCTTCTCATCACACTCACACCAAAAATATGAGTAAGGACCTTCAAAGTTATCATCTTCCAACAAGGCTCACCTCGAGGTAATGATTGAACATGCAGTTACAACCAAAAAGATCATATTAAATGATTTCATAACCTATGCACACATAAGTGGATCAAATCCCACCCATGTAAAATATGTTCTTCCCAAGTAGAGCAACAATTAGTATGTCATCTAAATATACTATGAGAAATGAATCTATGAAGGGCCCAAAGGGGTTGACTCCAATAGTGAGGAGCAAGGATTTTTTCACCATTGGTAAGGTTCAATTCTTGTGGGCTTTCCCTAAAGCCATAGGTTCACCTCGAGGTAGTGATTAAACAGGTGGTTGCAACTAGAGAGATTATATTAAATGATCTCGTGACCTATGCACACATAAGTGGATCAAAGCCTACCTCTATGTCATTCAAATTTTAAATGAAATCCACAAAGGTCTACGGATCCATTATCATCAAGTCCTTTGGGGTTAACAGTCACCTCTATGGTTGGTAGTTGATCTACCATCCATCCAGATATTTCAAAGAATATGGGGAAGGTCCTTGGAAAAAAATGAATCGATGAAGGGATACAATGCATCATTCATTAACCACATAAAAGTGTTGGTACGTCACTTCGACCGAAAGGCATTACTAAGCAATAAGCATTAGTATATACCTTGCCTTGTCTTGAAGATGGTCTCCCAAATATCTTCTTCTTTAATCCAAACTTGATGATATCCAAATTTGAGATCCAGGTTGATGAAGTATCTTCCCTGCTTCAGTTGGTCCAACAAGTTATCGATCCTAGGAAATGGGCATCTATTCTTAAGGGTGATCATGTTAAGAGCTTTGTAGCCAATACACATTCTCCAAGTCCCATCTTTCTTGGGTAGTAAAATAACAGGTGACCCATAGGGTGAATTACTTGGAAGTTTGACTACCTACTCCAACAAGTTTTGCAATTACTTCTTCATTCCGTCTTCTTCCAATACAAACTAACAGTACAATCCTATATTTGCCAAAGGTGAATCTAGCAATAATTGTATCTCGTGCTTCATTTTCCTCTTAAGGGATAGAAGTTTAAACTCTAGGAATACTTCTTTGTAAGATTGTACACATGTAAAAGCTTTCCCAACTAACATCTTTGTTCTTGTGTGCATCCATCTAAGGATGCCTTCAAGGGAGAGGACAAGGATGTTTCAGACCTATGGATCGCATCCTCACAAGCCATTATTGAGGAGGTGAGACATTGCTCTTCGAAAGTTTTATGATGTTTTGTAGACTTTTCAAAAAGCTTTCAAATTGGTTCCAAGAGAGGCCTCGTTTTAGATATTGAGGGACATTAGTATCTCAAAGATTCTCGATGTTGTTATTATGTGCCTACATGAGGTCATCCTTGGCCATCTTCGCACTATGCATGGTTTTCCAAACTTCTTTATAAGTACCATTGGGGTGAAGCATGGGTGCCCTCTCTCACCAGCTTATTTAGGATCTATATAGACAAGTTGGAGTCATTCTTGCACAAGCACATCTAGCCAAGTGATGGGTGTCTCCACCACTTCGTGATCTCCATGCTCCTCTTTTGCTAATGATGTGATTCTTCTAATGTCTACCCCTGAGGGTCTATGGAGACGACAAATTCCTTTTCAAGATTCTACGGCCTTTGACAATTAACAATCAACCTTGTTAAAATCAAGCTAATGATCTTATTTTGATCAAAGAAGACACTTTCAAAATTCTATTTCTACTTTAAAGGGGAGCAGGTTGAGATCACCACATCCTACACATATCCAGGAGTTTAGCTTTCAAGGCACAAATTTGAACCAAGGCGAGCCCTTCAACCCTATTTAATAAAGGACATGGTTCTCTCATAATTTTAGAGAGACATATTGTCCAAACTTGATCTCATGTATTCCATCAAACCTACAATTTTGTAGGACTCATCGGTGTGGGGACCTAGACTACTTGAGTCAGATTGGGCCCGTACCAAGAGAGTTTAGACCCCTTTGCTTCACTACAATATCCCAACCCATCATACAAGTAGAGTTTATGACACGCCCCCTCCAAACTGAAACCATCTTCAAACTAGTAGCATTATTGCATTGTCTTTGCAGTTTTGTTGACTCGCTGTCGACAAGGGCCAATACCCTTACCTTGCTTATTGCTCTTCAAAGGTTGTTGTCCCATATACCCCGTTCTTCAAGGAGAGCTCGTTGTTGATTATTAGAGGTATCATGTTTCTAATACTTAGTTGGCATGTCGATGGATTGACTTACCCAATTCATAAGCAGATGAGTCAAATTATCAATGAGGATATATACAGGCAATATATCTCGATCACTTGGATCACCCCTCCTGGGGGTTGAAGCCTAAGATGGCTTTTTATGCAAGGCACTTCATGGAGCTTCGAGGCAACCTCACCATTTGACTCCCTTACACATTACGATATTGGATACATGGGCTCAAGATCCTCTTAGACCAATCTTGGGTAGCTTCTCATTATCTTCAAGTAGAGGCTAAGCATCAAATTCCAAAGGCAAATAAACTTTGTTGACTATGCCACATACAAGAGATCAAGACAAAGGATCACTTTGTATTTAGATCCCTTCAATAGTATGTGAGACATAGACGCTTCTAATTGTTCAAGGAATCCGATAACTCCCTCTGCACCTTCCTCTAGTACACAAACCAAAGGTACTTGGCTCTNCAGCTTGGAACTCACACCCAACTTCCCCCCCCCCCCTTGAAGACTACCCAAATGATCACATCTTTCTTTCTGGTGTTGCTAGTAGATGACGGCACCAAGTGGCAAGCAAAGAGCAGTACCATATCAACTCTGAGATCCATTAAACTCCAAGGTATGGTTTGGCCCCCACCTTTGACAAGGGTTTTGCAAGGCTACGACGCTGCCATCTTAGATCCCAAAATAGTCTACACCAATCTAGCCGACAACACACCTCCTCCTGATCATCCTCCAGATAGAGTCATTCTCAAGCTAGCTCTAGCTCTTCCAGCTAGTCCTCCATCCAGAGTTTCTTCTTTTCAACATTGGATGGTAGGAGTTACAATTTGACCATGAATACTTTGAAGGAGCATTTCTCCCCTTCCCCTCCTTAAGCCACGATGACTTGGAGACATGAGGCTCTTTGCTTACTTCTATTCGCGAAAGTATTTTATCACTTTGATTTTGTGCCAATATGATGTAGTTCTTTTAGGTTAACTTTGATCTTCTTTTGCTTTTATAGGACTGACCTTAACACTACCACTTTGTATCGACACGTTTGTACTAAGCAATCCCATTTACCTACCTTTGGTCATTCTTTGGACATTGATAAAATCATCTCATCTTCACTTTAATGACTCTTTATCTTTCCAATTTTGTTTGAAGAAAAGAAATTCATATTTCTTGAGTTGATCAACCTCTTAGCTTGGTGGGCACTCACTAAAGCGATCTTAGACTTTCGCTTGTGTGCATTGATCATAAGGAACTTAACATTGACCAAACAACGTCCGTGAGTTGCGGGCAGATTGGTGGGATTGAATGACTTTCACCCTCCCCACCAAAGTTCAAACCCCCAATGAGACATTGGCTCGTTGTGATAAGGCTCGAAGAGTAGGTGACCCCTGAGATAAAGGCTCAATCCGATGGGATTTGAGATATCTGGGCCCCTGCTAAGTCACAAGGTATTGGTATATTTGGCTTGCGAACTATTGGATATACTCTAGGCCCCTACTGAGTCACAAGTTATTGGTATATATGGCTTGCGGGTTGTTGGATATCCTCTTGGGGTTATAGTGGAAAACGCCAGATTTGAACCTCAGCCTAGCCCAGAAAATCTCGACAAGTCACAAGTTATTGGTATATTTGGCTTCCAGGTTGTTGGATATACTCTTGGCCCCTGCTGAGTCGCAAGTTATTGGCATATCTAGCTTGCAGGTTGTTGGATATACTCTTGGGGTTATAGTGGCAGCCACCGGATTTGAACCTCAACCTAGCCCAGGTAACCCCAACGAGTTACCGATTCCCCATGATTAAAAAAAAACATTGATCAAACAATAATCATTGGCCTTTCTCATGAAGATGGCTTCCCTCATATCAAATATATCAAAATCAATCAAACTAGACCATAACCAATCAATTCGAACCGGTTTTGAGGGTTTCAAGCCTAAACCGATGATTCAAACTGTTTTTGACAGATTTTGTCATGAAACAATCAAAACCAACAACTACCCTAAAACCTAATTTGCATGTATTTAATGATGCCCCCCCTCTATCATGGAACAACTTATTATCCAGATAACTTGCAGCCAATTCCAAAACATGAGATATGGACATTGGTGGATGCTGAGCATACCAATGGAAAATATGTGTAGATCGAGATTCAGATGATTCTTTAGTTTTATTTGATTGCAGAGTATCGTATGATTATTTTTGGACTCAATGTATTGCACTCGATGTTATTTTGCTATATTCACCCTTACAATGCTATATACATGAGAAAACTTCACATATTTAATGTCTAATGGCTTGAACTTATATTGATTTACATGAGTTATGAAGCTATAGTTTTTAATCAAAATTTGAATATTTATGTATTTTTTGGTTGACCAATATTTTTTCAAGTTTTATTCCTAGTTCCATTTTTTGGATTCAACAAGTTCGGTTCATATTCTGATTCTGATAATGTTGGTATGATGGAGATTTTGTATAGTCAAAGGGGTTGCTTCCGAAAAGGCCACCTGAGGAGAGATACAATGGTTCCTAGATTTCCCCTTGCCTAATCTTTTGGTTTATACCAAACCTATGTGATGGATAACAAAGAGAATAAGAAGCAGATACAAGAGTTATTAGACCAAGGAGTGATTAAACCTAGTGTATCCCCTTGTGGATCCCCTATTGTGGCAGTGCCAAAGAAGGATTGTACTTGGTGTCATAGTTTTAAAAATCGACTCGGAATCGGTCGAGGGTCATCTCTGAATCAGAATCGGAATCGGTAATGAATCAGTCATAAATTGACCGATTTGAATTTAATGAATCGGTTTGCTCAAAAATACATAAAATATTTAAATTTCAAAGAAAAACAACATTTTTAAGATTCTAATCCATGATTACAAAGCAGTAGCACACAGTCCAAGTTTCAACTTTCCACTGCCCACAGTGAACACAGTCCACGATCCACAATCACAAACTCCACACTCCAATGTCCACAGGCTACAAGTTTGTCCACACAATCCACTCACACTGCTGACTGCTGAAGGCTCCACGAGTCCAACTCCACACAGTTTGCAACTTTGCAAGTCTGCACAATCAACCACTCCCACGGCTGGTCTCACGAGCACAGTCAACTCCACAGGCTGCGGCCTTCAAAGTTCACTCCACCAGTGTTCAAATTTCACGGTCACGAATCTGTTCATTTCACAAATCACAATGTTCAAACATGAAAGTGAAACGCTCTGTTGTATAATTTAATAAAGGGGGACAGGTTAGTTAGGTTGACTTAGGTTTGGGTTAGAGAAGGTTAGGCTAAGTAAGAACCCAACCTACCACCGTTAAAACATTTAACAAGTCCACAGGTCCCGCAAAAATTTGCAGCAAAACCGGCCCGATTTTTTACGTAAACCGACCGATTCGACCAGTTTGGTACCAAACCAGTTGGCCAATCCGAACTAGAAACCAATTTGACTCAGTCAGCTAATAAACCAGTCAACCAGCCAATTCCAATTCAGATCAGACCGATTTTTAAAACTATGCTTGGTGTATGTTGATCTCATCCACTCAACAAAATCACAGTTAAGAACTAGTATTTTTTTGCCAAGGATTGATGACTTGCTGGATCAGTTAATGGAGCGAAGTAATTTACCAACTTGGAACTCAAATCTGGTTACATAATACAAAGCTAGGATCAAAGAGGACACTTCAAAGAGTACTTTCAAAAGGAAACAAGCTCTGTTTGAATGGTTGGTGATAACATTTGGGCTCACTAATACACCAGCGACACTTTTCAATGGATGAGTGAAATCCTCAAACCTTTCATAGACTCCTTTGTATTCAATTACCTGGATGACATTCTCATTTACAGCAGAACTCGGGAAGAACATGTCAGTCATTTGAAGCAAGTGTTGTACACCCTACAAGCCAACAAGTTGCACTTAAACATGAAGGGTGACTTTGCTAGGCAAGTGCTACTTTACTTAACTTTCATGGTTGTTGGAAATCAGCTGAATATAGACCCAGCCAAAGTCCAGATGATTAGGTCGTGGCCTAGACCAGTGAATCTCACTGAGGTAACGACTTAACAAGCTTTCTTGTAGCATGTCAATCTCTTAAGCTCATTCCACATTTTTCAGGTATTGGACTCCAGCTCATGAGCAAGCATTAAATAATCTGAAGCAGAAGATATGTGAAACCCTTGTGCTAGGGATTCCTAATCTGCAAGACTCTTTTCAGATTGAGGTTGACACATTGGAGCAGTCCTCATTCTAGAAGGAAGATCAATTGCCTGTCATTTGGAAGCCTTCAGTGCAGCTGTTCTGAATTATCCAAAATATGATAAGGATTTGTTTGCTTTAAATCGAGGGAAGCATTGGAGGACTTCCATCCTAGGAAAGAGACTGTGGATCACTGATCACAAGCCACCGCATTTTTTGCAGATCTAGACAGGGCTACAGCAAGCTAAGTATACCAAGTGAATGTCCTAGCTGCGACAATTCAATCTTGTTATCAGGTACAAAAAAGAGGGTCACCAATAAGATTGTTGGTTAAATTTCTTATGTAGACCTCCTAGATCAACGACTGCTCTAGTCTTTTATCATGCAATTGCAGCCTTTCTCTTGTGGACCTGCAAGTCCAGTATGAAAGGGGTAAAGCCTTTCATCCTATAGTTGCACCATTGCAACAGACAACAGAGAAATAGGAAGCCTGATTACCATCTGCAAGATGGGTTACTGTATAAAGAGGAAAAGTTGTGTACACTAAATGGTGAAAGTAGAACCATGCTGCTAAGCGAAGCCCATACTTCCAGACTAGTTAGACACTTTGGAGCCAGAAAAACATTACTTGACCTTCAAAGGCATATTTATTGGCATTGCACCTCCATAGCTTTACCAAAGATTTTCCAAAGGCCAATATAAACACAGTTACCTGTTGATAGTAGCTGGCAGCTTCAGGAAGATGGCTCAATTGATTCCATGCAAGAAGACCATCACTGGCCAAGAAGCAACTAAGTTGTTCCTCTAGCATATATGGGTATGTACAGACTGCGATAGTCCATCACCTCACTGCACCAAAGCTTCCCCCCACCTCATACTCCCGTTCCTGAAACTCACTGCAGAGGGCAACATGATCCTAGAACAATTCCCCGCTCTCCCTAAATGATTCCCATACTCTGGGAGCAATTCCTGATATTACTAGACCATGGTAAAAGAAATTAGAACCTGCTCGTGGCAAGAGCCTTACAAAAGCTTAGTAGATAGCATAATTATTTGTCTTTTTAAGTTTAGAATCTAGATTCAAGAACAAGTTATTTATCTTTTGTAAATATTATATGACAGTTGAAGTTTGAATTGTTGATTGCATATTACAGCTCTTTGGTCACGATGCCCTATTTCATTTCATGGTTAATGTTATCTCTTATAGTTCGCTGATGACAAAGGTTATATTTTGAAACTTGAAACTTGAAGGTTGATGTTATGGTTGATCATTTGATGACAATGCTATAACTCCTAGCTTTTTGATGTTATATGTGTACTAAATGGTTGATACTTTAATGATTATCATTAATCAACTACAAAGATCTATGTTTTAATATTTTCTACAGCTAATTAACAATTTTGCATGTTTTTCTTTATATATGCATCAATATATGTAAAAATATGTATTATATAAAAAATGATACAGAACACTTCGCTCTCAGAATCTTTTGGAAATTGATGCTTCACACTCATTCCCAACAGGTACGGTCCATCATCTCAAGCAGGGGTAGCAGATTTCTGAGCAACTTCTGGAAGGTGTTAGAGGGTTTGACGCATATCAATGTAACAGGACTTGTTATCCACTAAGTTGCACTTAGTTGGATTTCCAGTGAACTGCCAAAGATTTGAACAAGTCGTTTGTTCATCATTAGTGTTCCGAATTCCAGCAGGCCACTTTTGGTCCCTTTCAATTTTTTACAGTCATACCCCACAAGGAATTGTAATAAGTTGACGTAGTGTGATGACCTTTTGTAACAGGCTTGGTCAACTCAGACTTAGTCATCAATACATTACTCTAGAGTGTTTTTTCCTTGTTAATTATATGATGCTTTTCAGCAACATATAATTTTTTAGCTTTTCACTCAAACCTCTAATAAAGCTGGAGTAAATGTCTTGGTGATTAGGCCTTAGGAGGTTACTAAAGCCTAGGAGTCTATGTATATTACCATGCTAGTCAAAAAATTTAAGTCATATGAACATGAACTAAGTCCCCCATAGGTTTTTTTAGTTTCTGCAAATATAAAAATTCCCATAAAACAGGTCAATTTTCTAATATTTTAATTGTAAAAAATCAAAGTGTCATAAAAAAGTGGTTAGGAAGTGGAATTGCCATGGGGTTGCTCGTTTTCTAACTCAAAGCACCCACTTTACCCATAAACCCACTTTGGATTAATTTGAATGATTATTTATCACTTAAATTAGTTTCTCTTGCAAATGGCCAAAGAAAACAAAAAATCAAAATCCTAAATCAAGGGGAGCATGTCGAGGACATGCCCGGAGTGTATCTGAGTTAACTGAGGATCATTTGGATTTAACTAAAAGTCAAATCAAGTCGATTGAGATCATATCTCAAAAAGGGCAAGTTGTTTCCTTGAAAGAGGAGCGCAATCTCTCATGGAAAAAAAGGGCAAGTTGTTTCCTTGAAAGAGGGGCGCAATCTCTCATGGAGGGGTGCATCCTTTGGCTTGGCATCATTTGATTGGAGGGTGAGGAATCCAAGGAAAGAGGGGGCACATCTCTTATGAGGTGGCATCTCCCTCTAGAGTTAAACTCCACATCAACTCAAGCACATCGCTCAAATCTCTCCAAGAACTTGCCCTCATCCCTCAATTAGCTCAATACGCCCCTAGTTAACTCCCTCTTGGAATGCGCCCCTTGTGCTCAGATTTCTATATAAGCAAGGCCATTCTCCATCTTTTGGCATGGATGTATGTAACCTATGCTCTTGTAATTCATATTGTTGCTATATTTTTGAATAATATTGAAGACTTTGGAGGTCTGTGTGGTGCACTTGTCTATTGTGGTGAATGCTTTGCTTTTATTGAGGTAATATCATGCTAGTTACTTGGTCTTTGTTATAAGCTTGTAAATGTTTCTAGATTAGAAGGCTACTATTAGCCCATAGAGCAAGCATTTGTAGTTTGAATTTGTTTGTTTATGTTTTATTATTATAGATATAGGAGTAGCAAACTTTAGTCGATTATACTTGTGCTCTCTTTTTTTCTTTTAATAAATCATACGAAATTTAATCTCGCTTGTACAAGGTTTTGTAGCTGTGTAGGTTACCACGTTGAAGAAGGAAGTTGAGCTTAGCTGCATCCTCTCCCACCTTCAATACTTTGATTCGGATCTAATGCTTTGTTTCCCGCAGGCACCTCCAAGTCTTCACAAAATTCAAGCTTGAGCTTGTGGCTCTTCTTCCATCTCTCAATCTAAACTCTTCTCTTCATTACTTTCCTTTCATGTTTAACACGTAGATCTAATTAAAAGTTCATCATACATCTCTCATGTTCACATGTTTCAGTTAGATCTAAAAGCACTTAAATATTTATCTTAAGGATAGATCTAGGATTGTTTCTTTTAGTCTAAGTTACCAGAAACATCTAGGAAGGGGAGGGGAAACGTCGTTCCCTGTTTCATAAACTGAAACGGAGGGGATACGACTTGGAAACGAAACTGAAACGTCTCCAATCCGTATCCAAAAATCAAAAACGTTTCCAGGTCATTTCCTGGAACATTTCCAAAGTTTCCAGTTGTTTCCTGAAATGTTTCCAAAGTTTCCAGCCATTTCCTGAAACATTTCCAGCAATTTCCTAGTTTTTCGAAACGTTTCAGCTTCTACAGGGCAAGTTTTTTACTAGAAATAGTTTTTTTTGACCTAAAAATAAACAAATAAATAACTCCAAAGGCAAACTATAAAACCCTAACCCTAAATTGAACCTCAAGACTTAGATATAAAGCCTCAAAGCTTATAAATCAAGAGCAAAACATTAATCCTAAATTGGTGAATGGTAATCTGACATTTTATGTCACATGGATTTTGTTTCATTGTAATTTTTTAAAATTGATAGAGGCTTACCGTCAAAAAATCATCGATCTGTGGACATCTCATTGTATCAAATGCTTCTCTACTATAGTGTTAGTTTCACAGCCTAGTGAAGAAGTACAATGACTTCTTCTTTTTCTACTCGGTTTTTTTGCCAATTCCTTACAACTTCGATTCAAATAAACCCCAATGACTTGCATATGTGATACAACTTGCATATCAAAATTGATACAATGGCATCTTTAGCCATACAAAATAGCGTACTACATTTATGAAGGGTTAAATAAACTAACACATATTTCCAATAATCTTCCAACAAGCTTCAATTTTCTTCTTTTCCTTTTTGAATTAGTATGAACACTTGACCTATGGCCTTATTTACTCCATTGCTAGTACACTCATATGCCTATCCTTATGTCCTGGAAAGAATTATGATGGTGCGTCGTTTATTCAGTTCTCCATATATTTTAATCTTATTTCAAGCATTTTTATTAGTATAAACCATAAACGTAAACAACATATCCAAGGAAACTCATTGGTGTCTAGAGATAGTATTATGGCATAGAGTTCAATATTGCATGTCATCACAGTCACACCTAAATTAGCTCAATGCGCCCCTAGCTAACTCCCTCTTGGAATGCGCCCCTTGTGCTCAGTTTTCTATATAAGCAAGGCCATTCTCCATCTTTTGGCATGGATGTATGTAACCTCTGCTCTTGTAATTTATACTGTTGCTATATTTTTGAAAAATATTGAAGACTTTGGAGTTCTGTGCAGTGCACTTGTCTATTGTGGTGAATGCTTTGCTTTTATTGAGGTAGTATCATGCTAGTTACTTGGTCTTTGTTATAAGCTTGTAAATGTTTCTAGCTTAGAAGGCTACTATTAGCCCATAGAGCAAGCATTTGTAGTTTCAATTTGCTTGTTTATGTTTTATTATTAGAGATATAGGAGTAGCAAACTGTAGTCGATTATACTTGTGCTCTTTTTTTTCTTTTAATAAATCATACGAGATTTAATCTCACTTGTACAAGGTTTTGTAGCTGTGTAGGTTACCACGTTGAAAAGGAAGTTGAGCTTAGCTACATCCTCTCCCACCTTCAATACTTTGATTCGGATCTAATGCTTTGTTCCCGCAAGCACCTCCAAGTCTTCACGAAATTCAAGCTTGAGCTTGTGGCTCTACTTCCATCTCTCAATCTAAACTCGTCTCTTCATTACTTTCCTTTCATGTTTAAAACGTAGATCTGATTAAAAGTTCATCATACATCTCGTCTTTACATGTTTCAGCTAGATCTAAAAGCACTTAAATCTTTATCTTAAGGATAATCTAGGATTGTTTCTTTTAGTCTAAGTTACCAGAAACGTCTAGGAAGGGGAGGGGNCAAATAAATAACCCCAAAGGCAAACTATAAAACCCTAACCCTAAATTGAACCTCAAAACTTAGATATAAAGCCTCAAAGCTTATAAATCAAGAGCAAAAGCTTAATCCTAAATTGGTGAATGGTAATCTGACATTTTATGTCTCATGGATTTTGTTTCATTGTAATTTTCCAAAATTGATAGAGGCTTATCGTCAAAAAATCATTGATCTGTGGACATCTTATTGTATCAAATGCTTCTCTACTTAGTGTTAGTTTCACAGCCTAGTGAAGAAGTACAATGACTTCTTTTTTTCTATTCGGTTTTTTTTCCAATTCCTTACAACTTTGTTTCAAATAAACCCCAATGACTGGCATATGTGATACAACTTGCATATCAAAATTGATACAATGGCATCTTTAGCCATACAAAATAGCGTACTACATTTATGAAGGGTTACATAAACTAACACATATCTCCAATAATCTTCCAACAAGCTTCAGTTTTCTTCTTTTCCTTTTTGAATTAGTATGAACCCTTGACCTATGGCCTTATTTACTCCATTGCTAGTACATTGATGTCCCTATCCTTATGTCCTGGAGAGAATTATGATGGTGCGTCGTTTATCCAGTTTTCCATATGTTATGCATGTGATATTTTAATCTTATTTCAAGCATTTTTATTACTATAAACCATAAAACATAAACAACATATCCAAGGGAACTCATTGGTGTCTAGAGATAGTATTATGGCATAGAGTTCAATATTGCATGTCATCACAGTCACACCTAAGTTGCACTAAAACATGAGCTTGCTTATTTATACTTGAGTGATTAATTAATCCCCTTAAAACATGGTTGATTATGTCAAATTTGAATATCCAAGTCAGTTGCAAATTTGAATATCCTTATGTCGTGGAGAGAATTATGATGGCGCGCCGTTTAGCCAATTATCCATATGATATGCATGTGATATTTTAATCTTATTTCAAGCAATTTTATTAGTATAAACCATAAAACGTAAACATATCCAAGGGAACTCATTGGTGTCTAGAGATAGTATCATGGCATAGAGTTCAATATTGCATGGCATCACAGTCACACCTTAGTTGCACTAAAACATGAGCTCACTTATTTATACTTGAGTGACTAATTAATCCCCTTAAAACATGGTTGATTAAGACAAATTTGAATATCCAAGTCAGTTGCAAATCATAGACAATCCTGTGAATTTAAGCCCTTTATGAGTCAGTCGGTTAGTCACTTTTTGAACCAGTCAGTTGGTCAATCAACTTTCACTTGCCTAGTTGATTGTCTCTTCAGTGAGTGGATCAACCCAAATCCAGCATAGTTTGAAGAAAATCAAAGACTTAATATGAAATTTCGCATTTACACATCATGTCAGACACTTGATCAAAATAGGGTTTATGATTAAAAATTACATCTTTAATTTGAAATATAAACCACCAAGATCAAGAACTTCCCAAGACTAAAGTAAATCATTCACACATGAATACACAGGAAATTATGGTCAAAGACCATGCAAAACCCCAACTCCTGGGGAAAACCCTAGAAAGAAGAATTATCATTAAAAGGAGAAACTCAGAAATTTTTCCAACAACACAAAACAATTATTCTTCTGACCCTTCCAGGCAAAATTTCCAAAAATCACTTTGAGCAAATTACCTTGAAAAATGTGTCAGCAACAGTACTATACGGCCTGCTATACCTTCACACGTGCGAGTATGAACTGTACGGATTATGCTGCACATGTGCACTGTACTTCATGTACTTTTCTGTTGCCTCAAGATTCGTGCCCAGCCTGCAATAAATGTTGTAAGAACCTGTCAAACTTCTGTACCTTCTGCCTCGATTTGTGTGCTTTTACACGAGTGCTATACAGACTGACAAGTGCATTAAACGAGGTTGTACTTCTGCAATTAATGTTGTTGCTTGCATTGGGAAATGTGCCAAGGGTTTTCTCTCTCTCTCCTCATTGATGGCGGTGTCTCTAATTTGTCATCAATCCTAGTTTTATACTTTAAATTCTGTAACTACCTCATCTAACCAACTTAATCTTATGGTTGAGATGCTTTTACAAAATCTAGGGTCCTCACTTAATGCACTCTTATTTAATAATAATTCACTTTAATTATTAAATATCTTTTAAGTGAGACCTAATACAATAAAGTACAAAACATCATTTATTTATATATAACTCATCTTTTATACATAAATACACAAGGGACAAATTACATGCCCTCTTTATCACACAACACCGAAACTATAAAGAGGACCTTCGGAGCAGTGTTTTAAAAATCGGTCGAGTCCGAGTCCGAGTTGGTCGAGTTGACCCCCAACCGAGCTGACTTGGCCTACATTTCGGCCCGGGTAGTCGATTTGATACTCAGTCGGTCGAGTTGGGGTCTGAGTCGACCAAGTTAAGGTCCGAGTTGGCCAAGTCGGCCGAGTTGACCAAGTTGCAACCCGAGTCAACCAAGTCAACTGTGGCAGACACCTACACGCATGTGGACTACAAAAAAACATGTTTATTTTTTATTTTTCAGATTTTTCTTATTCTAACCCTAACCTAAGGCCATAAGATGACCCCTTGCCCCTCTGTTGCCTCACACTTCTGCTATAAGATGTTTGTGAGCATTTGGCATTATTGTTGTTTGGATTCATAGAGACTTGGACGAGCGCCCAACAGTGAAAAACAATCAACAAGATTGGAGGAGTTGGATTGTTAGAGACTGGTTTTCTGTTACCTAGATGTATGTTAGCTGCCAACTAGCCACTATTTCTTTTTTTCTCATTAAATTGACAAATATCAATCCTGTTTTCTATTGTTTGCTGCCAAAATAAAAAGATTTTTTTAATTTTTTCTTTGCATGTTTAGATTTGCTTTGCATTTAGATTCTAGACTCGCCCCAAACGAAAAAGATCAGGCATGGATCCATGCTGATGTCATTGAAGGGAAACTGTATTGCAAGTATTGCAAGAAATGGATTAAAGGAAGGGGCATTAATAGACTTAAACAACAGTTGGTTGCTGTTAGAGGAAATATTGCCCCATGTGAAGCTAATTTAGGGTTGATTGGAGAGATTAGGTTGGAGTTGCAACAACAGTTTGATAAATTTGAAGAGGAGAAGGCTAAACTAAAGAGATGTATAATCATTGACATATGATGTAGTGGCATCATAGCATGTTGTTTTTTGGACTCTATCGGCCTTTGGACTCTATAGGCCATTTAGGCCTCATTGATTATGTTTTTTGTTCTAGATATGTATTGCATAGTACACTTGATGCCATTTTGATATATTCACCCTTATATGGTATATACATGAGTAGACATTGGATATTTTGTCTCTAATGCTTTGCAAGCATGGATTAAAATCTTTAAAATATTGTTTTTCTTTAAAATTTTATATTTTATGTATTTTTTAAGTAATCCGAGTCATTAAAATCAAATCGGCCGAGTCATTACCGATTCCGAGTCCGAGTACGAGTTGACCCTTGACCGATTCCAAGTCCGAGTTTTAAAACATTGCTTCAAAGTTAACTTTTCAACACTCCCTCTTAACAAGGAAGGTCCGCAACACTATCTCCATCTTTGACCCCTGCAACAGCTCCTTCTTGCTCAATCTCGGAAACAGATTCTCTACCTCGAACTGAAACTCTTAAGCCTGAAACTCGACCTGAGTCTCATCCAACTGCTCATATGAACCATCACTTGACTGGTTGAGCCTTATGCCAATGCTCTGGAGAGACTCACTCTCCTCTTCAGGACCATATCCATCAAATGCAGCATTATTCTCATCTTCTGACTCTGATAGCCACCCTCCTGATCTTGCTCTTGGTCATACAATATGTCCTCTCAAGACATACAGTCTGTCCCTGCGATCTCCCAATAAGATGGCGGTACCAACTGGCTCATCTCTCCTATACAAAAAGACATGGCCAGACCTTATCATCATCCCATAGCCATCATCCTCGAAGGATGAAACTGAGAGTTTGCTAACTCTCATCCCAGGTACAAACAATACTCCATGTATATCCAGGAACTCTCTGAGGTACAGTAGGAATCAAACTGTTCCAACCCCTCATATAGCAATCTAGGGACAATCAACATCTGTCAGAATGAAGTGTCCCGGTCCCAATGTTGTGATCATTGGAAAATAGTCATATATTCCAGTCATATGTCTGGTTGCACCACTGTCAACAACCCAGACATTTTCGAAGGATGAACTTCCTATATTGGAATCAATTGAGACCAGTATATATCCATCTTAACTATGGCTCTACCAAGCGTCGAAAGGGATTAAGTTCTCTTGAGGTGCAAACCCTTTCTAATTTACAAAAATGTCTAATAAGTATTCCTACTTGGGAGGGAAATGACCAACTTGCTTAAGTAATTTCAAAATAGGGTAAATACCAAGAGAAGATTGAGCTGAATAACATTAATAATCATATAGTCAAATAGTTTTCCAAAAATTGCTTTACTTGTCTTTCTTTAAAACTAATAATGAATATTAAAATAATTAATGAGTAAAATAATCCATGTAAAATTTTAAAATCTAGATCTACTGGAATTTGAAAAACATTTTACCATCAAATGAGGATTTTAAACATTTATCCAAATGTTATTGAGAAATGACTTGTTTTTCTCTATAACTAAAAGTGAACATTTACATGTTAGGGTTAACCTTGACTTGGGAATGAGTAAGGATGTAAGTGGTTTAAGGCACATGGTTTAGTGGCCCGTGGTTTCTTGCTAGTTGTATTTGCATTTAAAGAACCTTATAAATATGGTTCTAATATTCCACTGTAATAGCTATAATTTTGTAATTTATTTTCTATCACATATTTTATTCCTAACATTATGTGTGCTTAGGTTTCAAGTCAACGAAATTTTAAATTGAAATTTGATATATAATTACATAAATGTGTTTTACAGTTTAGCTAATTTTAAATTAAATTTTATATGTTCTTGGTTTTATAATTTTTCTTTTTACTAATCAAGTCAATTGAATTTTGCTACTAATATTTGTAAGATTATGAGTATTTCCCTAATATGGTTGTATATTTATATGAGTATATATTTTTTATTTTTTTAGTTATAAGCCGACATGTTATAAGTTTTTTTTTTTTTTTACTTTCTATTACTATTATTTTTATTGAGCCGACATGTGCCACGTCAGCGTTACAGACAAGACACATCTCACCCATTTGAGCTATAGAAAGCACCTCTCAGCGCAACAAGAGAAAACTCTTGCTCAAACTTCGTGGCATATTCTTCTACCGCTGCAAAGGATGCCATGTCTCTTTCAATCTTCACAATCTTTTTCTCTGGACACTTCAAGGCATAATGCCCCATTTGCCCACAATGGTAGCACCTAATCTAGCTGAGGTATTTCTTCTTCTTATTTGTCTTTGCTACAAGGGCTACTTTATGATCCACCTCCTCACTGACTTGCCCACCCAAACCTCCTTCTCGAATCTCCTCTTAGGTAAAATCATCCCACAGCCTGGACCAGTCCGGAAGTTTCTCTCTGCCAACGATACATTTGACAAAAACCTCCCATCTCTTGGTGAAGCCCTTCAGGGCTATCCTCACCAACTCTGAGTCTGAGATGGTCTCTCCTACCGTTGCCAACTCATCTTTGACCTGAGCGACACGAGTCAGGTAGGAAGTTAAACTTTCATCCTTTGTCATCTTTACATTGTGTAACTTGTCTTTCAAGGCCATCTTTCGGTTCTCGTTCTTTGCCACAAACAACTGCTTCAGGGTGTCCCACATGTCATTGGCAGTTTTTTTTCTTTGCCAAATGCGGGATCAAATAATCTTTCACCCTGTCAAGGATCACGCTCTGGGCTCTGGCTTCTTGGGCTTCAAATTCTTCTAAGTCAACCTTGTATGTGGGCTTCATCATCACGGTGTTTGCAAAGCTCCATATCTTCTATTCCTTGAGCACTGCATTTATCCTCACTTTCCATGGAAGATAATTGTATATGCCATCCAACCTATCTTCGTACAGAATGCTCATGATCTGGAAAATATCTCACAACAAATCTTCTCAACTGAAAGACAACACAATGTTGTTCTGTGATTCAAAACTTGAATACTACTTCAACTTGACTCTGATACCATGAAGAGATTCAATGACGTAATATGAAATTTCCCATTTACACATTATGTTAAACACTTGATCAAACTAGGGTTTATGATTAAAAATTACATCTTTCATTTGAAATATAAACCACCAAAATCAAGAACTTTCCAAGACTGAAGTAAATCATTCACACATGAATACACAGGAAATTTTGGTCAAAGACCGGGCAAAACCCTAACTCCTGGGGAAAACCCCAGAAAGAAGAAATTATCATTAGAAGGAGAAACTCAAAAAAATTTCCAACAACACAAAAAAATTATTCTTCTTACCCTTACAAGCAAAATTCCCAAAAATCACTTTCAGCAAATTACCTCGAAAATTGTGCCAACTGTATTGTACGGCCTGTTGTACCTTCACATGTGCGAGTACGAACTGTACGAATTCTGCCACACGTGTGGACTGTACGGATTGTACTTTCTAGACTTTTCTATTGCGTCAAGATTCGTGCCCAACCTGCGATAAATGTTGTACAACCCTGTCAGACTTCTGTACCCTTTGCCTCAATTTTTGTGCCTTCACACGAGTGTTGTACGGACTGACAGGTGCATTAAATGAAGTTGTATTTCTGCAATTAATGTTGTTGCTTACATTGGGAAATGTGCCAAGGGTTTTCTCTCTCTCTCCTTCAATATCAATCTCTTCTCTCTCTCTTCATTGATGGTGGTGTCTCTAATTTGTCCTCAATCCTAGTTTTATACTTTAAATTCTGTAACTACCTCATCTAACCAACTTAATCATATGGTTGAGATGCTTTTACAAAATCTAGGGTCCTCACTTAATGCACTCTTATTTAATAATAATTCACTTTAATTATTAAATATCTTTTAAGTGAGACCCAATACAATAAAGTACAAAACATCATTTATTTATATATAACTCGTCTTTTATACATAAATACACGAGACAAATTACATGCCCTTTTTATCACACAACACCAAAACTATAAGGAGGACCTTCAGAGTTAACTTTTCAACATAGTTGAGTCTCTGGCTTACATAAAAAATTGTGTTTAATCACAAATTTCAACACTTTTCTAGAGGTGCAACCAACGTAATATTTGTTAAATGGTAACATTTGGATACATCCATCAAGTAATTTTAGTGTTTGAAATCGATGTTTAGAAGTAGTTGACATGTTCTTGTTTAAATGCTTGCCAGAGGGTGACTTATCTATTATGGCACTTGATATAGAAGAATATTGTTTAAGCCAATATTTGAGTTTGCTAATTTTAATTGTTATAAATGACATGGCTACCTTTAAATATAATTGATGAATCGTAATCTAAAGTATGTATGTCTCGTGACCTTTTTGATATATATATAAGTCTGTTGTTGTTTCCTTGCCATACCGTATCCGACATTTTTCAAAATTTGTCGTAATTGTTTCCCTCCCCATATCTACATCCATTCTCATATCCGTTTCAATGCAACTTAGCTTTTAGTACTTAAAGCTACATTTTTTTCAATCTTTTGCAAGTACTATAGTGAGCTATATTTTTGTATTTATTTGACTAATCCACTAACTTTTAATTTATTTAGATTGCTGGTTTTTACTTTTACTTGCCAAGTAAGCAGAAGTGCTGACGAGATTCTGTGCCTCTGAGCCACTAAAAAGTCCCAGTTTCGAGCCTCTTTTCTTCTAATCTTGCTCTTCTAAAATTGCAAACCTGCCTAATCCTACTTTTAAAGGATCAAAGGTGTTCTTTCTAAATCATTTGTAAAGTAATCATAATAAAAGAAGCAAGTGGACTACATAGCGCCCACACCCCTTCCCCCTTTGGGGGAACCTATATCGTTTCTTGATTGGATTGCTTGTTTACTTTCTGCTTTGCTTGTTATTTGATACTAATCCATAGAGTAGATTTGATTGGATAAAGTAGATTAATCAAGTTACTTTCATTATTCATTGTTTTATCATTTTGCAAAAGTAACGAACTTGTCCTACACTTTCCCAAAGTACCAAAAGAGCTTGCTCGAGTAAGGGAAAAGAGATTCGTAGCTAGTAATTAGTAAACATGTGCTTTTACTTATTTTACAATTTGCAATAAAACGAACATTTGACTATGCATTCACGAAGTACCAAAAGAGCTTGCTTGAGTAAGGGAAAAGAGATTCTCAACCCTTAGATTAATCAGTTCACATTTCCTTTCAAGTTAAAGTAACAAATCCGGCTTAGATTCCCTGTATGCTCTGGTCCACTGCAGGCTTTGCCTGATAATCTAGACTAATCAGAAAGAGAGCTAAGTGACTAGTAATTAGTTTCACATTTTGCAATTAACCTCCCTGAAAGACGAAAACTCGACATCTCGAATTCTAGCATTTGTGGGCAAAAAAGTCTACACAGAAAGCGGGTCCAACTAGGTAGTGACCATGGGGATCCGTCAAGCTACACCCTTGTTGGGTGTTAGTGTTAGACACGCCCTCCCGACTACAATGTAGCCCACATTTTCTCATGTGGAACCACACTTGGTTAATCCAGACTTGTTCCTTGTACTTTTGGGTATATCAAGAGCTCTCTTTCCCCTTAATCAACTCATTTTTAATAGAATTAAAATTAACCAAGAATAAACCCATTCCTTAATCCACTCATCTTCTAATAATTTAAAACTGACCAACGAAACAACTGCAATACTTCCATGTCACAACAGCACTATTTGACTCCATTCGTACTGGTCTACAATTTGCAACAATCACACTTTTCCTCTTTCAAAAGTGAGTTTATGTGTTGCATGGAATGTGCTTTTATGTGCTATTGATTTAATCTATTTGCAGTTCTTGTTTGTCAATATTTCTTTTAACTTCTAAAAAACATTCTCATCTAAAAAATAAAGAGTTAAATCCTTAATAACTTTTAGGGACTACCCCCTTGGCTTCGTTGGGAGTTGACCTAAACGAAGGAGTCAAGATCAACTGACAACACTTGACTGAAGACTTGCCCTCAAAGTCGCACCCAGTGGCTTGAAGATTTCTACCACATTACCTGAGGTGCGTATCCAGCGACAACACTTTTTAGCACCGTTGTCGAGGTTAAATCTTTTTATTCCCCTTATACGACTTTTTTCTCCTTTTTTGTTTTTGCTTTGTTTGATGAATGTTTAGAGTAGATCTTTAATTTTCATCTAGCAACTCCACTAATCTTTTTCAGTTTTATAAATTTACAAAGAAAAGCAAAAAATATAAATTTTTGTGATAGATTTATAATGCATATTTTTCTTCTCACATGGCGACTCCATTGAAGGGATAAAACCATGTTTTCTTATAAAATTGTTGAGACTTTTTGTGTAGATGAGCCCATGCGACATAGTAAAAACCTTTAAAGCTCATTGTTTGACAACTCCACTGGTTCAATATAAGACACATTCCATGGTTATTTCCAGTATTACACAGGGACTCGCCCCCCAGGGTCAGGGGCGCACCCCGGGGGCGCGAGGGCTCCTGGAGAAACGTTTCCCAACGTCACCAAAATACGGAAACTCTCGAAAACTCACAAGGGGGCGCGTCCCCCTGTCCTGCCGCGCGCTTGAATGAAGAGGGGCTCCCACATGCCCCCTCCAGAAACTGGGGGGCTCCTAGACACCTCCCGCGATTTTCCCAATTTCAGTTTAAAAAAACAAAATTTTAATTTTAATTGTTGTTTAGTCTCTATTTCAGGCTTAGTCTTTGGTAATTTACTATTTCACTATTTTAGCATGCAATATCATTGATTCAAGTTTTCAATTACAATGACTAAAAATAGAAATATGAATATCACGATTCAAATGACAAATTTGAAAATTATCATGATGAATTGTATAACGTGTTTGTATTATTAATTTGCTATATTCCGATTTACGTTGCACAATGATGANATTTATTATTTACTTTTAGTAGTTTACATGGGATGAATCATTGAATTGTTATTGTTGGGATTTAATAATTTATAATATTAATTTTTATTAAGACCTGGAGGTCCCCCCGCCCCCCTCGAATTTCGCTAAAATTTGGGGGTGGTCTCCACACGTCCCCAATGTGCGTTTCCCCGCCCCCGCGCTCCCGCGTCCCAAAAACTTGGGGGAACATTGGTTATTTCAAGGGTATGCTTTTGATAGTTGAATATGGATGATGAAGAGTCTGGTGCTCAAATTTCCAGTGAATATCCTCATATCAACTTTTCAAACATCCCAGGTTTTCCTAATTATCATTATGGTGAGGATATATCTATTTATCTGCCTATCTTTTGGGGAAATGGTGATGCAGAGATTCGGCATGTCATGTCTTTCCTTCAAATTCCGGTTGACTTCAATGTGTTGTATGAAGATAATATGATGGAAATGTTTGTTAGTATTCTATGGGGAAATGCTCATTATTGGTATTTTAAGGGCCTTCCAAATAAATGTATTACTTCCCTTTCAAGCTTCCTTAAAATATTCTTGAGGCAAATGGTATAATGGTGGGAGTAGTATGGAAGCATTGGACAGGGCCCTTGAAAAGTTCTTTTCCGTGTTGCCCTGGATAGAGTATCATGAAGAAGACCCTAACTCACCTCATCTCATCATGATAGGAAACGATAAATATTGGGAGTTGCCTCTAAGTTATTTCAGTGAATGAGAGATTAAACAGTTTATTAAAGAGCATTGTGTCTTTCTCCCCATAGCACAGTAGGACTTTAAAGATGAGCACATCCATGACGATCCCACTAATAAGCTTCATGAAGCACCCTTGATTGAAGACATTGTTCAAGACCCTCCTCAAGTCACATTAACAGAAAAAATTGAAGATTTGGAGTGTTCTCATAATTATTTCAGTGAAGATGATCACATGTGTGCCATATTTGCATGATGACACTTCCCCAAGTTCTCCTCCAGATGATGATAAAGGTATGGAAAGTTGGGTCCCTTGTGATATCTTTGAAACCCAACTTTTTGAAGAGGATTGTTATGACCTTAAAGAAAATGGTTATAGCCAAGGATTTGATCCAATTGATGAAGAACCTCTCATATCCGACAAGGATGGTGATGATGACTATTGGGCATTCATTGAAAATCCCATCTATGAGACTTTTAAAAGTCTTATTCAAAACCCCATCGATGATATGACCGACGAGGGGAGTGCTTATTTAGAGACTTTGGAAAGCCTTGGTATGGAAGAGAAGAATTCAAATTTTTCATACTATCATTCAGAGCCATATTACTCACAGCCACACACAAGAGTCAATAATGAAGATCTGGAGAAGCAATACAATGAAGAGTCAGATCAGATGCAGTCAGTAGAAGATCAGTCTCAACCTTTGTATTCATATGCGGAGGTTCCTTATTATTCAAAAGCCTCTTGGATAAGCATGATGATCCGCCTAATCATACAAATATGTACATTAGTCCTATCCAATCTTGGATAGAAAAATCCTACGGGAGGACATGCCAATTTGGGAAGCAGTTTGATGATGTATTACATGCCTATGATCTCCCAACCCCCCCTCCCATCCTAAATCATCATGCAGGTTTGCGTTTCTTAAAGGTATGCTTGTTTTGGTTGGTAACCAAACAAAAGGGGGGAAAATTGTATTGATAAAATGTTAAGGTGGTTGCATTGGATTTATCATTTCACTTAACATTTTGATTATGTTATGCTTAGAATAGGAAAATAAGCTCCTTAAAGTGAGCATTTACTTTCTCCATTTCCTTTCAATACTTGGGAATAATACTCTTTTTTATTAGTTGTGTCATTTACTTTCTAATAAAGCAAATTATGATTTCTTCAAAAAACTTGTGTTATTGAAGTTTGGCTTGTTAAGTCGAGATGCTTTTACAGGTTATAGAAACCAGAGATTCTAGATTTCTTGCATCCTCTCCTTGCCCAAAGATCAGATCAAGCACACATCCCTCAGTTGGAGCCAGATGTTATCCACTAAGTTGCATTTAGTGGATTTACAATGAACAACCCAATATTTCAATTGGACGCTTGGTCATCATCAGTGTTCATAAGCCCAGCAAGCCACTTTTGGCCCTTTTTCAATTTTTTGCATCTTCATACCCCACGGGAAATTGTAATAAGTTGACGTAGCATAATGACCTTTTGTAACAGGCTTGGACAACTTAGACTTAGTCATCAATACATTACTCTAGAGTGTTTTTTCCTTGTTAATTATATGATGCTTTACAACGACATATAATTTTCGAGTTTTTCACTCAATCCTCCAAAGTTGGAGTAATTGTCTTCATGTTTAGGTCTTAGTAGGCTATTAAAGCCTAGGAGTGTATGTATATTACCATGCTAGTCAACATTTTTGAGTCATATGAACATGCACAGAGTCCCCCATATGTTTTTTTAGTTTTTGCAAATAAAAAAATTTCCCACAAAACGGGTCAAATTTTTAATAGTTTAAGTGTAAAAAATCGAACTGTCATAAAAAAGTGGTTAGGAGGTTGAATTTGCTATCAGAATGCTCGTTTTCTAACTCAAAGCACCCACTTTACCTCCAAACCCACTTTGGGATTAATTTGAGTGATTACTTAACACTTAAATTAATTTTCTATCGAAAATAGCCAAAAACTACAAAAAATCAAATTCCTAAATCAAGGGGAGCATGTTGGGGACATGTCCAGAGTGTATCTGAGTTAACTGAGGATCATTTGGAGTTAACTAAAAGCCAAATCAAGTTGATTGAGATCACAACTCAAGGAGGGTGAGTTGTCTCCTTGAAAGTGGGGCTCAATCTCTCATGAAGGGGCGCATCCTTTGGCTTGGTGTCATTTGATTGGAGGGTGAGGAATCCAAGGAAAGAAGGGGCGCATCTCTTGTGAGGTGGTGTCTCCCTCTAGAGTTAAACTCCGCATCAACTCAGGCACATCCCTAAAATCTCTCCAAGAACTCGCCTCATCCCTCAATTAGCTCAATGCACCCCTAGTTAACTCCCTCTTGGAATGCGCCCCCTATGCTCGGTTTTCTATAGAAGCAAGGCCATTCTCCATCTTTTGGCATGGATGTATGGAAACTTTGTTCTTGTAATTCATATTGTTGCTATATTTTTTAATAAGATTGAAGACTTTGGAGGTCCATGTGGTGCACTTGTCTATTACAATGAATGCTTTGCTTTTATTGATGTAATATCATGCTAGTTACTTGGTATTTGTTATAAGATTGTATATGTTTCTAGCTTAGAAGGCTACTATTAGCCCATAGAGCAAGCATTTATAGTTTCAATTTGTTTGTTTATGTTTTATTATTAGAGATATAGGAGTAGCGGACTGCACTCTGTTATACTTATGCTCTCTTAGTTTATTTTAATAAATCATTATAGCGTTAATCTCGCTTATACAAGGTTTTGTAGCTTTGCAGGTTACTAAGTTGAAGGAGGAAGTTCAGCTCAGCTGCATCTTCTCCCACCTTCAATACTTTTATTCAGATCTAATGCTTTGTTTCCCACAAGCACCTCTTAGTCTTCACAAAATTCAAGCTTGAGCTTGTGGCTCTTCTTCCATCTCTCAATCTAAACTCTTTTCTTCGTTATTTTCCTTTCATGTTTAACACGTAGATCTGATTAAAAGTTCATCATACATCTCTCGTGTTTATATGTTTCAGCTAGATCTAAAAGCACTTAAATCTTTATCTTAAGCATAGATCTAGGATTGTTTCTTTAAGTACTTAAAGCTACAATTTTTTCAATCTTTTGCGAGTACTAAAGTGAGCTATATTTTTGTATTTTATCTGACTAATCCACTAACTTTTAGTTTTGTTAGATTGCTGGTTTTTACTTTTGCTTGCCAGGTAAGCGGATGTGCTGACGAGAATTTGTGCCTGTGAGCCACTCAAAAGTCCCAGTTTTGAGCCACTTTTCTTCAAATCTTGTTCTTCTAAAATTGCAAACCTTCCTGATCGTACATTTAAAGGATCAAAGGTGTTCTTTCTAAATCATTTGTAAAGTAATCATAATAAAAGAAGCGAGTGGGCTACACAGCGCTCACAACCCTTCCCCCATCGGGGTAACCTGTATCGTCTCTTGATTGGCTTGCCTGTTTACTTTTTGCTTTGCTTGTTATTTGATACTAATCCGTAGAGTAGATTTGATTGGATAAAGTAGATTAATCAAGTTACTTTCATTATTCATTATTTTATCATTTTGCAAAAGTAACAAACTTGTCCTATGCTTTCTCGAAGTACCGAATGAGCTTGCTCTAGTGAAAAGAAATTCGTAGTTCGTAATTAGTAAAACATTTGCTTTTACTTCTTTTACAATTTGCAATAAAACGAACATTTGACTGTGCATTCCCGAAGTACCGAGAGAGCTTGCTCGAGTAAGGGAAAAGAGATTATCGGTCCTTAGATTAATCAATTCGCATTTCCTTTCAAGTTAAAGGAATGAATCCAGCTTAGTTTCCTTGTATGCTTTGGTCCACTGCGGGCTTTGCTTGACCATCTGCACAAATCAGAAAGGGAGTTAATTGTCCAGTAATTATTTTCACATCTTGCAATTAACCTCCCTGAAAGATGAAGATCCGACATCTCAAATTCTATCATTTGTGGGTAAATCCTGCAGAAAAAGCAGGAACAACCAGGTAGTGATCGTGGGGATCCATTAGGCTACACCCTCATTTGGTGTTAATGTTGGACACACCCCCGCAACTCCAATCTAGCCCATATTTTCTCGTGTGGAACCACACTTGGTAAATTCGGACTTGTTCCCTGTACTTTCATGTATATCAGGAGCTCCCTCTCCCCTTAATCAACTCATTTTTAATAGAATCAAAATTACCCAAGAATAAACCCATTCCTTAATCCACTCATCTTCTAATAATTTAAAATAGACCAACGAGACAACTGCAATACTTTCACGTCACAACAACACTATTTGAATCCACTAGCACTAGTCTACAATTTGCAACAATCACACTTTTACTCTTTCATAAGTGAATTTATGTGTTGAATGGAATGTGCTTTTACATGTGGGTGAATTAATCTATTTGCGGTTCTTGTTTGTCGATATTTCTTTCAACTCCTAAAAAACATTCTCATTTAAAAACTAAAGAGCTAAAGCCTTAGTAACTTTTAGGGACTACCCCCTTGGCTTCGTTGGGAGTTGGCCTAAACGGAGTAAAGATCAAGTGGCAGCACTTGACTTGAGAATTGCCCCCATGGTCGCACCCAGTGGCTTGAAGATTTCTACCACATTACTCGAGGTGCGCATCCGACGGCAACAGGACTTGTGAGTCAAACTCGGAAAATTGCATGTTTGACTCCGATCACCTACTAAACGAGCCAATTCAGGTCGAATCGAGTGTAACTTGAATTGACTGAGTTTGAACCATTTTCCTGAGTATAAACCCCAATTTTGACTTGGCTCGACGAGTTTGACTGCGAATCGACGCACAATTTAACTTTAAAACCCGATTTTATCTTTCATTTTCTCTCATTCTTTGTTCTCTGTTTTGGGTAGTCACGAATGGGCGATGAGGGACGATCATAATTCGACTACAGTCATAAATGTCTGTGACTCCCTGCAATGGGTGTTATTCGCGACTCCCTAAAAAGTCTAGTTTCAAAAATGCCTCTTCCCACTAAAGAATAGACAAATTTCCTCAGTCGTAAGATTTTCTCATTCAGTGGAAATGAGAATAGAATGAATGATACATGGAATTTTCTCATTCTTCCCGCTAAAGAATAGACAGAACACCTAAGTCTTAAATTATTTTATAGAATTTTCTCATTCTTCCTGCTAACTAATAGACGGAATGCCTAAGTCTTAATTTTTTTATTTTTTGTGATTCATAGGTCAAGGTTATCTTGAGTTTATCAATGTTCGAGCGAATGCCAAGTTTGTTGGGAGTATGAAAACCCTTAATTGCAAATGGATGGATTTAGAAGGATTTGATAGCCAATTTTATGTGCTAATTATCTAGCATAACTAAGTTATTGGAATTTTATATAAATGCTTACATATATTATTAATTACTTTTAAACTTATATTTACATTAATAAAAACTTATATATATTAGTTTATAAATTTATAAAATTCAATATTAAATTTAATAACCAATATATTTATTTTTTTTTTGAATAAAAAAAACTTTATATTCAAGATGGGGATCTTATCTGGACTCATCTTATGGATGAGAATATAAGATCAGAATTGATATATTTTGGATACCCATTGACATATTGTAGTATATGGACATGGCTATTTTGAATATCTATGAAAAATGCTTTATTTAAAATGTGTGTGTATATTTAATTTTTTGTATTTGCCGATTTTTTTCAGATCTGATTCAAACTCTTTACTCTTTTGCCTCGTCGATTTATTGCCGATTCTAAGGCTGGTAACATTGATGTATACCACATTGAAGAGGAGCATTGCTTTCCACCCCAAGAAAGTTGCATAAGTGAAAGTGGTGAACAGAACAATAGTCCATTTGCCGAGTGGGCATAATAGGAAGCATCCTACAACTTGGGATGAGAGTCAAGTGATACCAGTGAACCAAACAATAGTCCATTTGCTGAGTGGGTATAACAGGAAGCATGCTACAGCTTGGGATATGAGTGTAGCTTACATTCAACACTATTATAATGAAGCTATTCATAGCTCCAGCAACAAATCCCCAGTTGAGACATGTTTTGGATTCTTGCCTTGAACACCCTTTGATTTGTCATTTACACAAGTCACTAAACTCCAACATATGGATGGTGGTGATGAACAAGAGAAAGATGCCAGATTCATAGAAAGAAACAGCAGATTCACAGGCAGGTGGAAGAACAGTTGTATAAAGCTAAGCAAAGGTACAGAGAGAGGCATGACAAGCGTAGAGTTTTTCATAAGTTCAGTGTAGGGGACTTGGTTTGGCTACATCTCAGTAAGAAGCAAATACAACACCAATTAAAGAAGATTAAACCATTGGAGACCACTCCCGATCATACAGCATGTAGAAGAAAATGCTTTTCAATTGGTGTTGCCACCATACATGGGCATTCATTCTTTCATAAATGCAGAAAATTTCAAGTTGTTTGAACCCTCTACACTTCATAAGGAAGAAGAAAAGTTGCCTGCATTGTCTTCAATTGCCGATCTTGTGCCAAAAGCCCAAGGCAAATTGGAATAAGATACATTTCTGAAAAAGAATCTCATGAAACCCGTCAAGGTAAGCAAGAACATTTAAGAATAGGAGTAAAATATCAAATTCCTAACAAGGATAAATGGTAGAGGTTCGAGATTGAGAATAAATTTCCTCACCTTCAAAATAGCTGAGCTTCTTGGGGATCAAAACTCTCCCAAAAAAGGGATGTCTCTTGCAAGTGAAGACAACAAAGTAGATGAAATGAAGGCAGCAGAAGGCACGCTAAACCCTAATGAAGATGTGAATCCAAAAGAAAACTCGCCTCAAACCAATCAAGATCAATTGATGGCTCAACCTACTCTTGCTCAAAACCACCCAAAAACAAGGGCAAATTCCTCATCGAACTCCAGAGGGTCAGTCACGAGATCCAGGGCAAAAGAGCAAACAGAGGAAACGTCAAAGAACACCCATGAAGATCAAGAACCTCAAGTCATAAAGGGAAGAAAATCAAACAAGGTCGTTAGGGAACAAGAAGCTGCTAGGGAAAAAGCGACAGGGAAGCAGTCCAATCTAGACTTCTTAGTCAGAAACACTCCAGCCAGTAAGTATCTTATCAACGTCAATGAAGAAAGAAGAGACAGGGCGCCTCATCCCCCCAAGAAATAATGAAGCTTGTCTCCTGGAACTGTCGAGGATTAGGAGGTCAGCAAAAGCTAGAAGCTATCAAAAGATTCAAATCAATGGAAGCTAACTCCATCCTCATCATCAAGGAGAAAAAAAGACTGCAGAAGACAGTCTTTTAACAATGGGACAAATTTGGACCAGAGGTGAAGGAAAAGCGATCAGTGCCATCGGAGCCTCAGGGGGCTTGCTCACCTAGTGGGACAAGGAAAGATACTCACTACGCTCTGCTATTGAAAATAGGAACTGGCTCTTTGTTGAGCTTGAAGAAAAAGAAAGCAAGAAGGTTCTCTGGGTCGAGAACATCTATGGCCCAACTACTCGAGCAAGTAAAGATGCTTTCTGGAATGCATTGGAGGATCAGAGTTCTGAAAAGAAACATCTCCCATGCATCATAGCCGATGACTTCAATGTCACCATCTCAACTGAGGAAAGACGAGGTGGATCCAAAGTCCGAGATCCCTATGGGGAAAGGTTGGAAGACCTAATTTCTCTCTAGGGCTTGATTGAAATCAAGCCAAAAATACAGAAAATATACTTGGAGCAACAAAAGGCTAGGTCTGAGGCACATAGCTGCAAGACTTGGTCGAATCCTGGTAAGTACCTCCTTCCTCAAAATCTGGTAATTCCCAAGTCCAAGATGCTGAGCTCTACAGCCTGAGATCACAAACCTCTTTGCTTCTTTCTGTCAAATATTGGAAAGTTGGGCCCACTCCTTTTCCGCTTTAACCCTATGTGGTAGAGTCGGAGGGAGTCCTTGATATCATTAAAAATGCTTGGAGCACTTTCATAATTGGATCCCCCAGCTATATTTGGGAGCAAAAGCTCAAACAAGTCAAGATCGCTCTTAAACAATGGGTCATAAAACACTATCAAGAGCCAAAGAAAATGACGTTTGAGCTTGTCAATCAGCCGAAATCCCTGCAAGGAAAAATGGAGCATGAAGAAATAACCAGAGATTTACTAGCTCAAGAATTAGAGCTCGAAAGGAAAATCCAAGTCACAGTTAGGCAAGAGGAAGAAGGCTGGAGGCTGCGATCCCGAAACCTCTGGCTCAAGGGGGGGATCAAAATATCAAGTTTTTTCAAAACCAGCACAAGGAGCGACAGAGGAGGAACACCTTAAAAGAACTCAAAAAGGAAGATGGAACCACAATCACAACTAAGCTAAGGAATTTTTTCGAGAAACTTTACAATGAAGAAGAAGAAACTACTCAGAATGATATGGTGAATGTGATCACAAATATTCCCACCCTCATTAGCCCAAAAGACTCCGAAGCCCTGGAAGCCCCCATCTCTGAAGCTGAAATAAAGAAGGCCATCTGGACTCTACATCCAGACAAAGCCCCAAGTCCAGACGACTTCTCAATCCGTTTCTACAGAATGTGTTGGCATATAATCAAAAAAGACCTGATCCGACTCATTTCCTGAATTCAGTCCAAAGGAAAAATGAGCGGGGCCACCAACTCCACCTTCCTTGCCCTCATCCCCAAAGATTCAAATCCCACCTCCATCAAACGCTTCCGGCCCATATCTCTTAGCAATTCCTCTTACAAAATTTTCGCCAAAATTCTCTCCCTAAGGCTGAAGTATGTCATCCCCACTCTCATCTCTCCCAACCAAGGTGGTTTCATTGCTCGTCGATATATCGGTGGGAACATTCTCCTCGTTCAAGAGGCCATACACTCCAATATAAAACGACGTGAAGCAGGTATGGCTATAAAACTCGACCTAGCTAATGCATTCGATCGTTTTAAGGCACGATTTTATGTTTTTGATCATGGAAAAGTATGGCTTCTCCCCTTTCTTTATCAAACAGATCCAAGATTGCATTACCTCACCTTGGATTGCCCCCCTAATCAATGGAAGACCCTCTGATTTCTTCAAAGCAAAACGAGGAATCAGGCAAGGCTGCCCTCTTTCCCCCTTCCTCTACATCCTTGTGGACGACTCCCTGAGCAGAAGACTTCATAGACTCCTTATGGACGGAACCATCCCAGGCCTTTCCTTCTCTGGTGGAGTCCAACCCAACAACCATGCTCTCTTCGTCAACGATACCATCCTTCTAGGAAGTGCCTCCACCCAGATAGCTAGAAGCTTCCAAATATCCCTCGACCTTTTCCTTCACACCTCAGGCAGCAAGGCTAATCTTGACAAATGTTGGCTTTATGGATGGAACTACAATGCCAAAACTCTTCGAGATATCTCTCAGATTCTAAGGATCAAAGTGAGCCATGATTGGACCCACTTCAATTATCTGGGAATGCCCATATCCAAAAATTCCATCTCTTCTTCGATGTGGAGACCTATCATCCAAAAAATCAAGAACAAAATTCATTTCTTGGGATCTAAATGGCTAAATCTAGCAGGGAAAACCACCTTGATCCATTCATTCCTCTCCTCCTACCCAATCTACTCCAGCTCAATGATCCTCGCTCCTAAGATGGTCATGAACAGCATTAGCTTGGAGATCAAGAAATTCCTTTGGCAAGGAGGAAAAGTCCAAAATAAAAAAATTTCACCTGGTAAATTGGACTACAGTCAAAGCTCCCAAACTCAAAGGAGGACTGGGAATAAGAGATCTGGAACAAATTAACAAAGCCTTAGGGGCCAAACTCATCTGGAGGATGCTTACTGGAAGCAATGATTGGTGGAAAGAGGTCATAAGAAAGAAATATATCAAGAAGCCAAGATCCAAGATTATGAATTACAACTAGGACAGTCAAGGAACATCAATCTGGCAGCTATGAAAAACTCGGTCAACCTGTAAAAGACGAGCTCTATTGGATCCGGGGCAATGGGAAAAGGTTCAAGATCTAGTCGGACAAAATTCTAGGGCATCCCCCTTTATCCTCCATCCCCTCTCTCGAAGACTTCTCCAAATGTACCAGCGACAATGGCCTCCTCACGCTCTTTGACATTTCTAGCTGGGATCGGTACAGTACTTGGCGAAGTTGGAAAATCCTTCATCCCCTTCAGCATCTCACTCATGCTCTTGACCTCTTCCTTTCGCTCCTGCATGGGAAAGCCCCCATCCTCAAACAGTCCAAGGACACCATTGGTTGGGGCCGTAAGGGCATCTACACAATCAAAGAAGGTTACAAGGTATTAGAGACCAACACAAGCCAATCTTCTCCAAGCCTCTGGAAAAAGGTCTGGAACCCAGACTGCATTCCCAAGTCAATTACTTCTTTTGGCTCCTAATGCACAACAAACTCCTCACAGCGGACAACCTTAGCAAAAGAGGAATTGAAGGTCCTTCCAGATGTGTGCTATGCAGTTCTTAGTCGGAAACGGCCTCACATCTCTTCCTTCAGTGCAACGTCTCCTCCCAAGTTTGGAGAATTATCATAAATGCCCTCTGTCCTCGTTTCAATCCTCCAGATCACCCGTGGCAACTCCTAATAGCCTGGAACTCTTTCTTCCCATAAACTCTTGGGAAAATATCGATCTTGCAAAGACTTTGGAATACCATCCCCAAAAATCTTTGCTGACAGCTCAGGTTGCCTAGGAATGGAATCATCTTTGAAGGAAAGAAAACGACCTCGACTCAAATTGCTTCCAAGGTAATCAACATGACTTCAGAAAAGTTGGCCTCAAAAGGCATCGGCTATCCCTACTCATAGGACCTCTCAGACAAAGAATCAAAGTGGTACAGCCTTTTTCTCCATTAGAGCTCTCCTCAGTCCAAACACCTCCAGGTCTCCCTAACCTAGGAAATCAGAAAAAACCTTGATGATTTTGCCCAGTGGAGACAAGAGCAGAATTCCTATTCTCTTTTCTTTGATGGTGCCTCCAGAGGCAACCTCGGGGAGGCAGGTGCAGGAGGGGTCATCCTTGACCCTGGAGGACAAATGGTTAAGACCTTTGCATGGGGCCTTGTACATAAGACAAACAATGAGGCAAAATGGTTGGCGCTTTTGCAAGGCCTCAAAATGGTAGATCGAGGAATCATCTCAAACCTTCTTCTCTTTGGGGACTCCCGCCATGTGATCCTAAAGATGCGCTCAGGTTAATCCGCTAGTTCCATCAACTGCAGAAAATACTATGACAAAATTTCTCATCTAAATCTCCCCTCTAGCACCTCTTTTTTCCATATCCTCAAATCAAACAATGCCCAAGCAGATAATCTAGCCAATATAAGGGCCTCACTACCCCAAGGTTCTTTGTCCCTCAATGATCAAGGGGTTGTTCTCAAGTTTATCCCTTAACCTAGTTCTTGACCCCCCCTCATGCTCACAACCCTCAATCTCTTGCACTCGATCCCCCCCTTAACAAGTCTTGTCACTTGGTTTAACGTGCCCTCCCTTGGCCGCTCCCATGGCCTTCTCCTTGACGCGTTGCCTCCCGCCCCTCTCCTCCTTAATTCCTTGTCCTCTGTCTCAACTCCTGTCCCCTCCAGCCTTTACTTTTTGTCCTCTCCTCTCCCACTCGCCAGCTCCCCTACACGCACCATGGATTCCTGTCGTTTTTTTAATGCCTCTCCCTCACATTCTCCTCACTTAGACAATTTGCCTGAAGGTTTAGAGCTCCACCTTGTTGGTTTATCCAGCCTTTGTCTGCACCCCTCGCCGCTCCCGTGTCTGGAGTTAGAACCTCACGACGTTGGCATACTCTCAGGCCACTGTTCGAACACCTCACCTCTCTTGTGCTTGCTTTTGAAGCCTTCTGGTGAAAGAGAAGAGCTCTCCAGCTCCCTCAAAGCTCTTTCAATGATTGAAAAAGGGCCTGCAGTAACCTCCTCCGCAGTTATGGCCGAAGTCGCTACCAATCCTCCGCATTGTGCAATGGTCCTTGTGGCAGATTGTGCTACGCCCACCCGTTCAACTCTGACCTCTAGCAAATCTTTCGACAGCCAGGTTTCTCCTCGGCTCACAGGTTATATAATAGAAAACAAAGGTTCAGGTTCTAGGTACCACAACCTCAAGGTCGGTTAGGACGACCTCAAGCAGAACATTCACAAGCTAGCAGATTTTGTTGCAGTGGGTATCTCTAACAACAGGGAGATGGCTTCGGACGTGAAACAACTGGTTGCAGACATGCGGCATGTTTCTTATCATACCAGTTGCCATGATTCCCACATAGATGATCACGAGAGAGACCATAGAGAGTTGATGGGTACGGTCAATTGCATCAAGGAATACCTTCAGAAGCTCGTTCAGATGAACCAATGCAACCACTGTCAAGACCATCCTAGAGAAGCAGCTCAGCCAATGGAAGAATTTTCATTCACCCAGCCTGTGGGATTCTCAAGCAAACCAAAATGATTCCCACTTCTTAGTTTATCTTTTTTGAACTATCTTGAACCAGCAGTTCATACGTATTTACTCTACTTCAGTTATAGTGCACAGTAGAAAATATAATGCGGCTCTAGTAGGCTTTCATTTTGGATAGCAATTTTTGTAGATACTCTATCTCAACTTCCTTTCCTCAGTTTTCCATCAACACTATGCTAAATGGTTGTGCACAGCCCTTTTAATATAGAATTACTTTCCAGTTTCTGTTAAAAAAATGAATTTTCCCAATGTCTTTTAGTGCATTGTTGAGTGCATGCACACAACAAGGGGTCCAAAAAATATGCCTATACCTACTCTAAATCAATAACCCAATTGATCTACACACTGTTGCTGCATCTGTTACAACCTACACAGTGTTATCTAGAAACCTCCTCTATAGAATCCCGAAAAAGCTAAATTAGAAAGTTAGATCTTTGCGCTTTCCAAAACAATCAACAGCTCTAGGAAAGAATGGCCCATCCATGCATGTAACTATGATGTTGATAAGTGGACAATTGGTAATGTCTGTCCACCCATCCATAACAATAGAGCAACCTTACTTCACCCATGTCGCTCTCATCTACTCTTTCTGCACAATAATCTTGGACACTTGCCTCTCTAAAATCACTGTCCTCAACTTATGCTCACCTGGGGGCACATATGAGGGTCCTGATGCTGCAATTGTACGGACGATCTCCTTATAATAAGGAGAGTGAGTAACATGGAAAGGAATGCCATTGGAAGAAAGGAATTTGCCAATAGCATCATCTGTATCATCACAACTCAGCTTACCATACATCCCTGTAATTGTTGGTCCAATAGCACAAGAACGAGAATACTTCCTTTTTTATGAAGATGTTTTGTCATGAGTTGGAGGCATACAAGTGGATGGGCTACACTTAAACCTGGTTTTTTGTTTTGGAACTTGCATTCACATTGTAATGTTATTGTGACATGACATTTTGACTAGAGAATCTTCCCTTTGCATCTGCCATTTGCAAACTCAACAGCCCATATTTTTGCACTATGGTTGGCTTCACACATGTAGTAACCCCTTTGCCACCAATGACCAAAAGGTGTTGTTTAACCCAACTATAACTCCCACTAGAAAGATGGCTGCAAATAATGCATGTCCAACAGTATGATCCACCACTTTTCTTTCCAGGTTGTTTGGGGGGAGCAGATACTTTGGTTACATCTAACAAAACTGGTTTGCTGGGATCAAATGTCCCCTTTACATAGTAAGCCAGTAAGCCAGTGACTTTGATGGGTTGATATTGGCACTGCCTTCAACATCACTTTGATTTTCATTTAACCTCGACGACATGGAAGCTTCACTCCCACTTCCAGTTCCCATCTCTGTCCCAACATTAGTATTACTACTACACACTGCCAATGAATCATAACCAGTTCCATTAATGATACTGCTGTCGCTGTCACTAGAGTTGATCATAATGGCCATCGCTGGTTTGAATTTTGAAACCGTTGTGTGTTGTTTTATAATTTTTGACAACCTGCAACAATGTTTTTTTATGTTTTTAAATATATAATGGTAGATAAACATGCCCTAGGGTTGAATTCACTGATTCAATAGCTGTAAATGATTAAAAAAACACACAAGAAAACTCAAATTAAAAAACAACCAGAAACACACAAAAAAAACTCAGAAATTAAAAAACACTAACAGTCAACCAGATTCAGTATTCAGTGATTCACCCTACCTTAAAAACGAGAGACTTCTCCTGGGATAATTCTTGGCAGCTTGGAAGTTGACAGAAGTCACAGCAATGAGGCTTGACTCTTGAGGGCCTGAGGTTCCCTTCTTCTCCCAGGGCCCAACACCAGTCCACCTCATGACCTCTTCCTCAGGCTTCACTCCCATCCACCTCACCGCCTCTTCCATCAGCAATAGCATCCACCTCACGGACTCTTCCTGGGGCTTCAATATCACCCACGGGCGGCTGCACACTCTCCCACGCGGCTGCAATCTCACCCACGAGCAGCTGCAATCCCCCTTCCTCACTCACAGGCGGCTGCAACTTCAGTTTGTGGGTAGGCTGCAAGGTGCAATCTCAATTTTCAGTCACCCACACTCTTGCAAATGGCAGCTTCACTCAGTCTTCAGTCATCCACTCTCACTCTGTCATGGTGGCTTCACTCACTCTCACGGCTCTTGCAAATGCCAAAAACACACCCGTGGCAACAATGTTTTAGACTTTGAGGTTTACATTTTAGGTTTTAACTTTTAACTTTTATGTTTCATTTTTTAATTTTTAATTTTTGTTTCATTTTTTAATTTTTTTAAATTTATGCTTGGAAATTGAAAAAAACGTAAGGGGGTGACCAGAAGGTTCAGAGGAGGTTCAGAGTTTCGTGCAGGACATCAGGAAGTCCCCCCTGAGTATCTCCCTGAAGAAACGAGGTTCGCAGCAGAGCGAAACATTTCGCCATGTGTTTCACCAAGGTTCGCCAAAAAAGAAACACCCAGAAATGTTTCTCCTGTAGTCCCCCCCCCCATCCCCAGGACATAAGAAACACAGGAAAGGCATTCCCAACCCTGCAGGACGCATCCCTGTGGAAAACTGGAAGAATGCTATGGTTGTCTGGGGGGTTGTGAAATCACCGAAAATCGGAATCCTAAGGGCAATTAAAGTAAGCATTGGTTTGCGATTAATAGCATACTGGAGTCTTATTCTTGTGAGGGTTTCTCCAGTTTAAAAAATTTCTAGATATTGTGCAATGTTGTGAGTGTGAGTGTTGTTCTAACTTCTATATTTATCTGTCCAGTTTTTCTTGGGTTGCATTGCTTTAAGTAGGACAGAGAAATCCATATAAGCACGCATGCATAGGTATTTTCTTCCAATAGTAATTCAAAGAAATTTGTAGTGCGATATATTGGACGATTCTGACTCATCCACTGACATGTGGATCACACATTCATCCTTAGGTGAACAGAGCTAACTTTAACAAAAGCACAATTTGATGTTAATACAGTAGTTTGGACCAAGAAGAGAAGAAAATGTTGACAGGATTAAGCTCATTGGTAACTTGATACAATACCTGTTTATGAAAAAAAATCAATTTAAAGTAATTCAACAAGACTTTAGAAAATTTAATGTTGGAAAACTGAGCTCGGCAAGGCCAAATTTTAAGAGTTCAACTTGAACTCAAAAAAAACTGTGTAGCAAAAATTGTTCAAAATGATTTCATTTCCTTTAAGCTTTGGCATTATTTTTTCACACTGGCAAGTTTTCCATCCACTCACAAGTTGGACTCTTTAGGGAGCAAATAACCCAAGAAGCGTGTTTGACTCACCAACAAAGAGCCAGACTTGGGAGCCAGTTAACTCAGCTTGACAGCAAGCCCAAGCATAGTTTGACTCGGAACTGGAAGTACTAGGAAGACTGGGTGATTTTTTCAACTAGAAGAAAATCAGATAAAGAATTTCTTATGTCAATATAAGAAGTAACCTCAAAATTATATATACAATTGTTCACCAACTGTACATGAGTGTGAATCAAAAGTTAAAAACTTAAAGCTTATATTTCATACACAAAATGACTAAACATGTCAAACAAAATAACTTCAAGAAGAATGAACATAAATCATAAAATAGAACCTAGATGAAAAGAGTGGATTGTCCTTTACTAATGACCTTCTCACATTTGACTGCATAGGCATTGGTTGAAAATTCAATTGATATTTTTGAAGTTTCCGGCAACATTTCTATATTTCCATTCCACCACATTTCTTCATAGCTTTTGTCAACATTTCACTGCAGTTGAACCTTCAGCCTTTGGCAAATTCCCATGCACTCTTTGCGCATAGTTGAGCAAGTGCAAATGCATGAATGGTATGAATATATTATATATGTGCATGAAAGCATCTCATATCTATCAGTGTGTCTGTACCTTTGGCAAATTCCCATGCACTCTTTGTACATAGTTGAACAAGTGCAAATGCATGCATGGTATGAATATATGTGCATGCAAGCATCTCATATATATCAGTGTGTGTCTGTGTCTGTGCGTGTGTGTGAGAGAGAGAGAGAGAGATCCAGAAAAAAAAATTAGACAAGACAGGAACTAAAGTGTTACTAAACAGATTTCACAATCAAGTAGAGTTACAACAATCAGGATATGACAATCTAAACAAGTTTGTTACATGCCTGAGTGTCTAGAAATGTGCAAGCTGCCTCCAAAGCAACCTCCAGTGCCCTGAATTCAAAGGGCAAGTCATCTGCAGATGAGCCACTGAAAAGTTCAGCATCATTAATGGATTTTTGTTGGCTCGACTGTGCACTGCCTGACATGGCATCAGCCCTCAGTTCTTGTCTACTCGACACTAGTGGAAATCTTGAGCTTCCTTGTTCTCTAGAATGCCATAGATTGCTAACCATATCTGTTTTAACATTCAGACGCCTCTGTAGTTCTGCCACATACTGCAGAACATAGCTATCCAAAGAATTCAGCAGCAGTACCTCATCAGCTGTGATTATACACCTTATCTGTTCTAGATTCACAACAATTGCTCTCTCTCGGCCCAGAATAGTTGAAGGATACACAAATAATGGATCCAAGAGACGGAGATCCCTAGCTGGCAAGTCACAACGCTTCATTATTGTTAATTTATCAACCTCCAAAACTTGAGAACTCCCGTTTTTATCTATCCTTATCCATGACCGAGTCCCCTGCCCTCTCTTTTTAACTCCCAAAAGGTCTAGTCCTTGAAACAGAGGCCTACCAGGCACGGTTGATCGACAAGGAACTTCACGAACCACAGCATTTGAAGGCCGTGGAGGAAGAAGGGGCTCTTTCAAGTCTGCCATATAATACTGCTTTTCAGGTCCTGAGAACTTAATGTCACCAGATCAATATCTCCAAACCTGTGTCTAATAGTTATCAACAAGTGATGTGTGCCTCTGAACAATATATTTCCTTATGAAGTTTTATATCTATTTCGAAAGAAAGGCTTTGCAAGGCCCAATTCCACAAGCAGTTAAAAATAATTGCCTCACATCACTATAGGTGAACCTTGCACTGAGCACTCCAACTGTACTACCTCATAACCTCAAGACTCCTTGAACAGAGATAAAGACAATTGACCAATGCCATTTTACCAATTCAAGAGGTAAAAACCATTTCCAAAAGTCATCCACATTTCATGAAAGCATATGTAGGTTGATTCCAGGAAACAAATAGAAACCTCTGGCTCTTTAGCACAGAACAAGTAAATGTCCACAGTGAACCTCCAGTTGGTTCCCAGACGTTGTGAGCTTGAAGTGCAATGCTTGAAAGGCGGTGTCCCTTGTTATTCAAAACAGAATTCAGAGTCATCTCAAAGAAAAATTTCACAGAAGTTTATCATAAATTCCCAGTTTCAACCCCTGCTTGCATTCACACAGGTAAAAGATCAACACACTCATTGCGGATATTCAGAACAGAATACAAATAATCTTAAAGACAAATGGGAAAAAATGTCTTTTATTATTGATTCCCAGTTTCAACCCCCGCATGCATTCAAACAAGCAAACAAAGCATCAACCCATTCAACAAACAAACGCTCCCTGCTATCGATTCCCAGTTTCAACCCCCGAATGCTTTCAGACAAACAAAGCATCAACCCATTTCAACTAACAGAGGCTCTCTTATGTAGACTAGTTCAAAACAAATCTCCCCTTCCTGAAGTTTATTTATCCATTCTCTAACACTATGTAATTTGCCTTGCCATAGCCAAATCTGGACAATTAATTTCCCTCTGGCTTGCAGCATAAATCTTAGGGGGTGAACAATAAATCCTCTCTGTTGATTTTGCAGGGCGGGCCTTAAGGGATAAAATATTTTCCACTGACAGAGAACAGTCTGCAAATCTGTTTAAGGTAGCATATAACGTGCTGAAGAATATCACACATTTTGCTAAATATAGTAAGATCAAAAAATTACTAGAAAGCAGGTAGACCTTTTGCATGACGTTTGGACAACTGACAGCTTCAACTATAAGAAATTGAATAGACTATTTGATTCTCCCGCTGCTTTGTAATCTTGAAGCTTTATAACTGCTCACGACATTACTGTATAATTTTTTCTGTGAGTCACAAATCCTAAATCACTCGGACCGGGGACATCTATTTCATGATTTTCATTGCAAATAATTTACCGTCAATTACAATATAGACCCTAAATCACTCGGACCGGGGGCATCTACTTGGTGATTTCATTGCCAATACTCATTTTTTGCCGTCAATTACTATATAGACCTCACTGTTGAAACCTAAACGACTGAATCAATGAATAAATTCAACACCCACAACTCAATGTAAATATACATAAGTCGCGCAGCAATCCGCTATGATATATATTTACGTGAATTTACACGACGAGGAACAGTTTTGGGTTCAATTTTCGACCAAATTCAACTGAAAATACAGTAATGTTTTTAACTTTACCGAAACCATTGTCAGAAAGAGCAACACAACCGCCGTAAAAACAATCAAGAATTATCCCTGTTAGGAACAAAACCCCGCCCATGAAAAGTATTCGAAAGCCAAAATGAATAAAACAACCAGAATAGGGGGTAAAAAGGAAAACCACAAAATCCGTGATAATCTTACCCCAATACAGCAATTCCAGCATGCTCGAAAATTGATCTTCAGAATGAATGAAACAGCCTACGGAGATTCATGCGGTGGAAGCATCGAAGAGTCGGAGAAGATACTAGGGTTCGAATATTTAAATAGCGAGGGGGGTGAATGTATGAAGACCCGCAAATTATTTTTGCAGTTTGATCTCGATGGAGCAGTTGAAACAAACACCATTCATTAATGGTAGCTCCATTCGAGGAACTCAGCACATATATATGTTTGGTTGGAAATGATTAAAGCAAGCAGGATTCCATTTTACTGGATGCCGTGAGAGCATCGATCCGACAACAACACAGCACATACACAAAGGTAGTTTAGATATTGACAAATGGCCACTGTAGCGAGCATTTAACAAACTGAAGCGAATAAGACGATCCCTGGTACTACCGCCCTCCTCAATCTTCTTCCTCCACAGAAACGTGGAGAATAAGACAATCACTCGCCCTTAAACCAACATAACAGTAAAACAATACGGCCGGGGCGGGGAAGATTGATTTTAATTTCAATAATAGTTCTAAGATTGCCTTACACAATACGGCCGGGGCGGGGAAGACTGATTTTAATTTCAATAATAGTTCCAAGATTGCCTTACAAATCGAGATTTTTCACAAATCTCAGTCCGACATCTGGGGCGATTAGAAATCCATGCGCTACAAAGTAACAATTTAGTTTTTTCTACGAATTTTAGTTTTACTTTTTATCCCCGTCTTCCAGCTAATTTAAAATATTCATAAATATTTCCACTTACGCTTCCAACTAATTTAAAATATTTATAATGAAAAAATGGTATTACGTAACCGGCTGGGAAGAAGCGCCCACAAGTTAACAAGATGCTTCATAAATATTTCATTTTTACGCATGCTTCCAACTAATTTAAATAAAATATCAATAACGGAAAAAAAAAACTTAAGACAAAAATTAATTCAAGAAGAAAGAAGGCAAAAATTAATTCAAGAAGAAAGAAGAGTAAAAGCTTCTTAAGAATATTTTTTTAATTGAAAATATACTAATATTTAGTATTTCGAAAAAAAGCCCAAAATTACATAAAAGTTGAACAATTTACTTAGAGTATCATGTCACTTATAAGGAATTAACACTTGGTATTTCGAAAAAACAAAGTATGGCCAAAATTACATAAAAGTTAAACAATTACATAATCAAAACTTAGAGGCTTAACAAAAATATCATGTCACTTATAGGAATTGAACTTGGACAACCACTCAAGCTAGATCAGAGGATCTTTAGAATACGTTGCCTTAAAAGGAGGAATCGTAACTTATGAAAAACTATTTCTCCGTAACTTGTGAAAAAAATATGTATGTTTTGATGTTTTTTGTTTTAGAATAAACTTTTATAATTGAGTTTGACTTTTTTTTTATTTAAATGATTTGGGATAGAATTAAAAATTATAATAAACTATTTCTCCGTGACTTATGGAAAAATATGTATGTTTTAATGTTTTTTTTAAGAATAATGTCTACTTTTATAATTGAATTTGACTTTTTTTTATTTAAATGATTTCTTAAAAGTGATTAGGGATAGTATAAAAAACTATAAGTTAAATAGCATAAAGTTAGCATTGAACAACAAAGATAAGTTATTTAAGTAACTTTATGTGGTAGTTATAGTATATATGGAAGTATGTTTTCTCTAGCTTTATGCACTTATCTCTTTATCTTCCTCGCTAGTTATTGAAACTATCTATACATGACTGTAAGGTGGCGGACATTGTCATTCCAACTATCTATACATGACTCTAAGGTGGCGGACATTGGCATTCCTATGGTGTTATGCCTTCTCTTTGTGTGTTTGTCTCTCTTTCTAGTATCAAATTCATACAAATCAATAAAGCTTGAAGCTCAAGATACCATACTTCTTCTCGTCAACGTCTTGAAAGTTCGGTAAGTGCTAGCCATGTTTTTTTCTATATTTCAACTCAATGAAGATTTAAGGTAACGATGATATAAAAAAAATGTATCCCTATCGTCAAGCCAGTTTATATTTTTTATTGGTTTCCAATTATCCTGATGTCGCAAGTTCGACCTTCCCAGTCTACGAGAGTTTACGATAATTTAGCCAACTTTAACGTCAAATCAAAGTTATTCAGCTAAGGAGTTTAGACTAGAGAGTTGTAATACCCCAATTTTGGCCCTCTAAACACTCCCAACCTGATTATGTTTATGTTGTAAACAAACAAAAAAAATCAATATTATGTTTTGTTTTATGCTAAGAGATAGTCTTGCCGTCGCAATTTTGAAAATACTTTTTTTAATTAAATAAAAAGACTCCAAGGTTGGTTGGTTGGAGACCAATGCAAGTATGATTTTACCAAAGGGGAAAAGTGAGGGGATATAATGGTGGGGATGGCCTATGATTTATGATGATGTCTTACCATGTCCATAAAATCCCTTTGTTCGATTGTCTTATTTCCATTTATCCGTAAGTTTATGTTAAGTTGGATTGAGAGCCTAGTAAAATGAAAGAGGAAATTTAAATATGGGAACAGAGAGACTCGTATGCTAAAGTGGACAACTCTTATTTTGTAGCAACTACCTCCTATGCTTAGGCAACCAATAAAGAGGTGGAGGAAAGGCTCCTCCCTCTCACCCATTCACCCAATTCATTTAGGCAAATTTGAATATGGATAGGAGATCTTGGGAAAAGAGGGGGTTTGAGGAAAAATAAAGGTTTTGAGAAAGAAAAACATAGTTCATTTGATATATGATCCATAGGGGGGTGAAAGAAGGATTGTGGGGTGAGATCAGACACCATTGATGAGTAGCTAGATATCATTCAAAAGTTTCTAAAGGTTGTTGGTTTGTTAGGTTGTCCAAAGAACCATAAATTTTATATCCAAGAAGCTACACAAGGTTAGAAATGAAATATGGAAGTAGGCAACAACTTGGGATCAATTTGGCCACACTAAAGAGAATAGAGAAAAAGAGCATAGTTAGGGAAATAAAGAATTAAAAAAAGGATAATTTCTTATGTTATGTGTCAAGGGAATGAGTGCCAATAGTTGTGCTAGCTTGGAAATTGAATAAAGATCCAATAATGAATTCCTTGGTTAGTGTATTGGAATCTTTTAGTAAAGAAAAGAGTGATTTGGGAAACCTTCACTATCTTCTTCACCCTAATTATCATGTAATTAAGGACATGGGTGGTATTTCATAATGGAATAGCCTATTTTTGGGAGGAAAACAATCCCCCTAATAGTCAATTGCCTTAGAGATTTATTTTGAAAAGACGAGTGTACTTTATCCTTCTTGTTATTTGTGAATTCGATCATGTAGAAGGATGAGCACAATTATATTACTATGAGAGACTTTTAGTTAAATTTTTCTGTAGATGGTGAATTTTGAGTTTGACTAAGTTATTTGCAAAATATAAGTGACAAAGCTCTAGAAATCATTGCATGAAATATGATTAACAAAAATAATTGTGTAAGATAAGAGTTGTATTATTCATTTATGGATGATATATGGATGTTATGATTGTTGTGAAACTCTATAATAAGTTGTTATTAAGTCTCCCTTGTTGAAGGGGGGGGGAAGTGGAACAAATTCCCATATATGCATATATTTCCCCTCAAGTTGTTTCCCTAAAATCTCATAATTGTAATTTGGAAAGACTTCATGAATGTTTTGGATGAATGCCATGTGTTGGCTATCATGGGCAGGCCCGGGTTTACTGTGTTTAACCAACAACACCCCTAGCTCACTGGCCCTTTCGGCGACAGACCGCGAAGCGGCCTGAAGTCTCACCCGAAGTGATTCTAATGGGTTGGCCAAGGACTCAAGCGTCTTGGACCAGGTTCTGTGGCATCCTACGTGCGACTCGCAGCTCTGCTAGCTGCGAGGCCTCTTTCTCTACGCGTCGAGCGACCCTTCTGCTCGCGTCACGCGATCTCCTCGACTCGCAGCTCTTCTGACTATGAGATCTCTCTCTTCCTATTGCGCGGTCCCTTTCCGCGTCGTGCAACTTCCACTGACTCGCGATGACCCAGCCTTGTCGCCTCGCCGTGCACCAGGCGACACATAACTTCCTCTCCAATGCTAAGTCCTTAACCTACGGTATCGCGCACCGCAGCTCCTTTGTCGGTGCGGTATCACCTCCCTGCGATATCCTACTCCCGCGGCTCAGCGCACTTAACGTTGTTTGTGTCGACTTACGGGACTCAACATACCAGACTATTTAACACTGCGACTAGTGACTGTTCAAGCAAAGCATAAATGAACCCGCATACAACATGCCAAACACTTCAACTTATGTTATCCTTCTATATTACTGTGAACTGAACGACGCATTCATACATTCAACTGTAAACAAGGCTCATATAACAACTAACAGATGCAACAAATAAACACAACACATGAATCAATCGCATAACACTTGATTTTAACATGGTTCACCTCTAGGATGGAAGCTATGTCCACAGAACTGTGTTTCTATTATAGCTCAGGGGAAGTTAAACACAGTTCTGCTGCACCGCATATGCAGCTTGAGATCTTCTGGGTAACTCCGCACACAGCCTGGAGCCCTTCTCTCTTAGATCTCTTTTCTATCTCTATATTGTCTCTCTTACAATATTCTCTTCCCTCTCTGTCAATCCCTGCGGATTGTTACAATACAAAATAACAGTAAGCTAACAGACTACTGATGATCTGACTAGCTGGATGGCCTAAAATGCCCAAAATGCCAATCTTTTACAATACAAAATACATCCCTTTATAGGCGGCCCAAAGGTCTCGCCATTACAACACTGTGGGCTTGTCCCAACAGTAACCCAAACCCTAACTAGTGATAGTCAGCGTATCTGTACTTTGAGGTAGCCGCTATCCGTCACACCATAGCTCTCTGCAGTCTTCCTTGCTTCCCGGCGCTGACCATGGGTACTATGCACCACTTCCCTTCACCACAGCTTCCTGCAGTATTCCATGCTTCCCAGCGCTGACCATGGGTATAGGCGTTGCTTCCCTTGCTGTCCTTTGTCTTCAATACCTCGGCCTCATTGCTCCTTTTCCTTTCTGAGGGTAGCTGAACCCTCCTGTCTTTCGTCGCTGCCTTCAATGCAGTGGGTGAGCTCTCTCTTCTCGACCGCTCAGGTACCGTCGTCTTCCTTGACTTCTCTGTCTTCTACGTCATGGTTTCCGGCTCTGATCTGTAGCTAGAAACATGCTACAGTGCCGTAGCTCTGCCTCTTATATCTCCGCCAAAACTGTCTATTCGTCAAAATAGCAGCTTCTTCTGTAGCTGCGGGACCCTACTCCAACAGTCCCCTAACACTTACTTGTGGCTCATCCCCGAGCCACTACCAGCGGGCTTCTCCTGCTGTAGTTTCTCCTTGGCTTCCTGCGAAGTCCGTTGCAACTTGTCACGAAGTCCTGCGACTTCGTCCTGCATCGCTACGACACGCTCTCATGCCGAGTCAAGCAAAGCTTGACTAATACTGGCGTCTTCTATTGCGTCAGTTTCCTCTCTGGTGGTAGTGAACTCCCTCACTTTCTGCTCAACCGTATCGACTAACTCAGTGATTTACTCCTGGTAGGGTTGAAGCAGGTCATTGATGTGTATCTCCTTTGTTCTTAATCGCTGTGCTTCCTGCTGCAAGCGGTTCATCTCCTTTGTCTTCCTCATCTTCTGAAGAGCTGCTAAGCTCTTAATTTCTTCTTTCATTGCCGCCGTGGTATTTTCTATCTGCTGAATATTTTGTTGGATTTCTACTTTCTCAGGCGGCTGATCCAAGTCCGACCATGTGTTCGTCGCATCATTTAGTACTGACAGTGCATCGTCAATGCAAGACTGCATCTGTGCAGAAGCGAGGCGAAAGGCCTCTACTCTCGCTTTTTTGTCTGCCTGGGAAGTGTCTTGTGCATGAGCCTCAAGCTCATCGATCTGTGCTTTGTGGTCTTCCTCCATCTTGGTCGCTTCTTCTGCCATCCTGGCTACTGTTTCCTCCAGAGCCTTTGCTCTATCCGCAACTCTTCTTACCTTCTGTGGAAGAGGTAAGGTGAACTCAATGTGGCATTGGGGTAACTCCAATGCGATGCTTTGTAGAACTTGAGAAAGGTTCTGTTCTCGTTCTTCATATGTTCGTACTTCATCTGCCTTTTTCTGAAAGCTGGTGGCGAGTGCTGCATTCTTCTGTATTAGCTGCGTATTTTCTTCATAAGTCACAAGCTCTCTTCCTCTTAGTTCTGCGCTTAGCTACTGCTGGATCATATGCAACTGATCAATGTGAAAATCTGTGAGGTTAACCTCAACAGGTTGCCTAAACTGTACTGGTGGATCCATCATCGACCCAGGGAATCTGATGCTCCCTGGTGGAATCAAAACTGTGTTGAGACGACCCTTTACTAGGATCTCCTCACGGGAAATCGACTGTTTCGAACTTTCTCCTACTAGCGCCTTGCTCAACTAAGTGTGGATTATGGCAGTTTTCTCAGTCAATGTTTTCAACTCGCCTAGCTGCTGGTCTATGGCCCCCTGCAGCTTGCCCTGCGATGCTTGCATCGCCTGAAATGTGTCACTCATTCTATCCCTTATTCTTACTGCAATTTGCTCATAGTCATCAGCTGACAATTTAATCTCCCCACTTGGCTTTGTAACCTTTTGTTTTTTCTTCATGGGCTCCTCCTCTGATGTATCCTCTGCATCCTATGTCTGGGTTTCTACTCTGTCTTTGCCCTTGTCTAGTGGGTATGTCTGTGCAGTATCTGATTGTAGAGGTGTGGTATCTTCGTACTCTTGCTTCCATTGGGCGTCAAAGTCTTTGATGATGCCTTCGATATCATGCGGTGTCATCCTGAACCAGCCAAGGGCCCAATCATCCCTCTTAGTCCTCTTTGGTCTCAGGTGGATTCTATGGCGGTCCACCATAAAATTAAGCTGAGCATCATATGTGTCTACAACCTCCTTGCTGATCCGTGGTACTTCTAGGACGACTTTCTTCAGCAGCGTATAGTATTCATAGAATACTATCGCATTGAGCTTTTTCTTTTCTGGGTGGATAGTCTCGCACAGGTTTGTATAGCGCACCCCTCTGGGCTCACCGCTTGCTAGCTGCCTAAATTGGGTATGGGGCGGCTCCTTCCACCCCACAAATGCACAGAGTATAATCAACCATGGAAAATGAAAATGGTGGGTAACCTCATCCTGTGCCACCAAACAATCTGCCTGAAACATATTTAACAAAAATAAAGACCAATTGAATTGTTTCCCCTCTGCAACTTGTATAGCAAGTTTAATTACGGACCCTGTAACTTCCTTGGGCCGGACCTTAGTTAACAGTTTGCCTGCAAGCAGACTAGCTGTAAAGCTAAGTGTTTTGTCTGATATGCTTGCAATATCGTAAGCCCGCCCTCCTCTCTGTAGTTGGTACTTGGAAACTAGGGTGGGTGATAGCTTGGGTTCCTTGGTCTTTCCTGTTGTATCTATCATCGGGTGTTGACCAGTCTTGGACAGTCCGGTGATGCGATGTATGAGGTCGATGTTCAGGTCGACCTTGTTACCAAGCCAAAGGTAACCTCCATGTAAACAAGAAAGTAGGATTCGCACCACGGCATTAACCTCTGCGTCGCGTCCGAAATGTGGTAGTCTCAACAAATTGAGCAAGCCTGAGCGCTCAAGGATCTGAACATGGTCCATGGGAATATATTCGTCTGCACCCGTCCTTGGGTTCTTCTGAATTGTAAGGTATTGATCCGGCCGGAACTGGGGGTATGTCTTAGCGTCGGCCAGGTTATAATCTATGAATTTAGCAACAACTTCATATCCTAATAGGTCTCCATCTTCCTTTAATCGAGAATCAATCTGTGGTATGGGAACATGAAACTTACCACTCTTGGGAATTTTTACTTTTGGTGCGTCTTCAGCTCGTGGCATAATGTAGTCTGCTGCAGTATGAAGTTCTTCCTCCAACTCTGAATTAGATTATTCTGCTATCTGAGAATGGCTCCTCGTCTATGGTGGCTGTCTGGCTTGTGATGAACTTGTCTGGGCACCCTTAGGCGGTGTCGTCATAATACCTCTAAGGCCGTCACGCTCGAACCTTCTCAAAATGTCTTCTAAAGGTTCCTCCTTGGACAGAACCCACTTGGTGGAATATCCTGGGCGTGCAATGGCTTCAAACTCTGGGAATCATAGCACTTTGTAACGGGGTGAACTCTTCACAGGAAACTCTTAATAGCTTACTCTATAGCTCTCGGGTTTTCGCAAGTGTAACCCTCTCGAATGAACAATTTCTGCTTTTATGCCGAAGGCAACAATCCCGGACGCAACGGTCATCTAGACTGAACCCATCGGTCGTAATAATTACATGGACGAGACCACACCCGTCATCCGATCCTCAATAAATGCTGAAATCCAATCACGTTTCCCTCGAAGCGTGTGTACGGGCGCCGGTCTCGTCGAAGATTTGCCAAATCTGGAAACATAATTATGCTGCTGCCAAATCTACGGTAAGGTATACCGGTCATTTCCTCATTAACTGCCTGTCAAAAGGTGACTTGACTGGCCCTCTGTCGGTTGCAAAACTAGATACGTGGCACGGGGAACATCGCATTACTGCGCTGCAACACCGCATCACCTGCGCAAACAAACGAGCGTTTTTTTTTTTCTTCCCGCAAGCCACTGATGACTTGCGCAAAATGAACCGACCTTATGCGATTCCTCATACTTATAATACATGCCAGTGTAGACTAGTTCCTGGTGCGATGCCTCCTTTCAACTACACTGGACATCTGCACTATCATCAACTGGCTAAGCTAGGGCTGAGAGGTGGGGTGGCTATCACTATAGAGCTTAAGCCTACTGTCGTTAATCAATGTGGGAAGAAGCTCCCCATTCAGCTGGCTGAGCTGAACGACACCTCCCTCTGTAACTTGCTGTATCTGATATGGCCCCAGCCAATGCGTCTTGAACTTCCCTAGAAACTTAATGAATTTACTGTCATAGAGGAGTACTAGGTCTCCAATCTGGAAAGTCTTATTCTTAATGTGTCTGTCATGCCAAGCTTTTTCTCGTGCCTTCTGCACTTTTTGATGGAATCCGGCGATGAATCTGTCTTCCTCTAAGGCAAGCAGCTGCTAGCCTTTCCTCCACTGTGTCTGTATCAGTCATCCCGGTAATCTGAGTGATTCTTAAACTGGGAAGAATATACTCCATAGGCATAACAACCTCCTGTCCGTACACCAAGCTGAAAGGTGTGTGTCCTGTAAGTTTCTTGCATGTGGTCCTATACGCCCATAATATAGTGTTAACTCTAAGGTCCCAATCATTCCTTTGGCTGTTGCAGATCTTAGTAAGAGCATTTTCTAAAATCTTATTAAAGGCCTCCACCGTACCATTAGCCTATGGGTGGTAGGGAGTGCTCTTATGGTGCTGAATAAAAAATTCTTCTGTCAAGGCCTCAATGGTGCGGTTCAAGAAATGTGTGCCTTGATCACTCATCAAAATTACGGGGCAGCCAAATCTAGTGATGATGTTCTCAAAAAGGAACTGTGCGGCTGTAGCAACATCGCAATTTCTTACTGCTTTGGCCTCCGCCCATCTGGTGAGGTACTCTGTCCCGGTGATAATATATCTCGTGCCAGTGCGCTTTTCTTATGGGTTGATAGGACCCACAAAGTCTATAGCCCACTTGTCAAATGCGCACAGCGTAACCTGCGGTCGCAGTGGCATTTCATCGCGTCGCAAGGGTTTTCCTACCCTCTGGCAGATATCGCAACATCTGCAAAAGTCCTTGGTGTCCTTATGCAACGTAGGCCACCATAATCCTGCATCTAGGATTTTCTGTGCAGTCGGCTTTCCTGCGAAATGACCTCCTGCGGTTCCTGAATGTGCCTCTCTGATAATGGCATCTTTTTCATGCGGCATCACACATCTGCGCAAAACTTCATCCGATCCTAACTTGTATAGGTGTCCTGCAATCAGGGTGAAGTCTACTGCTTTAACAACCAACTGCTTCTTTTGCTGCTTAGTGAACTCATCAGGCGCTAATCCTGTAGTGAGAAAGTGACTAATATCGGCATAGTAGTCTTCTGTGATCTGGATAGAAAACAACTGCACATCTGGCAAATTGTCCTCTAGGTTACTTGGCTCTTCTCCTGAGTCTATCCGCGACAGATGATCAGGTCCAGCATTCAATCTTCCTGGTTTCACAATGATTTCAAAATCATACTCCTGAAAGAGGAGTAACCATCTGCAGATTCTCCCCCCTAACACTGGCTTATTGACCAGATACTTCAATGCGGAATGGTCCGTAAACATCTTGAACGAGGCACCCAATAGGTAGTGCCTGAACTTCTGTAGCGCATACACCATAGCTAAGCCTTCTCTTTCTGTCGTGGTGTAGTTCTTTTCTGTTGTCGATAGCTTTCTACTGGAGTATGTGATAGGATGATCAATATCCCCTTCTCCTGGTTGCGTTAAGACAACCCCTAGTGCGATGCCAGATGAATCCACATGTACATGAAATGGCTTAGTCCAGTCTGGAAATACTAGGATGGGCGCTATAACCATCTTTTCTTTAAGCGTGTCTAGACTTTGTTGACATTCCTCATTCCATAGGAATTTTACATCTTTCTTTAGCAATTTCTCCATTGGTGCTGTAATCTTTGCGTAGCCCTTGATGAACTTTCTGTAGTACCCGGTATGACCAAGTACTGTCCTCAATTGCTTGACTGAGTTGGGTGCTGGAAGATTTACAATGATGGCAATCTTTGCGGGATCTACCATCAATCCTTGTCTGCAAACAATGGGACCCAACAAAATACCAAATGGTGCACAAAATATACATTTCTTCAAGTTTAGAGAAATCTGGTATTGCCTACATTTTTCTAACATCAGTCTTAGATCTCCTATGTGCTTGTCAATTAGTCCAAATACAGTCCAATCATCAAAATATACTTCTAGGAATTTATGGATGTATTCTTTAAATACAGCAACTACTACTCTAGAAAATATAGCTGGTGCATTCTTATGACCAAAGGGCATTACCGTATACTGGAACGAGCCCCATTCTGTTGCAAAGGTGGTCTTGGATTGATCTTCTGGATGTATTCTGATCTGATGGTAGCCTGAAAATCCATCAGTGAAGGAGTAGACCTCCTGTCCTCCCACGTTGTCTAATACCTCATCAGTGAACGATGTCGAAAATGGATCGTGAAGCGATACATCGTTGAGCTTGCGCAGATTGACACAGATCCTGATGTCTCCTTTGGTTTTCTTCTCTTGTACAACCATGGGGCTAACCCATTCGCTTTCTTCTACAGGCTCAATGATGCCTGCTGCTATCATCTTATCGATCTCATCCTTTACTTTTTCTTTGTAGCGCAGATTTAGTCTATATGGACGATGTTCCACTGGTCTATCATCCTCCTTCAATGGTATCCTCATGACTCCCAGGTCTCTGACTATTCCCTTCATCTCTGTGAACTTGGTGGGAAATAGGTCATGATAGTCATGTAACAAGTCTGCAATTTGTCCAACTGTTTCATCGTTCCAATAGTCTCCAATAGAGGCAAACTTAGGTTCTGTGTCTGTGCCAATATTGATTTTTTTTTATCTTGATAGGCTCTGTAATTGCTGGAGTTTCTAACTGTGGTCCCTCAACATCGCGAGTGCCATCCGACTCCGGGATGTTGGTGTCGCGAGGATCCTCATCCTCCGCCTCTGGTTCAGATGCAAAATTATAACACTCTAACGCCTCTTTTAGCTGGGTAGCCCACTCAGGTTGAGCTGACACTGATATGGTACAATCCTCAAATATCTTACTCTTTATTACTTATAGGGCCTGATCAACACTTGGATACTCAGATTCAAAAGCGAAGGTGAGTAGGAAGCTATCTATCATAAGGGGCCATGTAGTGGTTTCCTTGCGCAGTTCAGTCTCTGTATACCAGTTCCTTGGAACTATATCTAAAGTATGAATGAATTAGTGAACCCATTCATCCTCAGGAATGTCTGACCAATTCTATTCACATGTCTGAATGTGTGATCTGGGGTCACTCTCTCCTGTGTATTTCTGCTGGACATACTCACCGTCAACAGAAAATCTGATCGCCATGAATCTCTTAATATCATCCCATGATGCGATGCTCTCTTTATGTGCATACCACCATCTTGCAGGTGTGGCTCGTACTGCAAGGTCCATAGCTGCGATCCTCTGCTCGTGAGGAATCTGTTGTTCAAACTGCTCGAGAAAGTCCTGGATATCTGTTAGACCATGAAACGATGGAATCTCATTGATCTCTGTGCCAATCCATCGTAGTGACTTAGTCAAGTATGCACATCTGCGCGCTGAGACTTCGTGAAGTCTGTTCTGCTAGTTCTCTAGACCAACATCTGAATCTGATGCACATGAGCTGTCGCATCGCCAACTAATATTCCCTTCTGCGGTTGGATTGATGTAGTCACTCTGGTTTGTGGTCATCTAATAGAGGCTTTCCATATTACGTGCCTCCTCCTCTGCTCGGATAGGTTCAATATATCTAGGACCCTAGAAAGGATCCAACGGTGCGATGACCCGGATCTGCGCGTCCTCAAAGGTCATTTGTCTTCTCTTTAGGTCGATAACGGCCATGTTACCGATCACCCAATCAATGCCTAATAGTGTTGGATACGGTCTACTATCGCTAATGATCTCTATAACTTCAAAGTCCGCAAAGCTGCGAACTCCGTCAATGTCAACTGGCACCTGCGGTAACCGACCCAGGGGTGACACACGTTGCTGATTAGCTAATCTCAGATGGATAGGCGATCTGATTAACTTAGGCCTACCCATCTGTTCCCATGTCTGCTTAGTCAGAACATTTACATATGATCCCAGATCTAGGATCACCTCATCCATTTCAAATTCTCCAACCTGCGCTGTGAGTCGCATCTCTCTTCCCGTTCTTGTATGTCCTGTAATATTATGAACAACACGATGTGTACTGCTCACGGAAGAGGATGGCTGAGACTGATCTATAATGCGTTGAAGTTTCGTGATAGCTTGCTCATTTCTTACAAGTTTTAGACAACTCCACAGGAAGGAATGTACACTTCCTGTCATTTCATCCTCATCGCATCTTCCCGATGTGGTAGCCTGCGATGTCTGTACAAGGCTATCGCCACAAGGTGCTTGCTACGGTTACGCCCCTAGACGGTGGTACCTATGATCCTGATTGCGTAGGGTGATCAAAGAAAGCCTTAGCTTCCTGAAATGTCTGTTTGTTCTTCTGCAGGTCGAGTGGTGTTGCTTTATTAGGAGCTCTGCGTACCCACTCCTGACCTGTGTTCTTTTCGGTCTCCTGTGATGTCCCATTAGTAGAAACACCGCTGCGAGTCACAATATTGACTCTTGGTTCTGGCTCTTCCTTCTCAGCAGCAATAAGCTAGATGTTCTGGTGTACTGCTGGCGTAGGTTCTCTAATCTTAGCTATCAGGGTAGGACACTCCTCTATAGTATGATCATAAGATTTGCAATAGTTACAAGTGGTAGTGGGGCTCTAACAGTCCCTAGCATAGTGTCCTACAACTCCACAGTTGTAACAAGTAACTGGTTCACGACCACGGCCAAAACCTTCTCCTCGTGCAAAGCCTCCTCCTCGGCCTCGTCCTCTGAATCCTCCTCCACGGCCTCCATAAGCCGGATCATGCTGTGGTCCTGCTGCTGGACCCTGTGTCTCTGACTGGACCCTGTACAAGTCTTTCTTTGCTCCCACCATGAGATCATAGGCTCTACAGTCGTGTTCATCATGGCCTACAGACTTGCAGAAGACGCTGTATAAGTTCTTAGGTGTCTGTACGTACTTCTGAAGTAGAGGGCACTGGTGAGGTAGATGTCCTCGTGTTTTGCATATTTCACACCACGGCCCATGGGTCTGTGGTAAGGGGTTTGGAGCCCCTGTCGCTATATATTCTACAAATACCGGACAATTGTCTTTACTATGGCCTTGTGCTTTACATTTATGCACCATATGTCTCGCGCAACCTCTTTCCCTTTCTTAAGTTCGTGCAACTGTAATGTGAGATTAGCCAACTGGTTTTGTAAGGTTGTCATGCCTGTGCTGCTCTCAGCTAGAGGTGAAGCCTCTAGTTTCATCGCCATCTCCAACGCGTCATCCTGTGTCTGGAGTTTCTGCTGCATTAACGGCAGTCTAATGTGAGGGAGCAGCACTGCAATAAACCATTCCTTATGCTGCTCCGGTGCGAACTCAAAACTGACTTGGTCGATAAGGGCTTTGAATTTCTGATCAAAGTCCCACACCGACTCTGTAGGTAACTGCTTGATGTCTTTGAGTTCTGTTATACACTGTGACTCAGACTTAGGTTTCTTAAACTCTTTAATCATGGCGGTCTGGACCTGGACAAGTGTCCTGGGTACTGTGGTATACTTTATATACCATGTTAAGGCTCGATCTCTTAGTGTGGTGACCAACTGTACACGTTTAAGGTTATCGTCGTTGATTGCTTTAATGGTCCACATGGCTTCAGATAGAAACCAATGCTGCTCTGGGTCTTCTGCCCCTGTTCCCTTAAATATAGGTAGCTTCATATCATCCCCCATTCTATTTCTACGTGGTGGATGTTGATTTACTGTGTTACTACCACTCAGTGGTGTAGGTGGAGGTGATGTAGCGGTGGTAGGTACTGTCTGTGAGCTACTAGATGGAGTTCCTATGGGATTGTTCTGAGTCCCTGTCTGTTTCTGTGGGGTGTAAGGGTGGTAAGGGATACCCCCCTCTATTCCTTCTGTGGTACTATGACTCTGCTGTCTAGTACTATCTGAACTGTCTTCAAATATTGGAGATCTGAAATCTACTTTATACTTCTTTCCACTACGTGTTCGTCCAATGTCATCAAAATCACTTTGAAACTCTTATGACATTACTATTTCTACTTATTCATCTGAAACTAGATCCATTGTTCCTTTTTCATGTAATAGAATCTTAATGGACAAGTTTAAAGATCTTAGGTACTTACCACTGAAGCTTTTCGTCTGGTCAACTGCAAACTCTGTGACAAAGCCTTCTAGCACACTCGCAAGCCAGAAGTCTACTGCCCTCGTGATAGGATTATCAAGGTTCTTCACGGTCTAAATCAGCTCCGGTGTCCAGACAATGTCTCTTTTCTTTTTGAATATGCCTGTATCAGTTAACTTTGATAACCAGTCGTAAAGCTCGTTTCCAAAGGTCACAAAAAATATCGGATGGATGTCTGTAATGATATGTTTTTGTAACCAGGCCTCTGTGTTCAGCTTAGAACTCCTGTTCTCTCGTTCAGCAAACTCTTTCTGGTTAGACCAAACCCACTCGTTGAGTTCGTCTCTCGTAGGGCGCCACCAGAACATCAGTGCTCTGTTTGTTCAAAACCGACAGCGAAACCATTTGTTGGCTATCATGGGCAGACCCGGGTTTACTGTGTTTAACCAACAACACCCCTAGCTCACTGGCCCTTTCGGCGACAGACCACGAAGCGGCCTGAAGTCTCCCCCGAAGTGATTCTAATGGGTTGGCCAAGGACTTAAGCGTCTTGGACCAGGTTCTGTGGCATCCTACGTGCGACTCGCAGCTCTGCTAGCCGCGAGGCCTCTTTCTCTGCGCGTCGCACGACCCTTCTGCTCGCGTCGCGTGATCTCCTCGACTCGCAGCTCTTCTGACCGCGAGATCTCTCTCTTCCTATTGCACGGTCCCTTTCCACATCGCGCAACTTCCACTGACTCGCGATGACCCAGCCTTGTCGCCTCGCCGCGCACCAGGTGACACGTAACTTCCTCTCCAACGCTAAGTCCTTAACCTACAGTATTGCGCACCGCAGCTCCTCTGCCGGTGCGGTATCACCTACTTGCGATATCCTACTCCCGCGGCTCAGCGCACTTAGTGTTGTTCGTGTCGACTTACGGGACTCAACATACCAGACTGTTTAACACTGCGACTAGTGACTGTTCAAGCAAAGCATAAATGAACCTGCATACAACATGCCAAACACTTCAACTTATGTTATCCTTCTATATTACTGTGAACTGAACGATGCATTCATACATTCAACTATAAACAAGGCTCATATAACAACTAATAGATGCAACAAATAAACACAACACATGAATCAATCGCATAACACTTGATTTTAACGTGGTTCACCTCTAGGATGGAAGTTACGTCCACAGAACTGTGTTTCTATTATAACTCAGGGGAAGGTAAACATAGTTCTGCTGCATCGCATATGCAGCTTAAGATCTTCTGGGTAACTCCGCACACAGCCTGGAGCCCTTCTCTCTTAGATCTCTTTTCTATCTCTATATTGTCTCTCTTACAATATACTCTTCCCTCTTTGTCAATCCCTGCGGATTGTTACAATACAAAATAACAGTAAGCTAACAGACTACTGATGATCTGACTAGCTGGATGGCCTAAAATGCCCAAAATGCCAACCTTTTACAATAAAAAATACATCCCTTTATAAGCGGCTCGAAGGTCTCGCCATTACAACACTGTGGGCATGTCCCAACAGTAACCCAAACCCTAACTAGTGACAGTCGACGTATTTGTACTTTGAGGTAGCCGCTATCCGTCACACCACAGCTTTCTGCAGTCTTCCATGCTTCCCGGCGCTGACCATGGGTACTATGCACCGCTTCCCTTCACCATAGCTTCCTGCAGTCTTCCATGCTTCCCAGCGCTGACCATGGGTATCGGCGTTGCTTCCCTTGCTGTCCTTTGTCTTCAATACCCCGGCCTCGTTGCTCCTTTTCCTTTATGAGGGTAGCTGAACCCTCCTGTCTTCCGCCGCTGCCTTCAATGCAGTGGGTGAGCTCTCTCTTCTCGACCGCTTAGGTACCGTCGTCTTCCTTGACTTCTTTGTCTTCTACGTCATGGTTTTCGGCTCTGATCTGTAGCTAGAAACCTGCTACAGTGCCGTAGCTCTGCCTCTTATATCTCCGCCAAAACTATCTGTTCGTCAAAATAGCAACTTCTTTTGTAGCTGCGGGACCCT
>LPNX011179979.1:284022-317146 GCA_001517045.1 Pseudotsuga menziesii | reverse complement strand
GGGGGGGGGGGGGGGGGGTCTTATGTTTTGGGGCATTATGGAGCTTACTCACTACTTTTCTAATGAATAGTAGCAAGTTGCTTATTACTTTACTTAACAAAACCTGTAAGCATGCCTTGAGCTCATTTTTTTCCTGAAAAACAACAGCGAGCAACCACTATAGTGGCTTTTTAAGCCTATTTTGATTATTTATAGGATTTAAAGGGTAAACATGGTAATAAGCTTAAGGAAGGATGTTATGTGCATATTGAAGGAGTTTGTGATGTTAAATGATGGTTTTGAGTAATACATAATTCATTATTAATTTGTTTTTTGTGTTGACCTCCTTGAAAAAGGTTTACATAATCCCCCATACCTAAGCAAATTTTGTAGTTGTGCATAAAAGAGAGTTTGGAATAGTTCATGAATGTCTCAAAGAGTCAGAGGAGATGCTTACCCTTGTATATGATTGACTTCTATCATGATTTGAACTTGCAATGATTTCCTTAAAAGGAGACGGGACTCAATCCCCCTATCCACTCCTGAAAACATGATGAATTATACTATGTTGTGTCCTTAAGGAAATTGGTATGTGTTTTTAAGGTTTGAAAACCCTATAAATACTCATGTATATGAAGACAATGAGGCAATAGGCCTATAGGTTAGGGAACCATTTTTTTATGATACCATAATATTCATGAGAACTACAACACTCTCCTATAAAAGGTATTAGGTATTTCATGTATGTGATTGGAATGATTCACCTTAAAGCCTTATAGCTAGCCTCTTGAGAAGGAAGCAAAAACTTACTTTTGGAGTATATTTTGTAAGTGTCAAGCTAGTATATTTAATTTTACTAAATGATTTATTTGTTCATGCCATAATGAATAAAATGGATTGTAACAATTATGCGCAGTTGACTTCGCAATACCAACGTGTGTGATTTACATAATTATTCCTTGTATTTCACTAGCCTTAACAAAACTTAAATTTGTGTTTCCTGGAAGAATGTAAAATTTGCCATAATGTGTAGAGAAAGATTTACTTATTGGAAACGCTCTTGTGTTGTGAACTTTTAATTGAAATTTTGCTACCATTATTACATTATTAGTTAATCAAAACCATGAACTGATGTTTGGACCAAAGTTACATTACAAATTGGTATAAGAGGTGGTGGTTATAAAACTAAGGGTTGTATGGGTTGAAAGGATAATGAATGGTGGTGACTTTGATGTCATGGTAAGATAACAGGGTGTTATTATTACACAAAGACTAGTGTTCGATCAAGCTTTATAGGGAATCAATGTTGTGGAACGAAAAAATTGTTGCTATGGAGGATATGCAAAATCCTCGAGTATCTAAAGTATAGATAATAGGAAGAAATCAGATAGAAACATAATCCATTGTAAGGAGAAATATTAACCCCCCTCCAAACATGGTAGAGACCATTAAGAGTTTGAAGGAAGAAATTCAAAGTTGCATGGAAAATAATGAAAATATAATTAAGGATCAAGAAGAACAAAAAGAATCGAATGTTTCCCTATTGCAAAACTTGACAAAAAATTGAAGACAATTGCATTATGGATAGCTTTCAAGTAATATTGGTAAGAGTTATTTAGGGAAGATATCTCAAAGTACCATAGAGAATATCAATAATGATGGGACATATATACCATATGGATCAAGCTATCAAGAAACAACTGCAACTAAAGGTTCCATCGATAGAAGCCCAAAATACTATTCCCGTAGAAAGAAGAAGAAAAGGCATTCCAAAGATCATTTGTTGGGAGAATTCAAAAAATTGAAACCACCTACTTTTGATGGTAACATGAAATATGCTCAAAAAGTTGAGGCTTGGCTTCTTGGGATATAAAAATACTTCGAATTACATGATTATTCTAGAAATATGAAAGCTAGATCATTTATCATTTTACTAAATGGAGAGCGTCTATATGCTGGGACCATCTCATATAGGTAAAGAAAATCAATGCAAGGAATATTATTTGGAAGTAGTTTTAAAAGTAATTTCAGCTAAAATGTCTTTCAATAAGTACTATGATAATAAGGTCAAGCAATTTCATGACTTAAATTTGGGACAAATGACTATTAATGAGTATGTGAACAAGTTCTTGGAGTTACTACAAGATCCCAATTACACAATAGATGTGAAGGTACAAATCCAGTGCTTTCTAAGTAGGTTGCCTCAATCTTATAAAGATATCACTGAATTTGACGAGCCTAATAATATTGATGAGGTAATTTGGAAGGCTAAATATTGCTATGACCAGTACAAGAATAAAACAAAGATCAACAAGACATGGAAAACAAAGGTTAAGAGAAAAAAATCCGAGCAAAGACATAAAGGATTCAAAACTCCTCCATATATAAATTAGTGAAGGATTTTTTAGCCAAGTTACCCCATACAAAACATAAATAAACTAGCTAAATTGATAGAGAAGAGGCCAAGGAAACCCTTGAAATGTTGGGTATGTGGAGAAGCTCACTTACTCGTGAACTAACCCCATAAACAAGAGGACAATAGGGTTGTCTACAACTTCCAAGATGCTACAATAATCAATGGCATAATAAGGATCATTCCTATAGTTCATGTAGCCTTGGAAGATCGACAAGAAAACCACCAAACATCAATGGTGGAATTTGAAGGTGAGAATGCTAAGAAATATATTTCTATTTTGTTTGATCTAAGACCTAGTTACAACTATGTTGCATCTAAATTTGTTGACTTATGTGTCATTTAAAGCTAAAAGCTTAAGAAATCATGGTTGGTGTAGTTGTCCATAGGAACCAAAAAGAAAAGTAAATGATTTGGTAGAGGCACGTTCATTGGAAATGAATGGACTTTCCACATGGTAAAATTTAAACATCTTGCCACTTCAATCATAAGATGTCTTGGCTTGTATGGACTAGTTGGAGGCACATAAGGTAAAACTAGATTGCTTTAATAGAAACTTTGTTTGTATAGACAAGGATGGCAATCCAAGAATGGTAAAAGTTATTCCAATGGCCATTTCTATAAGACAAATCTCATCCTTGCAGTTGAAGAAGAGTTTCAAGAAGGAATATCAATCGTATGAATTTAGTGTGTTAAAATCAACAAAAAGCGAGGGACCAACTTCATAAGACTATCCAATATCACACGAATTTAGAGATGTGTTTCTAGATGATATACTTGGTATACCCCTCAAGAGGAAAGTGAATTTTCCATTGATATTATGTATGGAGCTACACATATATCCATATCTCCTTACATCTGAGTCCTCCCACATTAATGGATTTAAGATGCAATTGTAAGAATTATTAGAGAAAGGATACATTATACTAAATTTGTCACCTTGGGGAGCACTAGTTTTTTTAGTGAAGAAGAAGGATGTGACCCTTAGATTGTGCATAGACTATAGGTAATTGAACAATATTATAATGAAGGAAAAATAACCATTTCCTTGAATTGATGACTTGTTTGATAAAGTAAGAGGAAAACAAATTTCTCAAGATTGACTTAAGACTGGGATACCATCAAGTCATAATAAAAGATGAATTCACACATAATACATTTCAGGACAAGGTACTGTCATTATGCCTTTGTGGTAGTGCCATTGATCTTACCAATGAACCAAGAACATTCATGTGCCTTATGAACAACGACTTCAGTAACTATTTGGACACATTTGTATTTTTTTCATTAATGACATACTTGTTTACTCAAAATATGAAGAAGAGCGTGAGAAACACTTCAAAATGATTCAACAAGCGTGATTTTTATTAAAAGTGGAACTATTACTTGGGGCACATCATCTCAAAAGAAGGAATAGTTGTTTATCTAAAAAAGAATGGGGCCACAATTAGGTGGCCTACTCCTAAAAATGTGATAGGATGTGAGATCCTTTATGGGCCTTGCAAATTATTATAGGAGGTTCAACAAGGAATTATTCAAACTGAGATGTCCAATAACTTCATTGTAGAAGAAAGGAGTAGAGTTTGTATGCTCGTGAAAATGCGAGGAGAGTTTTTAACAATTGAAACATCTTCTTACCAATGCTCCAATTACGAAATAGTAAACCCAATAGAGACTTTGTAGTGTGTACAGATGCAAGGAGAAGGACTTGGTCAATTTCTTATGCAATACAACATATGGTATGTTATGAATCTAGGAAAGTCAAAGACAACGAGAGGAATTATGTTACCCATGATTTATAGCCTTTTTTTTCCAAGGAAAAAATGTATATTATATTTAGTAAGAACAAAAAATACAATATGTAAATGCTCATGACAGACAGTTAAACTTGAAGAGGGTTTTGTTCCTCCCTTGGTAGTCCTTAACTTATACAAAATAGGTCTAGCTTGTGACAGGCTTATTTTCCAATAAAAGACCAAAAAATTGAAGGACAAAACTGTATAATCGTTCCCAAAAAAATTTGAGATACATTGAAACTCAAATATTATCAGTCATGTTGTAGTCAATGACTCCAACCCTTAAAACAAAGATTCAAGTATGTCGACAATGACTTTTCCCTCTAGGTGAACTTCAAGATGTACCTATCCCATAGAGGAGAGAAATCCTTCTTTGAATAGTTTGTTTTCCTCGGTGTTGAGTTTCCAAAAAACATGAGTAAAATTTAGAGAGTCTAAGTGAACCTTGAATTCCTTAAATCTTATAGTTAAGGAAAGAATCTAAACGTTGTGGAGATAAACTTGATCATTCATCTAGGAGATGACTAGTGTAGAATAAAAAATATGAAGATGATATAAGTCAAAGTGCAAAGCTAGCTTCAACAAGATTTTGAGTGTTGTGAACTTTGTAAAGTTGTTGGTATCCCCCCCCACCGCCTCGACGTTTTCTTTAATAGATTAGTGTGATTCATGTAGATAAATGAGGCCACCTACCCCATGAATGCTTTAGGAACTTGACATACCCCATCAAAGAAGCTCTCGACATATGATTTATCAATTTGAAATAATCATATATGTTTGGGAAAACAAACTTCTTAGTGACCTGGTAGTGAGGCATTAGTCTTAGTCTTTGAGCTACAACATGGAACGTAGGTATTTTTCCATACTCAAATACTAATGGATTCCTTGCTAGCCAAATTCCCTAAAGAACCAAGGTCCAAGAAGGGCATTATTCTTGCTTTCAATTGTGGTCTTCCAAACTAACTTTGCATACATTCTAATAACATCTCCTTATCCGACAAGTGAGTCACTCCAAACTTATCCTCCAACGCATTCCAAATAGCCAAAGAGAGTAAAATTAAGAAAAAGGTGATGACAAGTCTCAACTTCCTTCCCACACACAAGGCACGACATAAGGCAAATGCTAGGTCCTTCCTTACTACGCTTTTAGATCATCTCCCAAGTCAAAACCTCGTTATACAAAGCCAACCACATAAACAATTTTGTTTTAAGAGGCATCTTGATCTTCCAGATATTGGACCATGACCACCTAGGCTCTTGAGGATCTTGATCTTGAGAGGCCAAGTGATTCAAAACTTAGTAATATAAACCATTCATAGAAGATGTGGCACCATTACTTAATAGGTAGGAAATTTGTGCTAATGTCATATCACAATGTAATAAAACATATGTTTCTTCAACCATACTATATTACCATGGAAACTAGGCAGTTCCTTTCTTATGTGAATATGGCTTCGAGATAAGGCACATAAAAGGGAAATAAAATAAATTAGCAGGTGCACTCAAGAGAAGCATGCAAGCGATACATAAGGAAAACAACAGTACTTGTGAATTTTGTTTGAAAACTAAAGTGAAAGAAACTATTATGGGTAATGATCCATTTATCCAAGTGATAAACGGTTTACAACATGAACAATCTGATTTGCAAATACGCAAATTGTACATTCCTAATTCAATAGAGTTAAAAGTACTCATCATGGAATAAATGGATAAGAAACCATATGTAGGGATCCAAGTTACCAAAGTATGATTGTTATAGCAAGGAAACAACAATTTTGTCTTGGAATGAAGAGGAATGGTGCAAAATATTTGCAAGATGCCTCGAATGCCAACAAGTAAAATTTGGGCATCAACATTCAACATGCTTGAATATTTACCATTTCTAGAGTTGAAATGGGATGCGATCACAATGGACTTTATTACAAGGTTACCCAAAATCATTGAGCAACATGATGCCATTATGGTTGTGTTTGATTAATTGAGTAAGGGTACCCATTTTATCCCCGTAAAGTCCACATATAAAACAATGAATATTGCATAAATTTTCAAACTACATGGGATGCCTACCACAATCATATCAGATAGAGATCCAAAGTTTGCTTTGAATTTTTTGAAGGAGTTGTTTGAGGGTTGAGCACTAATTTAAACCATGGTATTGTTTATCATCCAAAAACATATGTACAAACTAAGATGACAATTAAATACTTGAAGACATCCTTTGCATGTATGTTATGAATAAACTAGCTAAGTGGGAGGAATATTTAGATATTGCAGAGTTTGCTTATAACAATGGATATAATGCATCATTTTTTTTTGTCAGTAAGAAGTGCTCTTTTCTATTACTTAAATAAACAAAACAGATTACATATTTGTTTATTACTCCTAAAACATGGAGTAAGACAATGGTCTTGGAACCAAAAAAGGAAGATATGCAGAAGAGACCAAACCGAGTGTCTAAGCATTGTGAAAGTTGCACAACCTTTAAACAATGGCAGCCTCACACACCTATAGAGTTTAGAGGAAATAAATATACATAAATAAACCATAAACAAAGCATAATCATGAACCAAACAAGAGAGAGCATAGCAAGAAACGTAGAGAAGATTCTAGGCCTTCCTGATGGATTCAACTTCATTCTCATTGGCGTTGTTGGTTCCATCTTCGTTAATGCCCTTGGTGGTGTGGTGAAAGGGTGGTTCTGATAGTTGCATGAGATGTCTCATGTGCACTAGGATTTTCTCAGCATCTTCCTTGAAGGTGCTAACAATAATCTTCACAAGATCACCAAAACTCTCCCTTTCTCTCATGGCTCTAGAGATAATGAACTTTAGACACCAGTAGTTTGATATGGCAACCTCTGGGTCAAGTCTAAGCCAAAATTCCCCAAATATTTCATTCTCCATGGCTGCAATGGAGTTGCATATATGCTCTGGGTTTTCTTTACAGAAGAGAGCCTCCTAGTCAACATTATTCGCATCGTTACCCTTTGAAGCCATGTTCAGTTGAATGAGAAGGAAACATGGCAAGCTTCAGCACTGAAACTTTGCCCCCATCACCCTGCTGGCGATCTCCCAGTACCCCAGACCTATGTGGTAATTTCGACAATGGAGAGTGAACCTCTGGGCAATGGAATTGATATCCTTCTGCTCCCACTGCTACTGACTGATATAGTTTCTTCCCCACTGATGAAGAGTCCCCTGGTGGCTAAGCCAAGTACACACTGGCATGGTCTAGGAGTCTCGAGGGACATGCTAGTACCATAGTCATTCATAGCCAGAGCCATCCATATCTTGATTGCAGAATAGAATGCATCAAATGACTTTTCGAGCAGCACCAGGGACTGTCGAATAGAGTTTAAATATGTGGTGACGTGGGGGAGGCGCTTCCATATACCCTGGAATGCACCTTGCCTCCGACATTCCTCCTATCATCATCCTGTCGCACACCCGCATTGAGGAGGAGATAAAAAAATATGTCGTCATTCATGTCATCATCTATGAAAAAATATGTAATACTCTAGTAAGATAGGATAATTTAGTGAACTAGATAATGATTGGGCCTAATATGCTCAAGGAAATGGAAAAATAATGTATTAAGATCAAGCACAAATTGAAGACAACTCAAGATAGACATAAGAGTTATGTGGACAAGAATAGAGAGTACAAGGAATTTAAAATTGGGGAACATGTTTACCTCAAAGATAAACCAAGAAGGATCTCCCTAAAACTTGGAAAATATGCCAAGCTTGCACTTAGATATTGTGGACCATTTGAGATCCTATATAGGATAGGGTCGATAGTACATAAGCTTGCATTGCCTGATAATATCAAAGAGAATAGTGCTTTCCATGTTTCAATTATTAATATATATTTGCATGATCCTAACCATGTAATTGATTAGGTTGTAATTCAAGTGGAACTAGAGGAAAATTTCAAGCCAAAGGCCCTATGTATCCTAGATGTAAAAGTAAAATTGCTCTGAAAGCAAGCCATTGCACGAGTAAGATGCAATGGATAAGGTGAAATGGAAGCCTTTTTTATATATTAATCCATGTGGGAAATGGATGATGCCATCAAATAGGCATATCCATTTATGTTCCAAATATGAAACACTATTGAATGTTAAATTTTCATATGCTAAGCTAGATCATTAGTATTTCATTTCAATTTCATAACAAAAGCATATAAAAGGATCACTGAAAGAAACAATATCACAAGAACAACACAAATTTATCCTGGGAAAACCCTAAAGGGAAAAACCCAGCAAAAGCTTCCTCAATATAGATGCCCCAAAAGATAAAAGGTAAAACCAAAAGACTGATCAAAGACTGATCCTCCTCCTTCTCCAGCCACTTCTCTCTCCTTCACTAATGCGCTACACAAGTGAGTGTGTGTGTTCCAAATGAGGAGCGCCACACCTCTATTTATATTCATCCATTCACTTTAATAATTAATTCCGACATGTAGGCTTGAGTTAATCATGTAGGCTCGAGTTAAACATGTAGGCTCAAGTAACCACAACTGGGGTGCTAATGACCCACCTTTACAATTTGAGGGGACTACCTCATGACTCTTATTAGTTATTCCGATTAGAAGCATTAGGGTACAAAGTAATACAAGTGGTTCTCCCGGTAGGACCATCGGGGACCACAAAAAGTACATATAGAATATTCTTCGAAGTTACAATATTTCAACACTCCCCCTTAACAAGAAGGGTATTATACAACATCAACAATAAAAATAGTAGAAGAGAGATAGAGGACATCATCAACATCATCAGGGTAACACATCTATAAATCATTGGAAGCTTTTCAACATCATGTAGTCTTCATCTTCAATCTTCAGTCTTTAGCAATATCAACACTTTGACCGCTTCGATCAGCAACAACTTTGACCGCTTCGATTAGCAATAACATCTTCATCTCTTTGACCTTTCGATCAACAAAAACATCTTCAACTCTTTGACCTTTCGATCAACAACAACATCTTCAGCTCTTTAACCTTTCGATCAGCAACATCATCATCATCACATTCTGATCTTTCGATCAGTACGTCATCATCATCATCAACCAGCAATCCATAACACAAAGACGAAATTCTTCAGATCACTTTTGGACCTAAGTCCAGGGATGATACAATCCTACCTCATTCTCGACAACCGAAGTCACTGGATTGATTACGGGATAATCAGTCCCTATCACTTTAGGACTAGGTCCAATGATGATGCAATCCTACCACATTCTCGAGGACCGAAGCCACCAGATTGATTACGGGATAATCAATCCCTGTCACTTTAGGGCTAGGTCCAAGGATGATGCAATCCTACCACACTCTCGGGGACCGAAGCCTCCGGATACCTTTCTGAACCAAAGTTCAAGGATGATGCAATCCTGCCACACTCTCGGGGACCGAAGCCTCCGGATACCTTTCTGAACCAAAGTTCAAGGATGATGCAATCCTACCACACTCTCGGGGACCGAAGCCTCCAGATACCTTTCTGAACCAAAGTTCAAGGATGATGCAATCCTACCACACTCTCGGGGACCGAAGCCTCCAGATACCTTTATGAATTGAAGTTCAAGGATGATGCAATCCCACTACATTCTCGAGGACCGAAGTCACCGGATCTATTCTGGATAGATGTCCCAGGATGATACAATCCCTCTTCATTCTCGAGGAATGAGGTCACTGGATCACTTTAGGGCAAGTTCCCAGGGATGATACAATCCCTCTTCATTCTCGAGGAATGAGGTCACTGGATCACTTTAGGGCAAGTTCCCAGGGATGATACAATCCCACTGCAACATCACTACTCCCCCTTTCGAGGAAGGTCTTTCCGAACAACACCAAGCTTGTCTTGAAAGTTTTCAAACTTTACTCAGGACAGAGGCTTTGTCAGCACATCAGCAACTTGTTCGTTAGTACTCACATACTGGAGCTTTATGGCTCCCTTCTGCATCATATCTTGAATGTAGAAATACTTGATTTCTATGTGCTTCAATCTATCGTGGAATACTATGTTCTCTGTCATCTTTATACAACTTTGATTGTCACATAGAATCATGAAAGTGTCCAACTCTAGGCTGAATAATCCTGACATCAGCTTTCGAAGCCATATGGATTCACAACTAGCAGAGCAAGCTGCTATATATTCTGCTTCAGTTGTGCTTAGAGCAACACTGGACTGCTTTCTGCTAAACCATGAAATCATAGCAGATCCCAGACTATAACATCCTCCTGATGTGCTTTTCTTGTCTGAGATACTTCCGGCCCAATCTGCATCTGTATAGCCATACAATATATTCTCATGGCTACCATCATAGCATAGAACATAGTCTATAGTCCCTTTCAGATATCTCATCACATGTTTTGCAGATACCAAGTGAACCCATCTAGGTTGAACTAGATATTGACTTAAGGTGTTCACAACAAAACAAATGTCAGGTCTGGTGTTTGTTAAGTACATCAATGACCCAATGATCTGTCTGTATTGAGTCACATCCACTAACTCTGATGAGTCATCAGCTAACAACTTCAGGTTGGAATCCATGGGTGTGGCCATGGCTTTGCATTCCAACATATTGAATCTTTTCAATATCTCTACTGCATACTTTCCCTGGTTGAGAAAGATTCGTTCTAAACTTTTCCATACTTCCAGACCTAGGAAATAATGCATTAACCCAAGGTCTTTCATCTCAAATTATTCTGCTAGTTTCTTCTTGCTTTCCATAATCTGTTTCTCATTCCCTGTCAAGAATAAGTCATCCACATATAGTAGTAGGATAATAGGTTCATCTTCTACAACCTTGAGATAAAGGTTAGGATCAACTTTACTCTTGGTAAAGCCCATGCTCGACAGGAAACTATCTATCCTTTCATACCAAGCTCGAGGAGCTTGTTTAAGACCATACAAGGCCTTCTTCAACTTGCATACGTGAGTATGTCTATTTTCAACTTCAAATCCTTGTGGTTGTTCTATGTATACTTCTTCTTCGATCACACCATTCAGAAAAGCTGTTTTCACATCCATCTAGTGTAAGTCCCACTTCATCATGGATGCAAGTGCCATGATAGCTCTAATCGAATTATACCGTGCTACTGGGGCAAATGTCTCTTCATAATCAATTCCCTCTTTCTGAGAGAAACCTCTGGCCACAAATCTTGCTTTATACTTCTCGATACTTCCGTCAGCTGCATGCTTTATTTTGAATATCCATTTGGAGGATACTATACTCTTTCCTTCTGGTTTGGGAACTATATCCCATACATCATTCTTCATTATTGACTGGTATTCTTCAGTCATTGCTTCTTTCCATTCTTTCTTCTGTACTGCTTCTTCATAGTTTGTAGGTTCTTGATCGACAAGATTGCACATCAAGGCTACATAGTTGGAAAAAGTCTTAGGTTTCTTTCTTTCCCTTGTGGAGCATTCAGGAGCTCCATATCTTTCTGCCTCTCATATAATTTCTCTTGTCCAAGTAGGCTTTCTCTTTCTTGATATCTCCATCATAGGAGGTTCTTGTGGTTCTGCCATGTCATGTTCTTCAAGGGCTTCATCTTCAGGGAGACATGTAGTTTCTTCATTTTTGGGAGGTGTCTCTTCTTCATACACTTCTTCATGTTGGCACTTCCTGGATCTCTTGAGGGCTGCCTCTTCATCGAATGTCACATCTCGACTAATTTCCATGTGATGGAATCCAGGAATGTAAATTCTAAATGCTTTGGATACTTCACAATATCCAACAAATATCTCTTTCTTTCCAGAAGGGTCTAACTTGGTTCTTTTCTCTTTTGGTATATGAATATATACTGGACAACCAAATATTTTGAGGTGACTTACCTCATGCTTCTTTCCCATGAACATCTCTTCTAGAGTCTTGAATCCAAGAGCACTGTGAGATATTCTATTATGTACATACACAACAGTTCTTGCTGCTTCTGCCCATAGATGCATTGGAAGATCTTGATCATATATCATTGTCTTCACTGCCTCCATGATGGTTCTGTTCTTTCTTTCTGCAACCCCATTCTGTTGAGGATTGTAGGGAGTAGTTAGTTCCCTCTTGATTCTGGCATCTTTGCAAAAAGCTTCAAAATCTTTTGAGGTATATTCTTCGCCATTGTCGGATCGGAGTGTCTTGATTCTCTTGTATGAAAGATTCTCTATCAAGGCTTTGAACTCTTTGAATTTCTCAAACACTTCACTCTTTGCTTTCAATAAGTATATCTAAGTCTTTCTTGAAAAGTCATCAATAAATGTGATATAATATTCAAAGCCACTTAGGGATGTAGAAGACATTGGACCACATACATCTGAATGAATCAATTCCAACGTACCTTTTGTTTTTATTTCGCTCTTCGGAAATGGATTCTTGATGTTCTTTCCCTTCGCACATCCTTTGCAAATGCCTTCATGCTTGATCTTCATGTCTAGTAATCCCATCACTACTTTTTTCACATGAGGTAAAGCTTTGTAGTTAATGTGGGCAAGCCTTCTATGCCATAATTCACTAGGGTCAGTGGACTCATGAACAAAGGATATTTCTGAGTGCCCCTTGAGTTTATACAAGCCTCCTTCTTCTTCACCAATGATGATTGCATATTCAATATTCTTTCCTTTGGGCCACATGAGTACTTGGCCATCTATGAAAGCAACTCTGAATCCTTTCTTATCTAAAGCTGAGATAGAAAGTAAATTCTTCTTTAGACCAGGTACATATAATACATCTTTCATTTTTAGGGGATTACCTGAATTAAGTTTGTAGCTTGCTTCACCAACTCCTTTGATCGGATATTGATAGTCATTTCCTAGGGATACTTTCCGAGGAGAGCTCTTTTCTTCAATTTTGGACAGAGTTTTCTTTTGTCCCGTCATGTGCTTTGAAGCACCACTATCAATGAGCCAAGTGTCTTCTCCAGGTGTTACAGACCCAGAGAGTGCAGAGAATAGTACATACTCTTCTGCATCTTCTTCTCTTGCTTGCTTTCTTGGAGTTCTTTCCTCTTCTTCTTCCTCATCCTCATCTTCAACTAGATGAGCATGATATCTTTTATTGTTGATCTTCTTCTTATATTCCTGCTTCTTCATAGGACAATTTCGGGCAATGTGTCCTATCTTATCACAATGAAAACATTGAAAACCATAGTAGTCTATATCTGGAGGATTTTCCCTTTTTCTTTGGATTCTTCTAGGAGGTTGAGACTCCTTGAAACTTCTTCTCTTGAAGTTAGATTGACTTATTCTTTTCTTGGTGTGAGTGGCTAGGGCTTGATCATCTTTCTTTAGTAAGGCTTCTCTGTTTGCCACTCTAGTCTCTTCTTGAATGCAATCTTCCCATACCACATCAAACTTCATGCTTTCTTTTCTGGAACACATCATCTGGATGAAGGACTCCCAGGATCTAGTGAGACCATTGAGAGCAGTCATAACCAATTCATCTTCATCAAGATTATCTCCAATAGCTTCCAGTTGCTCTTTGATATGAGAAACCCTTGTGAAGTAGTCTTGGATGGATTCTCCATGACTCCTCTGGATGCTTTTCAGTTGAGCTCTCAGATTCATCTTTCTGTTGATGTTTCTTCCCTCATACATTCTAGAAAGGGCACCATACATTTCTTTTGGAGTCTTCTTGGATGACACTTGAGGTATCAAGTGATCCTTGATGGAGTCAGCAATAATCCTTTGTGCCCTAATCATATCCTTTTTGTGCTTCTCCTTGGCTTCAGCTTCTTCAGGTTCTAAAACTTCTTCTTTGACATACTTATTAAGATCATTCTCTTGGAGAATGAGGCCAATCCTGTATTTCCATGCTTGGAAATTCTCTATGCCTTCTAGCTTGTCCTCAAGCTTAGTGCTTGGGGCCATCTTGTCAGAAAAACACAAAAAATTAAAATTTTGCGGAATGAGAAACTGACCTTACTAGGACATGCGCTTGAATGAGGTGAGTTGACTGGTGTGCTTGGATTCTGGAGATTTCAACTCTTCACCTTCCAAATCAGACTTTCAAGATTCATCTTCTATAGATTTCTGGTTCAGCAGTTTTTTGGTGCAGCTGTCAAATTAGGGTTTGACTTTCCCGGGGACTCACACACCCAAAAACCTTGATTCCAGGCTCAAAAGATGCGCTCTGGGAGGGCGCAACTTTCTATGTAAGCAATTTTCTGAAACTCAAAAATTTTCCCAAAACCCTAATTTCTTCCGGGGAGAGAGAGAGGGCTATTTCACCTTGTGAAAGCTATCCTATTCATGCTAGCTTTGATACCATGTTAAATTTTCATATGCTAAGCTAGATCATCAGTATTTCATTTCAATTTCATAACAAAAGCATATAAACAGGATCACTGAAAGAAATGATATCACAAGAACAACACAAATTTATCTTGGGAAAAAACCCTAAAGGGAAAAACCCAGCAAAAGCTTCCTCAATATAGATGCCCCAAAAGATAAAAGGTAAAACCAAAAGACTGATCAAAGACTGATCCTCCTCCTTCTCTAGCTACTTCTCTCTCCTTCACTAATGCGCTACACAAGTGAGTGTGTGTGTTCCAAATGAGGAGCACCACACCTCTATTTATATTCATCCGTTCACTTTAATAATTAATTCCGACATGTAGGCTCGAGTTAAACATGTAGGCTCAAGTAACCACAACTGGGGTGCTAATGACCCACCTTTACAATTTGAGGGGACTACCTCATGACTCTTATTAGTTCTTCCGATTAGAAGCATCGGGGTACAAAGTAATACAAGTGGTTCTCCCGGTAGGACCATCGGGGACCACAAAAAGTACATATAGAATATTCTTTGAAGTTACAATATTTCAACATTGAAAAGAAAAAAGAGCACGAAAGGTGATGTTAAGTCCAAGGGGGAGGGGAATGTAATACCCCTATTTTGACATTTTGGAAACTCCGAAATTGATTATGTATATGTTGCAAATATGTTTTTTAGTATTATTTTGTGTTGTATTCAACGAGATAGACTTACCATATCAATTTTGAAAAAATTATAACTTGCCTATTTTTTAATTTAAAAAAAGGTTCCAAGGTTGACTAGGGTAAGAATATCAATGGGACTAGGAGTCCACTAGTGGGAAAATGTAAGGGGGTATAATGCAGGGAATGACCTATTATTTATGGTGGTTCCATACCCTATCCATAAACCTCCTTTATCTAATTGTCCTATTTCAATTTATCCTTAAGTTTATGTTAATGTGGGCTTACAACCTAGTCAAATGAAAGGGGAAATCTAATTATGGAAGCTTAGAAACTCATGTACTAAGTAGCTAATTCTTATTTTGTAGTAACCACCTCCTGCATTTGAGGAACCAAGAAAAGGGTGAAGAAAAGACTCCTCTCTCTCACCCATTCACCCAATTCAATCAAACAAATTCGAATTTGGAGAGGAGAGCTTGGCAAAAAAATAGTTCTTAAGGAAAAATAAAGGTTTTGAGATATAGAAATTCAGTTTAATTGATATATGATCCATGGAGAGATGAAAGAAGGACTAGTAAGTGAAATTAGACTCCATTAATGAGTAGTTAGCTAATATCATTCCATATTTTCTAAAGGTTGTTGGCCTATTAAGATGTCCAAGGAACCATAAAATTTATGTCTAAGAAGCTACAAAAGGATGGAAATTAAATCCCAAAGTAGGTAGTGACTTGGGATTATATTAGACATATTAAATAGCACAAAGAGGAAGAGAATACTTGATGGAATAAACAACAAATAAATGATGACTTCTTATGTTGTATGGGGCAAGGCAATGAGTGCCAAGGGTTGTGCTAACTGAGAAGTTAAATAAAGAAACGACAGTGAATTTCTTGGTCGATGTCTTGGAATCTTTTAGTAAAGAGAAGAGTGGCTTGGGAAACCTTGACAATATTATTCACTCTAGTGGTCTCATATCCCAACAAAGGGGTGCCATTCCACGTCGGAATAACTAGTTATTGGGTGGAAAACAATTCCCCCATAGTCAGTTGCCTTGGAGTTTTATTTTTGAAAAGACAATGTATTTTCTCCTTGCTATTTGTGAATTCAATCATGTAGAATGATGAGTACAATGACGGTATTATCATTAGACTTTGAATGCAATTTTCGTGTAGATGATGAATGTCAAGTTTAACTAAGTTATCTGCAAAATATAAGTGGTAAAGATCTAGAAATTCTTGCATGAACTTTGTTTGAAAAAAAGAATTGGGTAAGAAGAGAGTTTTACTATTAATTTATGGTTGACATGTGGATGCTATGATTGCTATCAAACTCTATAATAAGTTGTTATTAATTCTCTTTTGTTGAAGAGAGGAAAACGAGAACAAATTCCTATAGATACACCATTTTCTCCTCAAGTTGTTTCCCTATATTTTTGTAATTGGAATTTGGAAAGAATTCCTAAATTTTTTGGGAATGAATTTCATAATGAATAAACCTTGCATCATTTATTCCCCGGACAATATTTTAGTTTGGAGGAACTCTTGCAACCTTTAAAGGGAAAAATTCCTTTGTTTGGGCATTATGGAGCTTGCTCGCTACTTTTCTAAAGAACAATAACAATATTCTTATTATTTTACTTAATATAACCCATGAGCATGCCTCAAGCTTGCTAGTTTCCTTCAAAATAATAACAAGCAATCCATGTAGGTGGATTTTTAAGCCTCTTTTGATTTTTTTTAGGGTTTAAAGGGGTGGAATGAAAGGGTAATACATGCTAATAAGCTTGAGGAAGGATGTGATCATCTGTTGAATTAATTTATGATGTAAAATGATGACTTTGAGTATGAAATAATTCCATTTGATTGTTTTGTTAGCCTCCTTGAAAAATGTTTAATCCCCCATACCTAAGTAAATTCGGTTGTTGTACATAAAAGAGAGTTTGGAATAGTTCATGAATGTCTTGAAGAGTTAGATGAGATGTATACAAATGTTTAGGATTTATTTGCACCATGGTTTGAAGTTGCAATGATTTCCTTAAATGGAGTTAGGACAATTACATAGTATATTATTCCATGAACCAATTGATATGAATAATTGGTTCATGATATAGTTTTAAATGGAATGGATTGTGCCAATGACACTTAGTTGACTTAGTAATACCTATGTGTATGGGGTATATTATTATTCCCTACAATTCACTTGCCTTGACAAAACTTGAATATTTGTTGCCTAGAGGAATGTATAAATTTGTCTTAGTGTGTGGAAGAAGTTTTATTTAGTGAAAATGTTCTCATGTCATGAACATTTGATTGACATTATGTTTCCATTATTACATTATTAGTTCTTCAAAACCTTGTATTTATGTTTGGGATGAAGGTATATTGCATCAATATGTATTCCGTCAAAGCCACCATGGGCTTGCACCTAGCCCTAATCACTATCTCAAGAACATACGTATAACACACACTAATGTTATAGGAGAGCCTTAAGCCTTTATGAGGGTGATAACAACACCTCACTTTCACCAACCTAGTAAAGTATTATTGAGTTATCTTGAATTCAACAATCATTTTTTTTAGCATGTTAGTGAGATTCTAGCTGTTATGGTATAACTCTAATGAAAAATAAACACCTTTAGAGCCTTATATTTTGTGCTCTATGTAAATACTCCCAATGTTTCAATCCTTATCAATATAGGAAAAATGATCCCATAAAAAATAAATGTACTGAACTTAACCATTTAATACATGGTCCAATGTTTTTTTGGTTTTTCGAAAGTTCATTTTTTTATTAAAATAAACTATTGTTTATTTCTATGAAAGAAAGAATTATTACAACTCTCCTATATAGCATTTAATACAAGTTTAAAAGAAGTATGTCTATATTCAATCGAAAATTCCAACATGTCCATGAAACCATTGTGTAAGCATAACAGTGTCTACCTGTTCCAAAGCTTGCATACTTTCCCTAACAAACTATCGTAATATAAAATTAAAGTATTCCAAAGGGCAACTCAATTGGATTGAGCCTTTTTGATAAGGAATAATTCCCAAGGAGGTTAAGAGTTCCACTCTCACTGAGTCCTACAAAGATACGGATTGATTGTGTCTAAAGTTTAATATCATCTTCCATCAACAACAAAAAATAGAGAAGAGGGGGAATTCATAGTGCATTGGAAGGGTAACAACTTCCTCACTTTGAACAATTAATATTTGGGAGGGTGAAGATATTTATTTATCTAGAAAAATATAAGTAAAGTGACAAAGCATAGACAAAAGGGCATAAAATTTAAATCCTTAAACATGCATCAACATCAAAATCAACCCAGGTCTTCAAACTAGGGTGCTCATAAGAGATATGAGTGGTTATAGTGGCTACAAACAAGTAATAGTAGATGTAATGGAGATAAATTATTGAACCTTGAGAGCTAAACCATAAAATATAATACCACAAAGAGAGAACCCTCCATTTCCAAGCATTTCATTTAGATGAGGGTCAAATAATAACATTTTTTCTCCCAGCGAGAAAGGGCCAATGAGTGCTTTCTAGCCTCTACCTTGAACCTATCCTGTAATACCCCGGTTGTTAAGCCCCAAACATATGTTATTATATTTGTTTATCATTGGGAACTAGGTGGCGAGACTATGAACTTTAGACATTATTATTTTTATTATTTAATTAAATAACTAGCTCGACATGGACAACTAACAAGAATAGGGGTCCATGGATTCCATATGTGAAGGGGTTGGGGACTAGGAGTTGTTTCTCTCCCTAACATTACTTGTTGGACCCTATTTTTGGCTATTTTGGGTTATGGAGATACTATTACACCCTCTTGGATGATTATGGACCTCTTTGGATGCTTTGTTTCCCTCTTGTGCTCCTACTGGCTATTTTTAGTTAGTGTTTTTTGGGGAAAGTGCAACTCCCATCTCTTTAGGACACCTTTTGCTATTCCAGGAAGAAATTGTTTGCTTGTGTAACTTCATCTCAACCTAATTCAATTTTTCCCTTCATGATCGAGTGGTCCCCACTTGAATTTGAGTTGGCTTGGAAGGTTTGGAGTCTCTCTCTTTTGAATTTGAGTTGCTCTCATGAGAACTCAAATGGTCATAGTGGAAGTTGGAGAAGCTTCTAGTAAATAGTGTGGTTACTCTCCAGTTAACTTGAGTTATTTTCTACCTAGGGATTTGAAGGGATATAAGAGTATTCATATTGGCTTCATGGGGGCTCCTTTTTTCTCTTGTTAAACCTCTAGTGAATTGGAATGTGGTCTATGCCAAAGTGTTTCCTAGATAGATTTCATTGGATGACTGCTCTATGCTAGAGTGTTGCATGGATAGAATTTGGAGGCTGATCTATTCTACAGTGTTTACTGGATAGATTTCATAGATTGAAGGCATTGTAATGGGGTATGAAGACTGCTATAGGATAGAGTGTTTCCTAGATATATTTTATTGATGTATTGTGCTTTCTCAGGTTGGGTGGTCTAAGTTTACTATGATGGAAATGTATTGTGCTTTCTTGGGTTGGGTGGCCCTAATTTTCTATGATGGAATGTCTTATGCTTTCTTGGTTGGGTGGTATGAGTTTCCTATAATGGAAATGTATTGTGCTTTCTCGAGATGTATGGCTTGAGTTTCATGTGAGGGAAATGTATTGAATTTTCTTTGGTTTAACCGAAGAGGGCGCAACCATATGGTTTGGTTCAAACATTTCTGATCATTTATGGGTTATGATACATGTTCCATTGCATCCAAAATGACATTTTCAATAAGAATTTCTTTTTGTTTCATTGAAAAATATTTCCAAATGGCTAAGATATAATTGTTTTATTGTGGCAGGGTTTTTTTCTCACCATGGTGAGAAGGGCACAACTATATGTTATGGTTTACCTATTTCTAAGTATTTATGGGTTATGAGACCTGTTACTTTGCACCCATAGATATGTTTGCAGTAAGGAATACTTTTTGTTTTGTTGAAAAAGGTTTTCGTATGATTGAGATACAATTATTTTTGTGTGGCAGTGTTCCCGGTGTTGAGTTGAGCGCACCATACCTTTTGGTTTGAGAGTAACTCTCCTATGGATCTATGGACTCAGATCAGAGGTGACTGTCACGTTGAAGAATGCATGATCATGGTGTGTCTAAGGCTTGGTGGAACGTTGTCCTATTAGAGGCTAGTTTCCCATGATTAAGATGAGTATTTTATTATATGATTATTTACTACATTTTCGGAAATATATGTGCTCATGAATATTATTTGCTTATGATATGTATGGCTATAGGTGACAACCATGAGATATGATGTTATATGGTTGTATATGATATATTTCATATCTAAATTTTTATATGTTGATATGGCTATGGTTGGCATTTAGTCATGAGTGTTTTGNTGTGTGTGTGTGTGTGTGTGTGTGTGTGTGTGTGTGTGTGTGTGTGTACGTGCACGTGTGCGCTCATGAGATCCAATTTTTATTGTTGTTTAGATGACTATAGATGACAACTTTGATATTTGGTTCTGATTGTGTTAATATGGATGTAGGTGGCAATCAGTAGATATGATCTTAAGACTGTTATTATGGTTGATTATGGAAATCTGTAGATCTATATAATTACATTGTTTATGGTAGCTTTCAAATCTGATTCGATTAATGGTTATATGGATTAGATCTGATATATGATGTTTTATTACATGTTCATAACATACTCATATATGGTAGCATTTCGTGTTTGCATTTACCTTGCATAATGTGTGCATTGGGAATGATCTGCATTTGTTTTTTTGCATTTCATTAAAGAGGCTAAATGTTTTATTTTATTGGATTTTTTTTATGCTGACCTAGCCTTAGATAGCATTATTATGTTGTACATTACCTTGATTCAACACTCCCTTAGGTTTCCTAGTGACTTTGGCCTTGGTTTTGGGGTCGGGGACATCACATATCCCCAACCTTATGGTGTTCATAGTATGATACTCAAACCGTGTTTTCCATTTTCCTTCCATCAAATTTGAATAATTCACATTCATATGAATCTTGTATATATCATTTTCATGTGGATGAATACCTCACTTTAGACCACAAATCCCCTTTGCTAACCAACAAAAAAATGACAACATCCATAATTCACCATGGAGGGGGTGTCTTCCCAAGTACCCCTAACAAAATATCCAAATACTATCCTCCTATGAACCTCGATCCCTATGCACAATAAGAGAGACATGAATAAATAAAACAATCAATAATCACACTCCTCCATATGTAAACATTTGCCGACATTCTATGCATTCGATATCAAAACCAATATTGCAAGGGATAATCCCCAATCCTAACATTAATGAATTTGGGAGAGGGAAACACAGTGCATTGACACAACCTTGTTATGATAAATAATAAGATAAGAGGGGGATTTATTCCTTATGTATTTCTTAAAGTTCTAGATGGGACATGCGGGGAGACAAATTCCCCTTCTAAAAAAATAATTCTATTTTTTTTTGCCATGCGATGGGTTTAAAGTCCACCTGATCTTATTGTGTTTCCACATTGAAATAACCCTATCTTATAAGTTCCATATAATGTCAGACATATAATTCTTGCCTCCGGCTTAAATAATCATTTAACTTGAAAAAATTCAATCCTCCTGAATCATACGATTAGGGGGTTGATTTTTTAATGATCCTTGAGACATGTTGCATGGTAGAATATCTAGTTGGCTACAAATCCTTGCCATTAAGCAAAGAATCACCAATGATAGTGACTCTAGAGGTCGATTACTAGCTCAAAAGTTGAAGACATTAGTAGCCTACTGGGAACTCCACCTCATTCGTGGTGTACCCTAATTCCAAGCAAATTGAAACTTTGTTTGTTCATTGGCATCAATGTTAGTCCCCCCTTACACATACAAGCCCAAGGTTACCTTTTGATTCCCCATCAAAGAATAAGTGTGTTGATTTCTTTGAGGTGAACAACAAGTAATTTTATCTTTACCCAATTGAAGCTTCTAATGGTCTTCCTTAATGTGTTAGGTGCAAACTTTGTGATTGGGTTTTAGGGGACTACTCGTTAGAGTGTATATCCATTCTCTCTTTTATGGATTATGGTTATTAAGTTTCCAATCCCTTTTCCTTTTATCAAGATAGATTCATCTAACCTCATTTGGTTGCACTAGAATAGGGTGTTTCCTTGATCTTTAATTGCACTTTTTGAAAAGGAAATGCATGAAAATAGTGTTTTCACACCCTTAATTGAGGTATCTTTCTAAGTGATTGATTGTGTTATTAAGACCTTGATCCAACACTTCAAATATTCTTGATCAATAATTTTTTATGTAATGAGGTTTTGACTAGACCCTTGATCAATTATCCACACAAAAACAAGAGATTGTAAGACTCGATACCCACATGCAATTCAACAATTAACGAGGGTTGAAAGGAAAGAGAAGGAGAATTATAAAATTAAATGAGAGAAGAAAAAAAGAATGAGAAAAAGAAAATGAAATAGGAGAGAAAGTTAGGCAATGGAAAAGAAAGGACAAGGATTCTTGTCCTCCCACTCACCCCAAATCTACCTATAATTTTCTTATAATTTTAATCAGAAAGAGTCTTTTGGCCAAGAGGTGAAAATGCATATGAGGAGTAGATATGTAAATTGTTGAATGGCCCCTGAGTTTGTAGCTTGCATTATAACCTAAAATTGTCAAAATAAAAACATAACAACCATTCGAATAAGGTTTTACTGTTTGGGTTCCTAGGGTAAAATATGTGTTGTTCATTTTGTCTAAATTGTCATTTGAGTTCATTATTGGTGCACTAGTTTTATTGCTTTATTTAGTTATGAGATAATGTGTGAATTCCATTATATTGAATACTCTTGAAACCATGTAATTCATTGATTGAGTTGTCAGTGGTATGCGATGGTTGTTGAATGTTGCGTTAGATTAAAGCTATAACACTGCCACTCAATTTATTCTAGCTATTCTATTTGATTACTAGATACAACCATTAGTTCAAAGGTTACATTGCACACCTAGTCACAACAATTTGATGCACTTTAATTCTCATTCAACTTTAATGGTTTGGTTATGCAAAATGAAATGTGTTAATGATAATTCCATTGAGAATCAATTCCTACGTTTGTCTATGTTGAACGCGTAGGTTCAACTCAACATTCAAGCAGATATTAATGCACACACAACCATCAAGAAAGAACACATATTGGACCAAACTTTTAGTCGATCTATTATTCGTATTGAAGGGTGTTTTATACAAGATAGAAGGAGGTTGGAATGCTTGTAGCAACTCCAACTACTCGTTAGGATTAATCCATTATTACATATATTTTATACATGATGATTTTCAGGAGGCCAAGTTCCCCCCTCAACATCTCCCCCACCAACAAATATTTGTCTCGTCCCTGATGCAAATAAGTAGGAAGTAAACAACCAAGATGTGGTTCTTTAGTATCTGTCTTCAATCCGGTTAACAATTGGTGAAGCCTCACGCTTTTAATCATCTAGTCAAATTCACCTCCATCGACTTAGAAATATGGTATTTTGGCTCTCTTTCTGCACCATGTCTCTACTTTCAACTTCTGCAACCATCATCTAGGAAGTGATTCTACATTTCAACATCTAGGGGTGCAATCTACTTAGTTGTTCTTGTGTCATCATTTGGTCATTAAATTTTGTCTATGTGGTGTAGGATATCTTCTACTTGAATGTCTTCTTTGTCATCTTCTTATGTTGTGAGAATGTATACAAGTATTATGTATGCTCAATTGTTGATCATGGTCGGGGACAACTGCATGGAGTGACTTAATTCAACTTACAATAGTTGGCTACAGACTGACCATATTACAAAATTGGAAAGGATCACCTACCTCAAAAGATACTAATGTTTAATCCCTTCGACTATAATGATTACACTAGAGTCACATCAATAAATGTATTGACTCAAAACTGACTCCAATATCATTTCACAAAGTCCCAACCAAAAATAAAATCCGACCATAATGACTTGTCGATCATGACTAGTCGACCAATTGTTAAGGATCTGACTCATTGACGTTCAAAGACCAAGATCGACCATATGTTGCTCATCTTACACATGACTCATCGACCATAACTTAACTTTAGATATCAACATGACCATATTTACAAATAAATAAACATCAATCAAAACTTGACAAAGAATGAATAATGGATGTAATCCACATAAACATTGGTTGAAAAGGGTATTAATCGACATATGAGAACACAGTAGTAGTAGGTGGTCAACCTCAACAAATTCATTTAAATGTTTGACTGTCAGCTTAGTTACTCAACTTAACTTGTTGGGTGAACTGGCATATATTGCATTTCATTATGGTAGATAGTCTTATACATTTGGAAAACCACCAGCAACAACTGTTCATCTTCTAGTGTAGTTGATATCAAGGGTATACTTGGTTGTATAAAACCGATCCAAGTGAAAGTTGCAACAACTCAATGCATAACAACATAATAGGGTTGTTCATACAACATATTAGCCTAATGTAACTTCTCAAGATTTCAAAGAGCATACATATAATAAATAAGGACAGAATACAAATCCATATAGCAACACATTTAAGATAGACACACAATGTTTACATGGAAAACCCAAAACCGAGAAAAAACCACCATAATAGATCTATTTGTTAGATTTTTATCATTTAAGCAATATGATCTTAGGATCTTATCTGAGAGAATAACATGCACAACAATAATCACAAGAGACAAGAGACACAATAAATTTTCCTCGGGGAAACCATAAAGGAGAAAACCCCACAACTTCCTCACAGATAGAATGAGCACCAATGGCAAAAGTAAAACCCAAAGATAGAAAGATGATATTCAACAGCTGTTCTCTCTCTCACTTGTGAGAGCTTATCTTCTCTCGCTGATGCGCTATAGTTGAGTGAGTGTGTGTTACAAATAGAGAGGCTCATTCTCTATTTATACTAGTTTTCGACTTGACAATTACTTACTAGGGCTGACTTCACTAGGAGAGTCTAATAACCCTAGTGCCCCTCAGCTGTGGGGACTTTGCCCCCCGATCAACAAAGGAGGGTTAACCTCTATGACTTTACATGACTTGATTACATTAATTATTCTCCCGATAAGAACATCGGGGTACAATGAAATACAATACATAAGATATGCAAGTGAATACATTTCGAAGTTACAAATAGATCAACACTCCCTCTTAACTAGGAAGGTATTCTCTTGACACAGTTCATAAACACAAGTCTTCATCACAGGATCATCATCAAAGTTGTATCATCATCTGACTGGATCATCATCAAAGCTAGATCATCATCAGACTGGATCATCATCATCATCACTGCTTTTGCTATCTCGAGCAAATGGTGATATCTCTCAATTCTATTAGTCATAGGAAGTTCTACAGAGCCAATCCTTTTTCATGCTGGTTGTAGGCCTAGCCTCCATGTAGGTCTTCTTCTTTAGCGCTTATATCATCGGCATGGTAGGACACACCTACTACCATCCAAGAAATGCTCCTGCATTTACATACACCAGCATGATAGGACACACCTACTATCATCTAGGAAATGCTCCATCACTTACGTACACCAGCATGATAGGACACGCCTACTACCATCTGGGAACAACACTTACATCCTTTGGCATGGTAGGACACACCTACTACCATCCAGGGAAAGGCCCCAACACTTACATCCATTGGCATGGTAGGACACACCTACTACCATCCATGGAAAGGCCCCAACACTTACATCCACTAGCATGGTAGGACACACCTACTACCATCTAGGGAAAGGCTCTACACTTACATCCGCTGGCATGGTAGGACACACCTACTACCATCCGGGGAAAGGCTCTGCACCTACATCCGTCGGCATGGTAGGACACACTTACTACCATCCGGGGAAAGGCTCTGCACTTACATCCATCGGCATGGTAGGACACACCTACTACCATCTGGGGAAAGGCTCTGCACTTACATCTGCCACCATGGTAGGACACACCTACTACCATCTAGGGAAAGGATCAGCATTTACATCTGACCATGGGAGGAACCAATCCTACCACCATGTTAGAAAGGAACAACACTTACATCTGACCATGGGAGGAACCAATCCTACCACCATGTCAGAAATGCTCATGGACTCATCACTTCCTCTTGGAAGGAACTTTGATATGGAGAGCACCAAGCTTCTCCTTGAAGTACTCAAACTTCACTCTTGCTAATGGCTTGGTCAACACATCAACTGTTTGCTCGTTCATCGCAACATACTGGAGCTTCACTGCTCCTCTTTGCGCCATATCCCTAATATAGTGATATTTGATCTCGATATGCTTCGACTTGTCATGGAACACTGGGTTCTTCGATAACTTCACACAACTTTGGTTGTCGCAATATATACAAGTAGCATCCAACTGGAGATCAAACAAATAAAATAGTAGCTTCCTCATCCACACTACCTCACAACTAGCCGAACAAGCTGCGACATACTCTGCTTCATCTGTACTCAGTGCCACGCAGAACTGCTTTATGCAAAACCAAGAGATCACACTTGATCCCATACTGAAGTAGCAACCCAAAGTGTTCTTCCTATCAATGGCATTGCCTGCCTAATCTGAATCCACATAACCCTCCAAGTTAATCTTCTGATTCGCCTCATACTTGAGCCCATAATCAACTATACCTTTCAGGTACCTCAAAATATGCTTTACAACAATCAGGTGAACATGTCTCAGATCTGTAAGGAACTAGCTCAATCTATTCACAGCAAAGCAAATATCTAGTCTCGTATTCGTCAGGTACATCAAAGACCCAATCATCTGATGATACATTGTACCATAAACCAATTATGATGAAGCATCACTCAATAGCTTCAAGTTCGATGCCATAGGTGTGGTCTTGGCCTTGTAGTCCATCATACCGAACCTCTTCAAGATCTCTACAACATACTTCCCTCGTCCTAGGGATATTCCATCTACATTTTTCCACACCTCCATTCCTAGAAATTAGTGCATCATACACAAGTCTTTCATCTAGAACTCGACATCAAGTCTCCTTCTTGCAACTTTGATGAGTTCCTCTTTTCTGTCAGGAACAAGTCTTGGACATGTAACATGAGCATCACTGGTCTCCCGCCTTCAACCTTGAAGTAAAGGTTGGAATCCTCTTTACTCTCAGTAAATCCTAGAGCCATCAACAATTTGTCCATCCCGTCGTATCATGTCGAACCTCTGGATCTTTTGCAGTCACTCCCTTTGAAGCGGAGCATCATTCTCCCTCTACCTTTCTTACTCTATGCATTGAATATTTTGTACTAGAGTGACAAGTAGCTTCCTCTGCTAATATTCTATGTATCCATTTAGGGTCATTGGATACCAATATCCTCTATCTTGAACCTTTTCAAAATTTCTTCTTGTACCCATTTGTGAGCTTGTCATCCTCTATAGGATTTCATTTTCAACCTTGTAGCAAAAGGTTAATATCTTCATCACTCTAGGTGTCTTCAAGCTCCTCATGTATGTGTTATCCTATGGATGTCTTCTGAGCTCGTACAAGGACTTCTTTAATTAGCACACATGAGTCTACTTGTCATGTGCCTCAACTCCCACTGCCTGCAAATTTTTGTTCATAGTCTATGCCTTCTTTCTGTGAGAAGCCTTGTGCTATGAATCTTGCCTTTGAAAGTATCTTCATATTATTCTTCATCTTGTATTATTTCTCGAATTGTCGTCACTTGTTCTTCGGAACAAGTTTCATCTTTATTTTCTTGTAGGTGATTGTATGTGATCTTTCCTACAAGTCAAATGCATTAGTTGTATGGTTAGAAACATTTCATAAGGCATATTCATAATGGAAAATTCTTATGCATAAAGATATAACCATGCAACTATTTTAGCCAATACAACATTCATCCATATCTCAAGGAAACTTTCTATATGCCTTCCATCTCTATCATGACATCATTGAGATTGTGCACTAATCCAATATGTTAGAAAATAGGTTTCATTTTAGATAAGTAGCAATGGAGAGTTGTATAACACCATGGGCTACTTACCCATCACATGCAAATAGCAAAAGATTAGATCTTACCGATTTGAGGTGTCCATCTTGGTTTCAGATCTGGCTGATCTAGGGTTTGTCAGAGAAACCCACATTTTCAAATCTTGGAATATTTCTGATTTGATTGGATATGAATATGTGCCTCCTAAAGGCAAGCTTAGCAACATCCTCATTTTCCCAAAACTGTGATCAAAACTGCAAAATATCTGATGCCCTAGTTTTCTTCAATTTCTTCTACAGACTTTCCTGAAATTGTTTCTACAGTATATCCGAAATTACTAATCCTCTGTGTTTGAAATTTCGCATTGAGGTAGCCTCATATGTCCTCTTTCCAACGCCATAGGTTTGAGAAAAAATTGTTTCACCAATTGGGACTTATGATATTTTTCCCAAGGTGACTTATTTCAGGACTGTTCAGCATAGCGAACTTGTACATACTGCCACGTGTCAATGTTTCACCTTCGGTGTCTGAAAATTTTACCACAGAAAGTATAGTTCGTGCTCTATATGCAACATTTTGCAAAATTTTATTTGGGAATTTGTATCCCTAGATATAGCAATTCTCCCAAGGTGTCCTGTTTAGGGATGAATCCTGGAATAGGTTGGAACCCTGATTTGGAGGAATCATATCTCCCAAAATATAGCGAATATGAGGATGAATCTTTTACACAGGGTACATCAAAAATTTATATTCGGCCTGTAAAAGTTTCAACTCCTGAGATTTCTCCAAGCTCGAGATATAGCGAATGTACCAAAACTACTAGTTTTAGTATTTTAGGGTTTTCAGGTCTGGGGTCAAGTTAGGGTTTGACTTTCCTGGACTTTTACCCAACCAAAAATTTCGATCTTGGTCGCTAAATTTCTATTTTAAGGAGGAGAGCAATCCTATGTTGGGCTCACTCAAAAATTCCTCTTCTGTGAAAAGCCCTAATTTCCTGCAGTAGTGACATGTCAAAAACTGAAAATGCTCGGAATCAAATTCTACTTCGATAGGAAGATGTGCCCTTCAATGGAGAGTTAGCCTAGCCTCCTTTTGCTGATGATATGTGGAGAGAGACCCAAAAAGTAAGAAACCCTAGCTTTTGGAGTTGCACAGTGTCTTCTTCTCAGGTTACCTCTGATACCATGTTAGATTTTTATTATTTAAGTAATATGATCTTAGGATCTTATCCGAGAGAATAACATGCACAACAATAATCACAAGAGACAAGAGACATAAAGAGTTTTCCTCGGGGAAACCATAAAGGAGAAAACCCCGCAACTTCCTCAGAGATAGAAGGAGCACCAATGGCAAAAGTAAAGCCCAAAGACAGAAACATGATCTCTGACAGGTGTTCTCTCTCTCTCTCACTTGTGCGAGCTTCTCTTCTCTCACTCATGCGCTATAATTGAGTGAGTGTGTGTTACAAATAGAGAGGGTCACTCTCTATTTATACTAGTTTCTGACTTGACAATTACTTACTAGGGCCGACTTCACTAGGATAGTCTAATAACCCTAGTGCCCCTCAACTGTGGGGACTTTGCCCCCCGATCAACAAAGGAGGGTTAACCTCTATGAATTTACATGACTTGATTACATTAATCATTCTCCCGATAGCAACATCGGGGTACAATGAAATATAATACATAAGATATCCAAGTGAATACATTTCGAAGTTATAAATACATCAACACTATTATATCCCTTGGCCTAAACCGGCCAATTCAGGCCAAGTGAGCTAGCCACCACTCACCTCTAGGCCACTTTACAATGGAGACTCCTCAAGCCTTATAAAGGCTTCTTTACATGTAATACCATGGGACAATACTATGGGCCACCAAATACCATTGACCACCAATAACATGGAAAAATACCATGGGATATAATAAACCATGTTCCCAAACCACGTTCTAGACCTCAACCACCTTTGACTCATTCCCTAGTTAGGGTTAACCCTAGCGGTCCCCCCTTTAAAATTGACTTGGAGTAAACACCAACCCCCCTCAACGTTTTACTGCGGAATCTCACATACACCTCCTATCACCTAAGTCTATTTCCTGACTTTACTGGTGAGTTACCAGGGGTATGCATGCCTTACCTATCTTACAGTCATATTCCATTTTACATGCAAACTGCTTCATAATTTTTTTCATATGTCTTCATGGGGACTATACCATCACCATTTGTTGCTTCATCCTCTCGTTTTTGCATGCTCGCTTTCTGCCATGCTCCTTTTTTACTTGCATCCAACCCTGTCATTAATGTCCATATAAAGAAGAATCCATCTATTGGATTACATGGGTCCTCAATCACTGTAACCGCCAGTTCTATAGGAATTCTCTTCACATACATGGTTCATTAATATTGGTCCCATAACTAAGATTAACCATCTCACATTCCTCCTGCAATCGAAGACTCAACCTCTCATATCCACACCAAGCTTGGTTACGAGTACACCTGCCACCCTCGTATCTACCCATTGGTTCATTCCACACTTAATGCAACATCCATTCTCTATGCATAAGAGGGATACCTTGTGCTTCCAGCACTCGAGGAAATCAAATTTTAACAAGGAACCAAAAATACTACTAGGGTGTCGGGTAGCACCGAACATGCACCCCACAATTAATTCAAAAAACCAAGTACAACACAACGAGCACAACTATATTCCAAACCATGGATCTGATACTAGTTCTTGGGATTTCAACGAGCATACATATAATATATAAGGAGAGAATACAAATCCACATAGCAACACATTTAAGATAGACAGACAATGTTTACGTGAAAAACCCAAAACCGAGAAAAAACCACCATAATAGATATATTATCTCTCTTGGCCTAAACCGACCAAGCAGGGCCAAGTGAGCTAGCTACCACTCACCTCCAGGGCACTTTACAATGGAGTCTCCTCAAGCCTTATAAATGCTTCTTGACATGTAATACCATGGGACAAAACTATGGGCCACCAATAACATGGAAAATACCATGGGCTATAAAAAACCATGTGCTAGACCTCAACCACCTTTGACTCATTCCTTATTCAAGGTTAACCCTAACATGACTACCTCCGGTTGGATATATTATTCCACAGACTTATGATCGAAGTCATCATCGACACACAAGAATAGTCAATGGTTAGCTACCACACAACTGAGATTATAGTCATGGTGGAATATAGAAGTTGGCTTTATTGCTTGAGCAGTCATACCCGCGTTCAACAAAAAATTTCTACTAAGACTGTCGACCAATAGTCGAGTGGTTTGAGCAAACAAAATTCCCTAGCCAATGACTATATACTTTGACACTTTACGGTCACATCAAACTTCATAATGTAGGCCAAAAGTCTTCATTTGGTCGAGTCGATCGCCAAAGTAAACAAATGTTGGGTTATAGTAAAATAAGTTGACTGCTTCAATTTGATGTCTTTAGTCTTCATTTTTAGTAAATGACAATTCAAGCGATCATACTTCTGTATCTATCAACAACATTTGAGCAAGGTTCTGGTCAAGACTACCGACAGTTGTTGGCGACCAGGCCTGGAATTTGACGTTCCACATAACGTTTTTTCATTTCCAGGACGTATTTGACAGGTGATCATGATTTTGACAAGTCAAATATGACCGGGCATTAAATAGTTAACCCGTCAGTTTGACGTCCGTGTTGGCAGCAAACCCGTCAAATTTTTTTATAGGTTAATAAGCCGAACAGGGGTCTAGGAGTCTAGGACTAGTCTCCAGCCTGCGGAGTGCGGAAGTTGTCTACATATGCCACGATTTCGCCCAGACGACGAAATTCCGGGTGAAATCCTTCGGACCCCGGCGACCCTCGAGTCTCGACGTCTCCTAGCATGTTGACCCAAACCCGAGGGCCGATGTGACAATGTAGTGGCAGGTCTTCGTTCCACGTAGGAGGACGTTAAATGCATGGAATTAATGCAGTTAATACACGACAATGTGGTTGGTGAATTCGAATTTCGTTGATCCTTGCAACTTGCAAGTTGCATCTTCGCCTAATGAGATCCTCTCCATTTCGCACCCACACTATAACACCTCTGCCTCTGCAACCAACTGAGAAGAGACCTTTGTAATACCTCTGCAACCAACTAAGTAGTGCTCTGATATGGTACCTGCAACTCAGCCGCACCAACACAATGGCCATCAGGGATCAGCGGCAGCGTTGAGTCCTCTATATAACACCGGACCATTCTTTGCAATGGAGAAAACATCTCAGAGCCATCTCTGCAACACCTGAACCATCACAGGGCCAGGAAAATAGAACTTTCGAGGAACCCCATTCGGCATCACCCGGAGGCTCTGCCTGCTACACTTTTTCATTTCCCGCTCGCAGCCCTGGAGATCCAGCCATCTGAGGAACGGAATATAATCCCCCAAATTAAATGCTCCTAGCAGCTTAGTAATGGTGACGTTAATCATCTCCTTAAACCCTTCCACCTCTTCCGCGCCGCCCAGGTAGCTTTTGTGAGTGAAGATTAATCTCACCATGGTATCAAATATGGACTCCAACACAACCCATTTCACGCCCACAACGGCCGAAGCATCGCGGTCTTGAATTTCCATCTGCGTACACCTCTCGAATAGGCCACGCACTAACCTTGACACCTCCTCTCTTCGAATATCCATGGAAGCCTCCACTCTGGAAGGAGATAGAAGCTGCAGCGTGCAGATTCTGCGCAGTTTTTGACACCGACGGTCATATGGATCGAGACCGAGCAACTTACAATTGTAGCCCAAATGCTTGGTTCCGGCGGACCGTGGCCTGGAGGCGAAATTAATGTCGTGTGTAGTGAGACAGTCCCTGGCTAGCTCCCATGAGCTCACTACCAAAACCTTTCGAAAGCCGAAATTGAGGAGCGTGATGTGGCCATAGCTCCCGAGTCCTGGCCAGATGGTAAAGCGTCTGGTGAAGAGGTCGATTCAC
>LPNX011179979.1:147460-283853 GCA_001517045.1 Pseudotsuga menziesii | reverse complement strand
GTAAAAGCCCCAATTCTATATATCTATCTAGGTCCACCTTTGCAGAAACATAATATGCATCCCCTGTTAGTTCTCTCGACGCACGCCTTTGATAACCACCTCTAGTCACATATCCCCGTGGGACCCGACCCCAACAATAGATTTATTTGTATGTTTTCTCTTACTGCACCTCAAACTGATACATCTACCCACTTTGTGGGGAGGAAGCCCAAGACTGCACACTCTAGAGTCTGTAGGTCAAAATCATAGCTCATAACAAAAATACTCCTACCTAATTATTGACCGGCTTAACCTCACCTGTCTCATGCACATAGCCATTATCATTAACTGAACATAGTTTGGGGTATGGGGCTTTCATGTCTAGAGCTTTTCTTTCACGTATTTGCTCGCGGAGTGAGGCAAGCAAGCTACGTGAGGAGACTAAGCTTAGGGTGGTTTTTTCCTTTCTGAAAAAAAAGTTTACACAAACACACAAAAAAAATTGACACTCACAAATTTATGTAAAACGTAAAATGAAGGGCATGAAAAACGCAAGACCGTCAACAAAAATCCATTTGACGGGCATAGGGAATTTGAAATGTCAGGCCTGTTGGCAACTATGGCCATCGACAGTTCGACTACAACAGTCTAATAACTGCAAACATTGGTCAATTGTATGCTCTTTATCAATGATTTACTTTATCAACAACCATAGTATGCACATAGTAGATCTAGACTCCCAACGTCGTGAAAACAAACTTCACTAACTTAACTGCCACAACTTGATCGACAGACACAACAACACATTCTCATAATTTCTCAGTTTATTAACAAATAGCGACAAACAATATCCGTTGAGGAACACATCTAGTGATAAAATCACAAGTATGGCATCAATAATTCAAAAAAAATCAACATTACCAACATATTAGCAGTAATCTTCTATGGCTAGGATTCTTGCGTTTATATAAAGATAGGCGACGACTTCTTTCTCATGTTGCTATTCGTTAGACAGAATTAGTGCAGTAGTTGATATGTCTCGATGAGGAGGCTCAATCGACCAATTTTTTGATAAAAATATTCTTGATAAATTCCAACCGGTCGAAACGCCTTAGCAATAACATTGTTTTTATCAGGCGCAAGGATTCACTACAAGTCGACCAACACTTCTAAATGCAATAACATAAGATATAAATAATTAGAAATAAATTTTAAACAACAACCAGCCTAGGAGCAGTTTGTATTTTTTCATGGCATTTAACAAGCATATCTTGATTTCCTTGACTTGCAACACGGCCAACCAATCCCACACTCGCCCAAATAAAATCATCAATGCTTTGGACAACGAGCTGACTTTAATTATGCTCATCAATTCATCTTCTTGCATAAATTTCTTTATGAGCGCACCATCAATGTTTTATTGTTTCCTCGCATGCTTTCTTTCTCCACACAATTTCTTGCAGGTTCAATCCATCTCAAAGTGCTGCCGTTGTCACCCCCACCACTTCAAGAATGGAAATGATGCCATGATGTTGAACACACAAGTTCAACTCAACATTCAAGTATAGATTAATGCACACACAACCATCAGGAAAGAACACATATTGGACCAAACATTTAGTCGATCTATTATTTGTCTTGAAGGGTGTTTTATACGAGATAGAAGGAGGTTGGGACGATTGTACCGACTCCACCTACTCATTATGATTAATACATTATTACATATATTATATACATGATGACTTTCAGGAGGACAAGTGGCCCCATCAACATACAACCATTAGTTCAAAGGTTAGTTAAATGGTCGATGAGTTTTTAGCTTGCATTGTAACCTAAAATTGTCAAAATAAAAACATAACAACCATTGAAACAAGGTTTACTGTTAGGGTATGCATTGTTCATTTTGTCTAAATTGTCATTTGAATTCACTATTGGTGCACTAGTTTAATGTGTGGATTCCATTAGATTGAATAACTACTCTTGCAACAATGTAATTCATTTATTGAGTTGTCAGTGGTATGCGATGGTTGTTGAATGTTGTGCTAGATTACTAGCTATTCTAGCTATTCTATTTGATTACTAGACACCACCATTATTTCAAAGGTTATGTTGCACACCTAGTCACGACAATTTGATGTACTTTAATTCTTATCAAGCTTTGATGGTTTGGTTATACAAAATGCAAATGTGTTGATGCTAATTCCATTGAGAATCAATTCTTACGTTTGTCTCGCTATTACAACTATGAATATATTCAAGCCACCCATCTAATTATCAAAATGAAATTGATGTTTGTGAAATGAGAGTCAGTGCATAGTTTCTTTTCTCAAATTGAATGTTGTTTCCCGTTCATTGTATTTAGCAATTACTTGATTCTTTTGTCGTTGGGTAAGTAGGGCATATGAGGGGTCCACTTGAAATTACACAACAAGGAATTTCTTGGACAACCCTACTAAAACGCTCCTCTATTCAATTGGATCTCATTTTTGGAACACATAGCTATGTGTAGGGGAAATATGGGGTGTTCTAATGTAAAGCAAGAAGACACCACAAACCTATTTACACAATTGATTTTGGACCTATACCTTTTGCTAACACAATAATTACCGTTGGCTTGTATTTTTTGGGATGGAGGAAAGCAATTGATGTGGTTGGTAATTCCATTGTTGTGTCCTTTGTTCAAACCATAGAGAATTTCCTACAATAATATGCAGGTAATAAAGACTTTAGAAACGAGTTTATTAATTTGAGTATAATATCAATTACAAGAATGAATGGCTTTGCATCTTTAATCTTGATTGTGCATGTGCACACACATATGCACACAAGAACATGAACATGAAGTATTCATTGGGATTGCTTCGTTAGTTGGTTGTCTGTGAGTAGGTTACACCAAAGATCAAATACCTATAACCCATCTAGATCAAATATATCTACATAACTTTGAGACCAAATTTTATTTTTTATTTTTGCAGAGGATCCATGTTAGTGAGGTGTATGGGATATAAGCCTCAAGTATACATATCATATTGGTATCATATCAATTGACTCCTTGACGTGATGTAGTTTTTGGTACTTTAAGAATACAACAAACCCAACACGGATAACATAGAGACAGAAAGGTTGGAATACCTGCAGGTGACCATTGTGTAGTTTCAAGAAGACAACATGAACTTGAAAGAGAAGGTGTAGATATTTTTTTCTGGATGATAGAACAACTAGGAAATTACCTTGAGACCTCCAAAAAAGTATTTCCCTTTGTTAAAGAGTCACTTTGATAAATGTTGAAATCTCTCACCACTACGATGGTTGATTGGGATAAGCATAGAGTTCAACATGTGCAATTGAGAGGCAAGGCCATTCATATGGATAATTGGCAAGAGTAGATATTCAATTGGATGAGGTTTTAGTTGCAGCAAGATTTAGCAGTGAAGGAGGAAGCATTGGCAATGCTATAGATAGTTGTCTAAGAGAGTAAGGAAGCAAAGTAGCCTTCCATTTCTACTGTAGAAAGTGACACCATGATCAAGATAAGCGTAGAAATCCCACCTTCATATCTTCTCAACATCATTTTGATGGTTCTGAAAAGCATATTCGAGGCATTGGTTCCAAGATTTAGCAATGAAGGATGAGGCATTGACAATGTTATAGATAGTTGTTTAAGAGAGTAAGGATGAAAATTAACCTTTCATTTCTACTGCAAAATCCAACAACGTGGTCTATGCAAGTACAATAAGCTCACCTTGATACCTTCTCAACAATATTTTGATCAATTTGAAAAGCATACTAGAGGCACTGGTTCCAAGCTCTTAAGACATATGGACTATGACAACCAAGGACTATACAAAATAATTCAGGGCATTATAACTCCTATTGTAGCTAAACCAAAGTTCAAGCATGAAGGCCTAAGTCTCATTAACACATTGGAAAAGACCACAACCTTAAGAACATTTTTGTGAAGGAAAAAGACATGGAAAATTTAACCTTCTTATTAAAAGAAAGAGCAACAATGAGTAAAGATCGTAGCATACTACCACTCCATCCTTCTTGTGATGGATTATAGAATAACAACAATGAGGAAAGCTCAAAGACTCATACGACACTAAAAATCATAAGAAATAGCAAGCCAATAATTAAGAATATGATGAAGAAGGTTAGCAGGTATGCACTACACAAGACATCCCTTGTTTGTAATCGCAACAAAAATAAAGGCCATGGTGTTTCCAATTGTTGGTATTCTAGCATATGTTCATTATATGGGAAGAAAGGCCAGATTGAGGCATATTTATAGGATAAGCAACCCACATGACACATGCCCAAATATTTCCAGAGGAAGAATGGTAATAAAAATTCCCCAATAGAATAACAAACTCAGAGGCACATGGATAAAATGAGTGTATCAAGTGGCCCATGCACCGCAAATAAATTTTGCAAGCATTACAAATTGAGTGGACATTGGGAAGAAAAGTGTTAGAGGCTCCATCTAGATATTCATCCTAGGAACTTCATAGTCAAGAGAAGAGTGTGGAAAGTGAATATTAAAGGGTATGAAGAGCATCATGCAATTGCATCCCAAGGAGCAAAGTTTGTCTAGAGAGTTGTCGCAATAGAGGAGTGTAGCTTCACCAATGAAATGGACAACAAGTTGATATGACATCAAGGGAAACCCCAATACAATTGTTTCCTCCAATGTTGCAACATGATATTCCCTTCTTGGAGGTGTGTCGGAGATTGGTGTATGGAGGTTAATGATATTGGGCATTCCTTGAAACTCCACAACAATTGACAGAGAAATCATTGCTATGTGTGGTTAGCTCATTTGGTTCATCTGTTGAATGCAATATTGAGAGTTTCATGGAGAATTATCTACAACAATGGTTGATATCATTGGTATTGACATACATTATTTTTGTTTGAATGTTTGGTAAAGTCATGACCACAACCATTCCTTGTAATTTTCAAACCTTGATGCAAATCCTTGTCATCAAGATTGTAGGCATTGATGATCCAGATGGAGATCGGTGGCCACCCACCTATTCCACTGTCTCAAAACAATTGTCCATTGTGGCATTTTCCTAGTTATTTTTCTACAGTTTTTCGGGTCCTAAACTTTTGGGGTTGTTTTAAGGCCCTAAACGACGTTTTTTGGTGATTTGGGGCCAAATGGTTGCCATCAGCATTCATTTAGTTGACCAAAAATTGTAAATCTTAGATAGACCTTTCCAACGAGCTATCGAACGCCCAAATCGGAGATCGTATGCAAAAGTTATGACCCCGGGAAGTTGACTGTTCAACTTACCACCTTGGGGCCGCAAACTTTATGCCGGTTCATCTTCTAGGGTTACGTTTTGGACTTTTGGGGTTCTCACCCTCATTATTATTATAAATAGGCCCCTTTGGCCTCATTTTGTATTCATCTTGGCACAAATGAGCGTAGTAGCCACATCTCTTCTCAAAGATAGCTACCACCATTCTAGCAATTGTATTACAATCTGTTCTTTTTCCGCCATTTAATAGAATATGTGTTTACTGTATCTCTGTTATCTTAGCAAAATGTCTTTGATTATTATTATGTGTATGTTCTTTCATTTCGTTCATGCATAAATCAGGATCAGTGGTATCAGAGCAATCTGCTCTTTGATTGTTTCTCAGTGCATGTCCCCAACGAGGTCCGAGTATAGAGAGTTTGGTCTCGAACTAGTTTCACTCGATCATTCTCGCTGTCCCAAACGACCTTCCATGGTGGAAGAAAAGAGAGACGATGGAGTAGGAGATCCTATCAAGTCGCTGCTCGAGGAAGCCCTCGAGCGACAGAGAAACGAGATGATGGATAGTTTCACCCAAATCCTTCTACGAATGCCGGCAACGCCAAGTGCATCTTCAACGTGCAGTCGGTTCGAGGATGCAACTCCCTTTAAGGTACAAGTTAACTTTGATATTCCTTTATTTGAAGGTAATATTGATGCAGATGCCCTGGATAATTGGTTGAATGTTCTAGAAGGGTATTTCTCTATCCACAATTTTTCCGACAGAGAAAAGATCACCTTTGCGCTCCTTAAGGCAGTCCCCCATGTCCAAAATTGGTGGGGTACTTATTGTGAGCAAAACTCATCAGACGAGTCTGAAATGTTTCAAACAAATCCCACTTGGGCCTCTTTCATAGATGCCATCAGGGAACAGTATTACCCTGTGGGAAACTATGATGACCGGTACACAAAATGGACCATTCTACGTCAAGAAAGGGACCAGACGGTGTCGGAGTACACCAACAAATTTCATACCCTGTGGACAAAGCTGAGTATCAAAGACTCCAAGCGGCACCTAATCCTGAAATATCGCAGTGGTCTACATCGGTACATCTGAATTGAGATGGACTTCCTCGACATCTCTTTACTTGGATCCGCCTATCGGTATGCTGTCAAAATCGAGGAGAAATTTTGACAAAAGAACAAGCGAGACTCTGGACCTGTGAATCCACTGCAGAAGCAAGGCAAGGGAAAGCCTAGCTCGCAGAACACAGCAAAAGAAAACAACAACCAGTCCCCGCCACAAGCAAAGAAGGGAGATCGAAAGACAAAGAAGGACACTGGTAAGTGGTGCGAATTTCATAAAATCCCTTGGCACAACACTGATCAATGTCGCTCAAAGCAGTCATTAGTGGCCGAGATCAAATATTCAGAATCAGATCCTGATTCTGATTCTGAACCCAATTCCACAGCTGCACACAATGGGAGGCAGATCATTGATGCAGACCCCACCGCCACTGTTGCTACCACACAGATTCAACTAGAGGATCCTGAAGAGTCAGAGGCAGAGGAGCACCTATTCCACTTGCAGATGTGGGTGAAGGGAATGCCTCTACATTTTGTTGTTGACAACGGTAGCCAAAAGAACCTGATCTCAGCAGAAGTCGTCAAGAGATTGGAGCTTCCGACAACACCACACCCGCAACCTTACAGCATCGGTTGGCTAAGCCAAGGACGAGGTATCTCCATTACTTAGCAATGCCTCCTACCATATGGCATCAAGCCTTTCAAAGACGAGGTATTGTGTGATGTGGCCCCACTTGAAGTCTGTGATGTTCTTTTAGGACAACCATATATGTGGAAGCGTTATGCTGTATATGAGTCACGGCCTCGCAGTGTCATTGTCACTTTGGGAGGACAACTCTACCGAATCCCAGAGACAGTTGCACCTGCTACAGTCTCGCAGGGTATGAAGATAAGCTCCCACATCAGAAAATTATTCCTCTTCACAATTGCGTTTGAAGGAGAACATAAGATCACAGAGACCTCCACACCCTCTGCACAGGGTGTCTCTGCTCATCAGACACAAGAAGAAAACAGAGCCATCATTTCCTCATCTATCCAAGTACCTCTACGATGCAAGGCCACACATTCAAGGTGATCATCCAAAAACAAATCATCCACACAACAATTACAACCCTCTCGGGATGCCAAAGAAAAGTAGCCTCTTCACTTCAACAAATGTCGCACTAGGAGATCAACTCAACACACAGTTCGAGATATGATACGGGATTCAATGCAATGGAGACCATTGCTTCCTAAGGAGGGAGGATTTATCCAGATGGAGATCGGTGGCCACCCACCTATTCCACTGGCTCAAAACAATTTTCCATTGTGGCAATTTCCTAGTTATTTTTCTACAGTTTTTTGGGTCCTAAACTTTTGGGGCCGTTTTGAGGCCCTAAACGACGTTTTTTGGCGATTTGGGGCCAAATGGTTGCCATCGGCATGCATTTGGCCGACAAAAAATTGTAAAGCTTAGATAGACCTTTCCAACGAGCTATCAAATGCCCAAATTGGAGATCGTATGCAAAAGTTATGACCCTGGGAAGTTGACTGTTCAACTTACCACCTTGGGGCCGCAAACTTTATGATGGTTCATCTTCTAGGGTTACATTTTGGACTTTTGGGGTTCTCACCCTCATTATTATTATAAATAGGCCCCTTTGGCCTCATTTTGTATTCAGCTTGGCATGAATGAGCGTAGCAGCGACATCTCTTCTCAGAGATAGCTACCACCAATCTAGCAATTGTATTACAGTCTGTTCTATTTCCGCCATTTAATAGAATATGTGTTTCAGTGTATCTCTGTTATCTTAGCAAAATGTCTTTGATTATTATTATGTGTATGTTCTTTCATTTCGTTCATGCATAAATCCGGATCAATTGATTTCAGCTACAAACATACATGTGGATGTTTTTTTCAAATGCTTGGACAGAAGAAGGTGTTGTGGTTGCACACAAAGGTTGTCATCCAAATGACATAGTTACAAAGACAAACTATACATTAGAGTTGTTTCATATTAGAAGCAATTGATCTCGACAATATAACATAAAACACACTTTCTTTGATGATTTGTTGTGTCATGGAATATGATTGTTGGGATCTCACTATTGAATGAGTGCTACATAAATTAATTACTAAACAAGAAAATACCAGAGATCAACTTGGTTTTCGTTGGTTTCCAGGATAGACTACCCTCAAGTTTGAGAATGAAGAGACTTGCATGTTGAACATGGGAATGGATTATGACGGAAGAGAGCTTCAAATCCAAAGGTTGTAATGTCCCTAGACTTTGTGATAACACCATGGAGAACACCATAGTCGTTTAGAACCCCATGATTCCTAGTGGAATAATAAACTAATTGATAAGGGGTCATTTTGATAAAGTAATCACCTAGAGTATTTAAATTTGTCAAACTTAGGATTAGAAATATTTCATTAATTATATACTTTGAATATGTTTAACTTTTGCACATAGTAGATGTGATAGGGGGATAAGGTGGAACTTAAGGAATTGTGGACCAATTTATTTGTCAACCTAAATGGCAACCAAGAGTGAATTAGGAAAGGTTCAAAAATTGAAGAAAAATATGGAAAGCAACATAAAGCAATCAGTCAAAAAAGCAAGTACAAAGTAGGAAAGTGTAGGAAAAGTTGTGAGTGGAAAAGCGGGAAAGTTCCAATTCAACTCATGAGGGCGCACTGGTTGAGGAAAGTGGGCCACATGAAGAGTAAATTCAACCTAGAAGCAATGTTTCCTATAAAATAATGATAGCACACCCCTCTCACATATTTTGGAATTATTGTTTTGTGAACGAGTAGCTCTGATGCTTCTCTAGGTCTTGGAGATGTGCCCAATCCAACTGTGGGAGATGTGCCCCATAGTATTGTTCTAGTTTTTATCTGTGATTCAAGAGAAGCATATGCATTCACGGAGCTCTGAGTTTCAGGTCTGATCATCCATCTCTATGAAGGTTTCGAGCCTCCCAAGTTGAAGCAAAGAAGTTGTAAGATTGAGGTGGATTCTGATGGAGTTTCTAGCTAGGAGAAAGTAATTGAATAGTTGTGCCCTATATGTGGGAGTTATCAGCTGATACAATGGTATTATTGAGCCATATTATATTGTTCATCAATCTTTATTTTATATCCATCACTTATATCCCTTCTTACTTTTCCTTCTTGAAGGATTTAGTTCCTAGATGTAAAAATTCTGAATTTGAGCTCTCTTGAAGCTTTGGATCTATGACATTCTATATGTTGTTGTAAATTTAATGAATAATATTTATTCTAATATTAATTATATAATAAATATCTATATATGTCCATTTTAAATTTTGGGATCTTCTGAGGCAGTTTGGGGTTTTCCTTTCCCAAGACTAGCTGGTTTTGCATTTATTATTGACTAGTTTTGTAGTAGGTGACGCTAGAAGCAAATTGTAAGCCCAATTATTAATATATCAGTTGTTTCAGGTACTTAAAACATCCCTGAAGCCACTCCAAGAATTAAAACTAGAATTTGAGACCCTTATACACCATTTGGAAAAACTCAGAATCTTAACTAGTCGATCTTTCCTGATAACTAGTCTTGTTTATTTGACTTCCAAATAAATCCCAATCATCCCTATACCTCTGTTTTCGAACCTTGATGATATCAGGGATCTATTTTTCATATTATGGGGTTCCGAGGAGCCTATAAGTAGACTTTAGCCTCCCTGATGTTAGAAACCTCAAAGGTCCTAGTACATTCTGCATAGGATTCTTGAGATCAAGCATTCCTATGACTATCTTACCTTGAATTATGAACTTATGTACTTCTGATATGTATTTTCAGACTTGAAATTTACCTTTTCTACATATCCATTCCTCGAGTCTTATGAATTTGAGAAGGTCCTAGCACTGTGTGAACAAAACTACTCAGTTCCAGTCTATCTCTAGCACCTAGTCTTTAGTTTCTCTGTTTGGCTCTTTGTGTTATATTTGATATCTCCTAAATTCTATTTTGGACTAATCAAAGTTTGTTTAGACTACTGCAAATTGTCCTATACCTGAAAATTAATCTCTATACCAAGTTTGGGGTGTTTTGGTTAAGGCTTTACAATGTTTGTTGCAAGTTTAATTAAACTAATCACTGTTTTTCTTGTGTATTTTGCATAGTGTGCCAAAGCCTCCCTTTGGTACATTACAGAGGTTTATTAGAGAAAGAATTAATGAGAAAATTTCTACCCATATGTGCAAGTTTATCCATAAGCTGGAGATGGAGCTATTGTTATAACCATAGTCAGAAGTCAAGACCAAGAGCTTGAGTGAGAGTTGTATCCAAGAGCCAAATTTGGAAACTGTGTTCTAGAGAAGCAAAGATAAGGCACATTCATCTAGAGATGGGTTTCCTAGAATATTTTGGAAACCAAAAGACTATTAGTGGGTAACTATGTTCCGAAATGGACATGAACAAAACAAATAACTATAACAGTAAGTAGCACAAGCAATTCGACAATTAATGAGGGTTGAAATAAAAAACAATACAAGGATTTTAAAATTAGATGAGAAAAAAGGAAGAGAAAAAAGTATATGAAATTAGGAAAGAAATGGGCGCTTGCCTTCCATTGACTCAACGCAGTCTTCCATTCAGTTAGTGCCATATATATCGTATTATAATTGACGCATAAAGGGTCTTTTGGTCAAGAGGTGAGGACGTGGAAGAGGAATGGTTGTGTAAATTGTCGAATGGCCCATGAACCTACAATCTGCATTGTAACTTGAAATTGTTGAAATAAATATTTAGCAACCATTTAAAGTTGGTTTTCCAATTTGGTTTCTAAGGTAACTTATGTGTTGCATGTTATGCTTAATGTGTTGTGTGAATCCATTTTTTGTGCTCTAGTTTTGTTGTGTGCTTCAATTATGAGATAATGTGTACCTTCCATTATTAATTGATTTCTTAAATGGTTGGTGGCATGGGATAGTTGTTAATTGTTGTGTTTGATTAAAACCGGACCAATACCTATCTATCAATTGTATGTTAGTTGTTGTAATTTTATTACTAGCTACAACCACTAGTTAAAAAGCTACATTGCACACCAAGAGATCGTAGTTTGATGTACTTTTATTCTCATATGAGCTTGAAAATTTTGTTATTTAAGATGTGGATTATGTTTCATCTTAATTCCATTGAGAATCAATCCTTACCTTTGTCTTGCAATTAGAAAATTCAAGAGATTTGGGCCACCCATCTAAGTACCGAAATGAAATCGAAGGTTGTGGAATTAGAGTCATTCCATAATTTGTTTTCTCCGTTTGAATGTTGTTATCTTTCTATTGGGTAACTAGCGAAGTTGAGGATTTGATTTAATATTATCTAATGTTGAGTTGCTCTCACAACCTTCCTCACATTCTCGTGCATTCAATTGGATCTCATCTCATTTGTGGAACCTACAATTGTGCGTAGGGAAAACATGTGGTGTTCTTATGTACAACAAGAAGACGATGTAAACTTTTATATGTAATTCCTTTTGTACCATATCTTTTTAAAACAAAATGATTTCCATTGCCTTGTATTCATTGACATGGAGGAACATAATTAATGTGGTTCATGTTTCAAGTATTTTTGTCTCTATTCAAAGTATAGATAATTTCCCACAATAATCTCTAGCTAATAAAGGTTGTGGAAAAAGGAGTTTATTAATTTGAGTATAACAATTAAAAGATTAAACGGATTTGCATTTTTAGTCTTGAATCTTTTTTGTTTTCCCAGAAAAAGATCATAGATCATAGTCTATAATTTATTTAAATTATGGACCATATTGTTCATATACATGCTCTGCATATTAGATATTGATGCTTACATAATAAGAAAGTATAAAATATTATCCAACTAATCCTATATGGATCTGATAATAAACCATACAATAATATCAAGAATGATTCATATAACGACCGTTAGTATTCCAAAAACAACCCATGCTCATGGGAATATAGGTGCTTGAAGAGGTCCAGGGTCCAATTCCTTGATAGTATCCTTGTCACATGACCATAGCTTAATGGATTCCATAGATAGTTCAAGTCCCCTCTTGGGTAGAAAATTAGACCAAGAATTCCCCTCTCTAAAGAAATGAGTTGGAAGAGAGGTATAATCCTATGAATCTCACCCTAGAGTGGGGATAATAAAATATTCCTGGATGAAGATTTGTGATTTATTCAATCAATCACAAGTTTAGAGTGACCAAAACCCTATAGGTGCCAGATCTTCAAGTGAAAGGAAAGTTTCAAGATCAAATATATAGCATGTAGCTCATGATTATTGTTTGTGTCCTGGCCAATGTCAGAAACAAATTGGTGCCAATGACAATCATAGGAGAAAAGTAAGCCACTTGAACCACCCATACTTGGGTCCCCTGCCGCAACACCGTTGAAGTAGGTCTAGGCATAGGATTGTACGATTTGTTATGGTTGCATGATTCTCAGAGAATGTCTCATAGAAGCCCATGGATAATGACTATGAATAGATATGCAATTAATCATGTAAACATATGGTGTGATATAAGCCTCCTGGAAGATAACTAAATTTCAGGTCTTCCATGTAGCCTAGATGATGAGTATGGGCATCTCTATGAAAGGAAGATATATAGATTGATGTGTCCAATTCCAACATGCATCAACACGATCGATACCTTCCCACTTAAACATGATATGTAGAAACTCATAGATAATCCTCCATATGTACATGTATAGGAGTAATCAATAAACATATGGTTTAGGTCCTCCCCGTGACTTTTACATAATGGGCATCTTCCTAGTCCATACATATATAGTTTAGATAAATGCCCCTAGATAAGAATCTTACCGACCAATTCCAACCACATAAATAATATATAATTTAGTGGGCATGGTATCTTCCATAGCCAAGTCATCTACAATTCCAGAGGATCATGTTCTTCTTCATCTCCGATAATGAGGTATCCTTGTTTTGGAGTATAAGAACCCCCATATGTGTTCCCATTCAATTGTATGGTGTCCACATCTATTGAAATGTCTATATGATTCCTCACAAGTACCATAATATACATGTCCCATATAATTCTATCTGCATAATAGAACCCTAAATGATCCGATGTGACTTAAGCCTGATGATATGGAGTCGAATACATGTGATTAGAGATCTGAGGAAGGGAGATAATGCCCATATATGTAAGATGTTATATCATACAAGGAGTAAGGTGGTAGTCAATTCTTGCACCATTCCACCTATCAAAACCCAAACGAAATAATATGCCATTTCCAATACACCATGATATCCTATGTGAGATCAATCCAAATGAGGCATATATGGCTTTCCAATGAATGGATGCCTATCATGGTATAATGCTCGGGTGTCTAAGCCAATGTTGTATAGTGAGAGGATAAATATACTTATGATGGATAATCCTAACCCAGAGACCTTCATATGTAAGAATCATCGAGATAGCCTTAGCTTCCATCGCCTTTGAAAAACTGTTATGATGCATAAGGCCCCATCCTCCCATATATTTAGGAAGGGAACGTTTGTGCCAAGACATCCAATGCTATGGTCTACCATCATGATAGGTACTCCATGAGAATTGGAAATCCATTTTGCGAATCTGGGTGAGAATACAGGTTGGAACACGATCAAGAATAACCCAGTATACGAGCATGTCATCTAATATATAATTTAGGAGAGTATACCTTCCAACACAGGATAAATAGAAATTGCACCAAAGCTTAAGTTTTCCATCAATTCTATGAATTAGTCACTGCCAATCCACTTTAAGTAATCATTTGTCTTGATAGAGAAACCCAAGTATTTGAGTCCATTAGAAACATCACAAATATCAAAATCATATAGTTCAGAGATCCATTATATAATAGGCTCATCGATGTGGATGAATGAAAGGGAGGACTTCCTTGAGTTATCAGACATACTTGTGGCCACTGAAAAAAATTGAGGATGTCATATATAATCTACATCTCCCTTCTAGTACCATAAGAAAACAATAGAATATTAGCAACAAATAGGAGGTGTGTGATGTATATCGCATTACCAAAATTGAAACTCTTCAAACTCCCCTTAGCTCTATCATTGATAATGAGTTGACTGAGAGCTACCTTAATAAGCAAAAGAGGAGCGGGGCAAGTAGACACCCCTGACGGAGACCCCTTCCAGGTTTGAAAAAAATTCGATGTAGAGCTATTAATCAGGACAACAAATGAAACTTATTGAGTACATGAGAGGATCCAATTGACTATGTGAAGATCAACTCCCATTTGAAGAAGAGAAAGGCAAAGGAAAGTCCAATTAACCGTGTTATAAGCCTTGGTTAGATGAAATTTGACGATAACCCTAGGAAATTTATGGACCTTATCTAAGTGTAGAACTTCTTGAGCTATACCCACAACATCATGGATCTAGCAACCTTCAAGAAAAGAAAATTGCTAAAGTGAGATGCCTTTATATAAGATAACCTTAAAGCAATGGATTTTGCAATAATATTATATATAACATTACATAGAGATATAGGCTTGAGGTCCACCATACTCTTAATATGATCAAATTTATTGATTAGTGTTAGAAATGTAGTATTAAAGGCCGCCAACACTCTTCCCTTAGACCGATATTCCTCAACAACTCTAAGTAATTCATTGCCAATAACACAAAACATACATGTATAAAATTCACTAGGACAATCTTCAGGGCCCGGACTCTTGTCCAGGTGCATAGACTTAATAACTGATAATAAATCCTCCTTAAGGATGAGTTCTTTAAGATATGTGTTCAGATCATCGGATACAATCCTTGGCATGTGGGAAATAACCCCCAATATCGAACTAATCAGAGCCTCCTTATCTTCCTCAAGTAATGTGTTGAAATTCCAAACACCCACATTAGCAATATCCTGAAAAACTAGTAACCATACAGTGGTCATGGTCCTTTATTTCCCATATTCAATTTGTTAGATTTTCTAAAGATTATAGCAGTATATATTAATTTCATTTACCAATAGGATCACTAGAAGAAAGACAAAACAAAAAAGAATAACACAAGAGTTTTTATCATGGGAAACCCAAATGGGATAAAACCCAACAACCTTTGTATAGAGATGCTAATTATGATAACAATGTAGAAAGAAGAGAGAGAAAATATGGAAGTACTTTCCAGAGATAAAAACCCCAAAAACAGTCTTCTCCTTCAGCATATGCAAACTTCTCTCTCCCAGTGATGTGAATTTCACTTGAGTGAATGTGTGTTATAATGAGGAGGGAGACCTCCTATTTATACTGATTTTCCAAGTGGAAAATTTATTGGGGCTGACTTCTCTTGGGGGAGCAATAAAATATATTTTAATAATTTATTTTTATCTTTTTTATTTTTCTATGTTTTCACCCTAAGGTTTACATTTTTCTTTCTAGGGTTTACATGATTGATTACAACAAGTTCAACTACTTTAAGAGGTACAATGAAGAATATAATAATATCTTTCGAAGTTGCACAAACTCCAACACTCCCTCTCAAAAAGGAAAGTATTCTTAGGTCTTTATCAACATCACAATCATCTGGGTTTCATCTGTACATCTATACTATTTCGATCATCTCTATACATACTGAAGGTTGTCATGAATTAGTTGTATTGGAATGTCTAAGAGAAGATCTTCTACTACCTGTATGTCTCTACTGCCGATGAGATCCTCCCATACTTGGCTTGAGATTCTAGATGAGCAAATGTGCACGAACATATACTTCATGTTTGTCTCATCTACCGATTGGATACTCCCATACCTGGCTGAGAACCTGAATGAGTAGAGGTATATGTGCAATCACACGACCATCTACTACACTTCTGACTTATCTTTTGATGGGATTTCTCCTATAACTAGATGAGTAGAGGCGCATGTGTGAACCTGACCATCTACTACCTTTTTGTCTCATCTGCCGATGGGATTTCTCCCATACCTGGCCTTGAATATGAATGAGTAGAAGCACCTAGGAAAAATCATAGTAAATATCTCTTAGTCATCTCTCCCTCTCAAGGAGGGATACGTTCTCCTCTACTCCAAGTCTTCCGCGAAAGTATTCAAACTTCACCCTGGGAAGAGGATTGGTGAGGATATCTGCAGTTTGGTCATCTACAAGAATACATTGTAACTTAACCACACCTTTCTACACCATATCACGCATGAAGTGATACCGAATCTCTATATGCTTCAACTTGTTGCGAAATACAAGATTCACTGACATGTGCACACAGCTTTGGTTATCACAATGAATCACGGTTGGCTCTGGAATCTGTCCAAACAAAACTATAAGAAGTTTACAAAGCCAAAATTCTTCTTGGGATGTTGTGCTAGCAGCTATATACTTGGGCTCTGCAGTACTGAGAGATACTGAGTTTTGCTTCCTAATGTACCACTAAAATACTGTAGAATCTAGACTGAAACAACTTCTTGAATTACTCTTTCTATCTATAGTGCATCGGGCCCAATCTGAGTCTGTAAACCCTTGCAATATTAAGTCGCATTCTGAATCATATCATAGTACATATCCCACAGTTCCAAGTAAGTATATGAGCACATGTTTTACAACAGTCTAGTGAATCTACCTTGGTTCACACATGAACTGACTGGGGGCATTCACAACAAATATATGGTCTAGTGTTCATCAGATACATCAAGTACCCAATCAGTTGGTGATACATAGTGGGCTCAATCAAATTTGAATTTGAAGTAGAATCCCTTAGCTTCTTCAAATTTGCATCCATTGGAGTAGCTATGGACTTGCAGTCCAACATTCCAAATCTCTTTAGTATGTCTATGGTGTATTTTCCTTGACTTAGGAAAATCTCCTCCTGCCTCTTCCATACTTCTAATCCCAAGAAGTAGTGCAGCAATCCAAGATACTTCATTTTGAACTCAGAGGAAAGTTTCTTCTTACACCATACAATAAGTTTCTCATTTCTAGTGAACAGATCATCAACATATAGTACTAAAATTTGTGGCTCATCATTCACAAACTTGTGGTAAAGGTTGGGGTTTGCATCACTCTTGGTGAATCCCAGACTAACCAGGAATCTGTCTATTCGTCCATACCAATCACAGGATGCTTGCTTGAGTCCATATTAAGCTTTTTTTAGCTTACATACATGAGACTCCTTTCCATGAATGACAAACCCTTTTGGTTGTTCAACTTCTTCCTCAACAATACCATTGAAAAAAGTTGTTTTGACATCCATCTGATGGATCTTCCATCCCATAGTTGAAGCAATAGCAATGATCGATATGATGGATGTATATCGAGCCACAAGAGAAAATGTGTCATCATAATCGACTCCCTCTTTCTGAGAGAACCCTGTGGAAACAAATATAGTCTTGTATTTTCAATGCTTTCATTTGATCGATGTAGTGTTTCTGCATTCTGTAAAGTCTGTTGTGCCCATCTAGGTCTTTTTCGGCTTACTTCCATATTTGTAGGAGCATCATCTGGCTCAACTAGATCAATGGGACCGATCGGTTCATTCCTTTCTTTAGAGTCCCTCTTAATTTCTAGAGGGGGAAATGATCTCATCTTTTCTTCATCATCGATCTCCATATCAGATCCTCTTTCTTTTCGGATAACCATTTCTTCTTCAAAGGTTACATCCCGACTGACCTCGATCCTGGGATGTATATTTTGTAAGCCTTTGAATACTTGCGGTATCCCATGAATGTCCCCTTATTTCCTGAAGGTTCTAACTTGGGCACATGAATGTAGACTGAAAAGACGCAAAGTAAGTATCCATCCTGGTGACGACTTGGCTCATCAAGGATCCTTCAATTATCTTGTTTGAATCATGACGATAGTGTTGTTATGCTTCTATCATATGTAATAGACCAAAATCCTTGTCTTTGAGGGATAATTCCCTCTGTCTCTCAGAAGTCAATTGAGTAAATCTTGTTGAAGCAGCAGATAGACCGACATTTGTAGAAGCATTCTGCTTCTAATCACCAAATCTCTGCATGAGATCATTCTGGATTTGGGAGTCATGATTCAAGGCTTTCTGATTCTGTTCCATCCATATATCCATGGGATCACTTGTCCTCGTAGATCATGGCATTCCCTACAAGACAATTCCTATCAAATGGTTAGCAATATTTCTTAATCAATGTATTAACGAAGCAATGTAGGCAACTTTTAGTCAATGTTTCGACACATCACACATGAGGCCATTATTTGGATGCTTATGGTCTCCATTATAGCATACCATTAAGAGTGTGTACTACTCCAAGTATGTTATAAAGGAGTTTTCATCCTAGATGGGTTGTGCAGCATGACAAGTTATTTAAGCAATCACGTAAATAAAAAATACTACATAATCCTACTTGTTAATAAGGGAATCACATGCTCAATTACTACCTAAATCTAGAAATGTAGATCTGCGTAAAACATATTCAAAAGTAACAAGATCTAATCTACTAGAGCATGTAAGATCAAATACTTATATTTTTGTTGTTTTGTTGAAAATATTCCACAACTAGAGTTCGCTGATATTCGTATGTTTGCTAGAATATCATCACAGTTTGGATATCTGAAGAATAACTCCAAACAATAATCATTCCTTGCCTTCTTGTGAGGAGTGTATTCTTCCACATCAACAGTTGAAGCTTCACGCTTCCTTTTGTTTTAACTTTGATAATTGCTGGCATAATGACCATATGCCTTGCACTTGTAGCACTATATCTTAGATAAATCTTTCTTCTCTTTCTTTTTCTTTGGGGGTGGATTTGATATCCTACCTTGGTGATTCTGATTTTAAAACTTTCTTCCCCTTCCCTTCCCTTTCTTGGCATGAGATACAAATGCTTGATTCTCCTCAGGTTGAGTGCCATGAAGTCTTTGTCGTGTTGCTATTCTCATTTCTTCCTCGGTGCATTCTTCCCATAGATTATCAAATTTGGGAAACTTGGTTTGACCACTTATGGTTTGGATGAAGTACTCCCAATATGGTGGGAGACCATTTAAGGTGGTCATGACAATATCCTTTTCTTGAAGGTTGTCTCCACTGGACTTTATCTTGTTCTGGATCTCGGTGACTCTCATGAAATATGAGGAAATATTATCAGACTTCCTCATCTTCATATTTGACAGTCTACTCCTCAAAGTGAGAGTCACATTGATGCTACCGTGTTCAAATAGGATTCTTAAATGTACTGAACATCTTCCTAACTATCGTATTTTTTGAGATTTGAGGAACCAAGTGGTCTCTAACTGAGTCCTCCAAAATCCTTCTTGCTTTGGCATCATTTTTCCTCCAGTGAGGTTTGTCTTCTTAGGATTCTAGTTCTAGGACCTTTTCATTTACAAACTATAATATATCATTCTCTTCTAGCATAAGAATAACCCTATACTTTCAAGAGATGAAGTTGGAAGTCCCTTCTAGATGATATTCAACTTTCATAGTAATCATCTTGACTACAAGTCTAGATATGAAACCCTAGCAGAGGCTAGGTCAAAAATGAAAGTTGGAGCTTTGGAAAACTGACTCCACAGGTGAATGCACCATACAAAGGTGACTTAAAAAGACGTAGAGTCGAGCCAAAACTGTGGAGGAAGTAGGTCAAAGAATGAAACCCTAATTTATGTTGTTGTTGCTACAGAATTAGTCAAAAATGGAAAATTCTCAGAATTGAGTTATGCCTTCACTAAAAAATGCGCCCTCCTTAGAGTGAATTTCCCAAGGCTCTTTTTTATGCCAAAAGTTTGAGTAAATGCTTTGAAATATGAAACCCTAGTTTCAGCTGGGTTCCGACAATGTTCGACAATGGCTTCTTCTAGTACTGCTCTGATACCATGTTATATTTTCATAAGATTATAACAATATATATTAATTGCATTTACCAATAGGATCACTAGAAGAAGGACAAAACACAAAACAATAACACAAGAGTTTTTATCCCAGGAAACCCAAATGGGAGAAAACCCAACAACCTTCATATAGAGATGATAATTCTGATAACATTGTACAAAGAAGAGAGAGAAAATATGGAAGTACTTTCTAGAGATAAAAACCCAAAAAACAGTCTTCTCCTTCAGCAGGTGCAAATTTCTCTCTCCCAGTGATGGGAATTTCCCTTGAGTGAATGTGCGTTATAATGAGGAGGGGTGCCTCCTGTTTATACTAATTTTCCAAGTGGAAAATTCACTAGGTCCGACTTCTCTTGGGGGAGCAATAAAATATATTTTAATAATTTATTTTTATCTTTTTCTTTTGCTTTCTTTTCATCCCAAGGTTTACATTGTTCTTTCTAGGGTTTACATGATTGATTATAAGAAGTTCAACTCCCTTTGGAGGTACAATAAAGAATATAATAATATCTTCCGAAGTTGCACAAACTCCAACAGAATTTAGATGAGTTATGGGTTAAACAAATCTACAAAAGAAATTTGTATTATGGTCTCCCAGTTGTAACCATAAAGACCTGCTCTTAAGGCGAACTGTAACATCCTATTGTTTTAGTGTGTGCACCTTTTGTGTTTATAGCTTGAGAATATCAACGCTCATGCTATCAGATGTGAGATCATCAAGGTGTGATTGGTAGTGATCAACAATCATGTCTTCTATATATTCTAAATCCTTTGATGTGCATTGGCAGAATCTCGAGTTCCATGGGATAGTCAAAGACTTGAGAAGTTTTAGATTATTTAAAATTTGTATTGTTGCAAATGATTGATCTGCCTTGCTATATGGCACCTAATGAGATCTGACCAATTGCTGGAATTCATCTTCTTCCAAGTAGGTTGCATTAAATTTGAATGGTGAAAGAGGTTTACAGATGTCTCCTTTCATCCTCAAGAATATGGGGAAGTGGTTTGAATCGCTTTCATCACCAACCCATTATCTAATCAAAGGAATAGTCTCCATCAGGTGCTCATTAATAAGAAAATGATCCATTCGCTTCGCAACATAGAAAGGGATGATATGTTTATTCAACCATGAGGGTTTTAGCACAAATAGAGCAATGCCGATAAGTGTCATGTCCTCAAGGAGGTTTGAGAAATACTACGATAAATGATATTTTTCCCATTGTGTCCTCATGTTTTTGAATCTCCAATCGAGAAATTCGAGTCCCCAACAAGAATAAAATGACCAGATGTATGGAATACAATAGAGAATAACCTGCCCCAATATAAGGATCGCTAAGTGTGGGGTCTATACAGTGTTGGAATTTCACTAGATTCTTACCTGTTAAACAATTCTTTTTGACATTTTGGGGATTAATATTCCCCTTCACTAAACGTTTTACTTAAATATGTACTTGTCAGTAAAAGCGTGTTAGTGTGGTAGTTTGAAAGTATCAATGAACTAAATATGGATCAAGTGCAACCATCCAAGTGTATTCATATTTACTTTTACACATAAACTCAAGAAATAGTCGCATAATGTGCAAGCCCCCAAGAAGCTTCCTTGACAACTAATCAAAACCCCATTGGTTTGACCTAGGGACCTTGAGTGGAAAGAGTATAATTTCCTAAGACATGAATTATCATTAGAAGTGCGTTGGAGATTGTTTACATGTTTCAAAGTTGGATTTTGTTCATTGGGGAAGAGTCGAAGAAAAACACCATTTCAAATAATATTAAAAGACCTCTTACCAATTCATCTAGTTTTCGTTGTTGATCATTGATCATTCTACAAGATCAATGATCCAGATGTATGGTCAGATCTTAGCACCAAAGGATAAATGTGGTTGAATTTTGGCTAAGCACTCGATATTTCTAAAAAGAGTGTGTAGCCAATACCAAGGAAGGATACATAATTTAAATGCTTATGTTTCTTTTTGCATGGAATAGAGGATCGAGGGCCCATTTCTTTGAAGACTTTAGTATAATAGTTAAGGATTTGATAGTAAGAAGGAAGTTGAGATACTAACGAGGTGATTCTAATGTTGCATCTGTGGGTATTTTGACCTGGTAGGTTATCATATTGTTTGGTATATAACATATAATAGAACCCCAAGGGATAGCTCAAACATTGAACCATATTCCTAAGGCATACTAAGTAGTAAGGAGAGTTAAAATCCATTAGAAGGAAAATTACACTCCTAAATGCATAAACCGACTCATGCTAGACTCACATTAGTAAATTGGTGTCGGAGGCCACCCGAGTGTATTGTTAAGTTTTTAGGGATTTTAAACAATTTAACTAACTTATGCAAAAATTCCAAATCAAGTTACTCAGAAGCAAAAGTATAATATTGAAAAATATATTTCTAAAACAAAATTTGTATAGTTGTAGCAAGGCAAGATAAATTTAGAAAACATAACTTTCATCTATTTCAAATTTAACACTCCAATGGCCACTGTGTTAAAGTTGGTCCTTGAGATCCGGTATTACTAGGAGACGGCTCCAAGATTTCGCTCCAAGGAAACTTTTAAATTTTTTTTCTCTGCGTGAACCTTGGCCTTCAGCTTTGTGGAGTTTGGATCCTTCCAACTCCCTTCATTGGAGCAATTTAGCTCCTGTTTGATTACTGTTCATTGTTCTTTGGTAGATTAACCCTTCTTGTCCATTTGATATCTGCAGAGGATTCTCTGTCCAATCAGAGTTTGATTGTGATCTTGGTGGAGCTTCATCCTTGGAGCAATCCAGTGATCGATTGCTGAGTCTGATTTTTGTAGAGGATTCTTTGTTTAAACAACTTCTCGAGCTTTAATCCTGGTGGAGATTGGAAACTATTCAACCTTGATTTGGATGTTAGCAGTGAGCTGAACACTAGTGGGATTTTTTTGAGTCTCTTTTGGTGGTTTCTCTGTTTTGGGGTCATGGAGGATGAAGGGGATCTTCCCCTATTTCTGATCTCAATGCCTTCAGAAGATTGATAGCTTCAGGAAGCAAAAGGAAACTCACTCGAACCCAGCAAACTTTTGTAAAGAAGCTTGAAAATATTCCTTCGGTAGCCCTACTAGTGGAAACTTGTCAAACAACTATAAACATTGTTGACCGGGGTCTCATTGGCTAGTTCACTGGGCTTTGGCCTTCCCCTAAGACTATTGCAGGATGGGTTCAACGGAATTAGAAACCTCTCATCTCAGAAGGTATCTGCAGCAATTTGATAGGTAAGGGATATTATCTTTTTCTCTTTGAAAATTCTGCTAATATAGATTTGATACTTCATGGGTCCCCAGGGACTCTACTTTAACAAATGGTCTCCGGACTTTGATCCGAAGCAAGATGTTCCCTCAACGGTCCCTATCTGGGTTAGGTTGCCACACGTTCCTCTTCATTGCTAGAATCCGAGAGCCCTTGAAGCTATTGGAAACACCCTAGGGAAATATATTGATAGGGATGATCGTCGAGATCAATATACCTGTGCCAGAATCTGTGTTGAAGTGGACTTGGAGGTAGGATTACCCAAATCTATTAACTTGACAATAACAGATTGGACCTATGTACAAGATCTAGACTATGAACAACTGCCCTTTAAGTGCAGGTTTTGTGATGGTTATGGACACTTTGAGAGATCTTGCAAGAAAAAAGGTGAAGAAGAAGCTGTTAAAGAAAAGGGAGATGAATGGATTCAAGTTCAAAAAACTAAATCAGCAAAGCAAGGAAATAAATAAAAGAAACAAAAAGGAGAACTAGGGACAAGCAACAACACCTATGGACAGAAAGAACATGGAGAAGTTATGAAAGAATCAATGACTCGAAACAATTTTGAAGTATTGAGCATTCCCGAAGATCAAACTCTTGAAGATGGAGAAGTCCCTCAAACTCAAATCCAAACAAGTGAAGAAGATAAAGGCCATGAATAAGAATTCAACACACCTGTGGAAGGCCATTCTCCTACTTATGCAAAAATGGAAAAAAAAAAGAAACCCACGGACAATTCTGGCTCTTTAGATGAAGATCCTCTTGGTAAGTCATCCAAAAAAGGGCGAAAATCTCTCAAGACAGTCCGGGAGGAAGAATCCAAATGGATTAAGATGCAGGGAAGTCAAACAAGTTTAGAGATGTCCATTGGTAGGAACACTTGGGCCAGACCTGCAAAAGGAGGCCCAACTCCTTTCGTTAAATGATGAATTGTGTCTCTTGGAATTGTAGAGGGCTCGACAATTCTACAAAATCTGAAGCAATGAATGATCTTATCAGAATGGCCTCTCCAAATGTCCTTATGCTCCAAGAGACAAAAATCAATGACGAACGCTTACTTTCCATTAGTAGCAAGAGTTGGAAACTGAATGTTGGTAAGGTAGTGAGTTCCAGAGGCACTGCTGGTGGAATAACCACATTATGGATAGGAATTGACTTTATTCTAGAAAACTCCCACAAATCATAGCATTGGATTTTCACTCAACTTTTTCATATTCCAAGTAAGAAAGTGTTTTGCCTTTTTAATCTGTATGTGCCTGTCAATTTACAGGAAAAACGAGAATATTGGAACTTGCTGGCAGCCTTTCTCGTTGCAAACTCATTTTCAAATTTAATAATTGCCGGAGATTTAAATTTAATTTTGAATGCTAAATAAAAAGCTGGCGGTGTCTATGGGAGAGATCCCATGCTGAACTGGGTGGATAGCTTCATACTTAAGTGGGAGTTGATTGATTTCAAACCCAAAAGAGGAAAGTTTACGTGGTCAAATAACAGATTAGGAGCAGCCAACATTTTTGCTAGATTAGACCATTTTTTGGCTCAGAGCTCCTTGCTGGCAAATAAAACAGTCATATCCTCTAGTATCTTGCTGAAGATCACCTCAGACCATAAACTGATTTTATTACAGATTGAAAATGAAGAGGACCTTGGTCCCATTCCTTTTAGATTCAGTTCACTATAGAAAGATAGAGATGAATTCATGAGCACTGTCATCTTGGCTTGGGAAATTCCAGTTGCTAGATCTCCAAATTATGTCTGGGAGAGGAAGCTTATTAATACCAAAGCTGCGCTTAAGAATTGGGTAAAACTTACTCAAAAAAATCCAACCAGCGAAAGGAAAGAAGCCCTTCAAAACCTGGAAAAAATTCAATTGGAAATGGAAGAAACAGAAATAACTTCAGCTTTACTAGCAAAAGAGTAAAATGCACAGTCCATTTCTTTCCAGGCCTTCAGGCAAGAAGAAGAATACTGGAGATTAAAATATCGAAGTACTTGGATGAAAGCTGGCGATAGGAATACCTCCTTTTTTCATAAGCAATGTAGAGTTAGAATTTCTTAAAATCATATCTCAGAAATTTACTCCCAATCTAGTGAAGTGGTAAAAGGAAATTCTCAAATCAAACATCTGGCTGAAATTCATTTTCAGAACCTCTACAAGGAAGATGGACTCTTTGATCATGATCTTACTTCTGATTTTTTGGCCAACATTCCCAGCTTGGTGAGTGAGGCAGAAAACGATGAGTTAATGAAGCCTTTTAAGGAGCAAGAAATTATTGACGTTATTTGGTCCATGGAGCCGGATAAAGCTCTTGGCCCTGATGGGTTCTCCTTTCAGGTTTATCGAATTTGTTGGCCAGTTATTAGGGAAGATCTCCTCTGAATGTTAAAAGCTTTCCAGATTAAAGCCAAAGTGGGGGGTTGCACAAATTCCACCTTTCTTGCATTAATTCCTAAAGAAGCCAATCCTTATTCCTTTTATAGATTTAGACCTATCTCCCTTTGCAATGTGTCCTATAAAATATTTTCTAAACTTCTAGCAAATTGAATTAAACCTTTGCTTGAGAAACTGATTTCTCCTCTTCAAGGAGGGTTTGTAAAAGGGAGACATATTTTGGATAATGTTATTCAAGTTCAAGAATCTATGCATTCCAGTTTTCTTCGGAAGGAGAAGGGCATGCTCATCAAACTTGATATGGCAAATGCCTTTGACAGGGTAAAGCACTCTTTTCTTTTTTCTGTTCTTCAGTCTTTTGGATTCAGCTTTGCATTTTTAAATTTGATAAAATCTTGCATTCACAATCCTTGGATAGCACCATTGGTAAATGGCAGGCCAGCAAACTTCTTTCAAGCCTCCAGGGATCTCCGACAGGGTTGTCCTTTGTCTCCTTTTTTGTACATTCTTTTGGCCGACTCCCTAAGCAGGAAGTTATCAGCAGGAAAAATTGATGGTATCATTCTGGGCATTTATGCAATAGTAGGAGTTGAAGCTATCAACCATGCCCTCTTTGCGGACGACACCTTGCTCTTGGGAGGGGCATCCTTAAAAATGGCAAGAGCTTTCTATGAAATTATGTAACATTTTTGTATTATATGAGGGGCTCTCATTAATAACCAAAAGAGTGCAGTATACAGATGGAATGTTGATCAATCAAAAGTAGATAAAATATCTCAGATCTTGGGCTTTGAAGGATATGCTTACTGGGACAATGTTAAATACTTGGGTCTACCTTTAACTTTGGGGCAAAACAATCCCTCTCTCTGGCTGGAAATCATCAGTAAGATTAAAGCAAAGATCATTTCTTGGGGAGGAAATTGGCTAACCAAGGCAGGAAAGGTCAGTCTGATTAAGTCAGTACTCTCATCTCTTCCTATATATCAATCCTCTTTACTTCTGGCGCCAAAAGATATTATGAATCAGATTTCTAAATTACTCAAAGACTTCTTATGGGGAGGTGGGAAAGGAAATCAACACCGTATGCATCTGGTTAATTGGGAAACAATAAAAAGACCTCTTCTTGAAGGAGGATTACAATTCAAAGATCCAGAAATGTCCAACATAGCAATGTGAGGAAAATTTTTATGGCAACTGTTTTCTAACAAACAACACTTGGTTAGTCAGTTGTCATGGAAAAAATACCTTCACGGCGGATCATTAAGGAAAATTCAAATGACAAATACCATTAAAGGATCAATTATCTGGAATTCATGTAGGAAAGTACTTGATTTCTTTGTTCAACATCTGTATCGCATTCCAGGAAATGGCCGAAAGACTTTTCTGTGGGTTGATAGAATTAATGGAAATGATCCACTTCTTGCTGATGATATTATTACTGAGATTCAAAATTGGTTAACAAATAAATGAATCCACAGATTGGCCGATATAGCTTCATGGGATGCCAAAGGAAATTGGATTGACTGGTCTCTTCCTCTCATGACAGAGCATGATCTTCCTAATCTCTTTGACCATCAAAATTTGTTCCTAAGCAGGCTGAAAGGAAAGACTCCTATCCATTGATTTTGCAGAGAATCATGGGGATGGGGATCATCTGGTGTTTATACTGCTGCTTCCATATTTCTCTCATATCCATATTTCAGTGTAGTGGATTCCTCTGGCTCCCACAACATAGCTATTTGGAAGCTGGTGTGGAGTTTTCCCATCATTACAAAGATTAATTTTTTCACTTGGATTGTAATTCATCAAAACATTTTATCTGGTGAAAATTTGTCAAAAAAAGGTTTTTATGGACCATTTAGATGTTGTATGTGTTTTCAGGCTGTTGAGTCTTCAGCACACATTTTAGTTGAGTGCGTCTTTACTTAAAAGGTCTAGGCTTTAGTTCTGCGTGGGTTGTCATTCTCTTTTTTTCCTCTAAATGCTGAACCAGTCACTCTTTTTAAAAAATGGCAATCAAGATATCGTGGTGCTCTTTCTTCCAATCATGCTTGGAGAAAAATCTGGCAAGCTATACCAAAATTTATCTGGTGGAAATTATGGCTGGCTCGAAATGATATGATATTTAATGGAAAAATCCTGAAACCTGAAATTGTAGCATCTAAAGCTAAGGCATTTCTATTAGAAGCAATAGGAAACCTTCAAATAGCTAGAAATAATCTAGAAGCTGAGTAGAATTGGCTTGGTATGAAATCAGTGGATAAAATTCAGATGTGTTTAAGTAAACCTGTCATCAATTTTTTTTGGCAAATCAGGCTCTCAGAAAAGGAGTTTTCAAATTGGTGGAAATATAAAAATAAAATTTTGATATTCTTTGATGGTGTGTCAAAAGGAAATCCGAGGAAATTTGGGGCAGGGGGTTTGATATTTCATCCAGGCAAAAAATTAGAAACAAGTTTCAGTTGGGGAATAGGGAAAAATACAAATAATTAGGCAGAATTATTTGCTCTTTTGAAAGCATGTCAACTAGCAAAGGAAGTAGGGCATAATAATCTGCAAATCTTTGGAGATTCTGAAATCATCATCAAAATTCTAAACTTGGATTCAGTATTCAACAATCTTATTTTGAATGTGACCATGCAAAGGTTGGATTTCATTTTGATGGACTGTGACTCAGTTACTTCTTTCCACATTCTCCTTGATTTGAATAAGCTTGCAGATCTCAAAGCAAATCAAGGCTGCCTCCTCCCTTCGGGAATGTTATGTGTGAATGACGGGCCTTGCTTATTGCATTCCATTCCATGACAAAATCTTATTCTGGTGTAAGGAATTGTATTTTTTGGAACAAATTGTAATTGGGTGAAAGCCCAATTTTTCCTTTTTAAATAAAAAAAATTAATCGTTTTGGTTTAAAAAAAAGTTGGTCCTTGAGATACACTTCATTAAATGTAATGTAGAGAACATAAAAAACAATATAGTACAAAAAACAAACTAAAGACCAACAAGTAATAAATAATAATGACGGTTCATGTCTGGTTTGAATCTGCCTTATACTCAGATACTTTTAGGATCAATTATTGTCACTGAAAGGATAAGATCAACAATGAAACAATTGACATACCTTGAGAGAGAAAAGGTTAGGAATAAGGTTAGGCACATACAATAGTAGTCAATATGGTTGAGTCATCAAGTGTGAAAAACCCCAACAATGATACTCAGCCCCACATACACTAGCAGTCAATATGAATTAGTCACCAAGTGTGAAAACCCCAGTAGTGACACTCAACCCCAAAATTGGTACAACTGTAGCAAGGCAAGATAAATTTAGAAAACATAACTTTCATCTCTTTCAACTTTAACTCTCCAATGGTTATTGTGTTAAAGTTGGTGTTTGAGATACACTTCATCAAATGCAATGTAGAGAACATAAACAATAATATCGTACAAAAAACAAACCGATGACCAACAGCTAATAAATAACAATGTCGGTTCATATCTTGTTTGAATCAACCTTATACTCGAATACTTTTAGGATCAAATCTTGTCACTAAAGGACAAGACCAACAATGAAACAATTGACATACCTTGAGAGAGAAAAGGTTAGGAACATACAATAGCAATTAATATGACTTAGTCACCAAGTGTGAAAACCCCAAGAATGATACCCAACCCCAAACACAGTTAGGCACCAGCAGGATCACAACCAATTTAAGAATATTAACACAAGTCACAACTCAGATCTTAACAACCCAACAAGGTCAAGTCAGAGTCCTAACAACCCACAAGAATCAAATCTCTATCCAAACACCTCATAGAGGTCACAACTCAAGTTCAATGAGCACACACAAGGTCACAACCCATAACATGAGGCAGCCAAGATAAATAGGTCAAGTATTAACAACCCAAGGCCCAAGGGTCATGACTCGCTCTAATAAACAACAGAAGGATCAAATCCTAAGTCTGGAAAGTCAACATTAATCACGATCCAATCTAAGAAGTCACAAAAACGTCATGACCTATCCAAGAGGGATAAAAATAGTCATCAATAGTCACGACCTTCTAGAGAAAGCATCGACAGTCCATGGTTAAGTTAAGGTAAGGTCAAACAAACATGACCTACCCAAGAAGAGTTTTACCTAGCCACGACCCAACTCAAGAAGGGTTCTACATAGTCATGGCCCAGCTAAAAAATCAATCATGATTCAAACCTAAGGGGTTTAGATCAGTCACAACCCAATCTTAAGGGGATTCTATTAGTCACAACCCTTATCATAAAGGTGTCTATTAGTCATGGCCTCCCCAAGAACGGATTCTATCAGAATTAGCAGCCTACAAAAGATTATGCCCATCTCAAGGAAGATCAACACATGTCAAGGAAACCCTTAACAAGCTAAGAAGATTGATAGGAATTATTCATAACAACAACAACAACTTGAACAGGAAGATGAAAACACTAGCAAGATGAGAGGAGAGGTGGTGGCAACTCATATATAGCAACAAAACCCTAGACATCAATCTATTAGTAGAAACAAACCCTAGACAGGTGAAAGATCATATCTTCAAATTTCTCTTGTCAACACACTCTCTAAAATGAAATTCAATACTTGAATTTATAATATTAACAATCCTTCTAGAAAGGTTAATCCACTAACCCCTATATTTTAGGGTTGTTACCAAACATAACATAAAATAATGTTAGGTTGACTTAGGATAGGGTACTAAGAGTCAAGTGGTCATATAAAATAAAAACAATAAGGTTAATTCATCATACCAAAGGTGGTCACGGTACCACATACAACAAGGGTGCTAAGAACAAAAGGACCATAAGTCAACTAAGCGTCACAACAAGGTAGTAAGGCAACCCCCATACCCATAAGACCAAGGTGTACCATACAGGTAGGGAAACAACCCCTTTTACCCACAGGATTGACAAGACCAAGGTGTACCATAAAGGTAGGGAAACAACTCCTTCTACCCACATGACCGACATGACCAAGGACATTAATCTTTTCTCTCTCAAGGTATATTGTCATGTGTGTTCCATATATTTTTATCATCATTGTATAAGGAGAAGTCACGACAACATGTATCGTGACTTCTCAAATACACATTATAGGAGGTCTGTACAGCGAAAGGGTGTTTTTTTTAATATTTCTATCTCATAACTTGCTGCCATGAACTTGTACCTGTGCATTATCTTTAACATGTATTGGCACTTGCTTGTCTACATCCCTGTTGGGATTCAAAAGATGAAAATAAAGCTCATGATCTAGTTTATTTGGTGTGGGATGTAGGAAAATAATGTAATTCCCTTACTAAGGTGAGAAAGAAAATCCAAACCAAATATGTTTTGAGGATGGAGGCTGAAAAAAATTCAGATGTTTGAAAAATTACCAGCAACCCAGAGCATTTGGAGACCTTGCATAGGTACAAGTTCATGGCCACAAGTTATGAGATAGAAATATACCGAAAAACACACTTTCACTTTACAGACCTCCTATAATGTGTATTTGCTTCAAACTGGGATAAAGAACTTCAACAATGTTTACCAATTTCACAAACCTCAAGTGAAAGATCCATCATATATGTAATGAAAGTACTGCTGATTTAAAAGCCATTCACCATAACAATATTTGGAAAAATAAGGTATGATATAATTTATCTCATAGCTGGAATTTTCACAAAAAATGATAATCGTTTACAGAGAATACATGGATCACTAGTTGGTGAAAGAGTGAGCACTTCGTATTGGCTGGTAACTCTAGTATGGGAAGGAAAAACACCATTTCAATGTACAAACATCCTATAATGTGTATTTTCTTCAAACTGTTTGTCTGGAATAAAGAACTTCAACAATGCTTACCAATTTTAGAAATCTCAAGAGCAAGATCCTCCATATATATACTGAAAGTACTGTAGATTTAAAATACATTCACCACAATAATATTTGGCAAAATAAGGCTTGATATAATTTATCTGAGAGCTGGAATATTCACGAAAATGATAACCACTTACAGAGAAAACATGGATCACTGGTTGGTGAAAGAGTGAGCATTGGGCATTGGCTGGTAACTATAGCGTGGTAAGGAAAAATACCCTTTCACTATACATGCCTCCTATAACGTGTATTTGCTTCAAACTGGGATACATAACTTCAACAATGTTTACCAATTTCACAAACCTCAAGAGAAAGATCCACCATATATATAATGAAAGTTTTGCATATTTAAAAGAAATTCACCACAATAATATTTGGAAAAATAAGGTTTGATATAATTTATCTCAGAGTTGGAATCTTCACAAAAATGATAACCAGTTACAAAGAATACATGAATCACTAGTTGGTGAAAGAGTGAACACTTGGTATTGGCTGGTAACTATAGTATGGCAAGGAAAGACACCCTTTCACTATACAGACCTCCTATAATGTGTAATTGCTTCAGACTGTTTGTTTGGGATAAAGAACTTCAACAATGTCTACCAATTTCACAAACCTCAAAATCAAGATGCACCATATATATAATGAAAGTACTGAAGATTTAAAATACATTCTCCACAATAATATTTGGTAACATAAAGTCTGATATAATTTATCTTAGAGAACGGATCTTCACAAAAATGATAACCACTTATAGAGAATACGTGGATCACTAGTTGGTGAAAGAGTGAGCACTTGGTATTGGCTAGTAATGATAGTATGGCAAGGAAAGACACCATTTCACTATACATACCTCCTATAATGTGTATTTGCTTCAGGATGTTTGTTTGGGATAAATAACTTCAACAATGCTTACCAACTTCACAAACCTCAAGAGGAAGATCCACCATATATATAATGAAAGTATTGTAGATTTAAAAGACATTCACCACAATAATAATTTGAAAAATAAGGCGTGATATAATTTATCTCAAACCTAGAAACTTCACAAAACTTGATAACCACTTACAGAGAATACATGGATCACTAGTTGGTGAAAGAGTGAGAACTTGGTATTGGTTTGTAACTATAGTATGGAAAGAAAAGACACCCTTTCACTGTACATACCTCCTTAATAATACTAGCTGCATATAAATGTCTGATTATTTGTGCTAATATGAAGGTTACGATGGTTGCACAATGCTAAGTGAGACACTCATAAATCCTGTAGCATCCTTCCCCTCTCTCCTATATTTGTTGAGCAGCTAGGAGTGTTAGTTTAGTGACCTCGGTCCCCATACTCTTCGCTTCACCCATTCATATTTGTTGAATTGCTTTCAATAAATTTATACTTATGTTCATCATGGCTTAGATTTTGGATATCATTATAATTACAATATCTATTAAATGAAAATGGAAATGAAACTAATATAATTTAATATTGCTACCTATTAATAAACCAGATTACTCAACCATTTGAACTCCTTCCATTTGTCCTTATACTTTTTTCCTTTTTTTTTCATCACTCTAAATGTATCAAATCTTGAAACCTAGGAGAAAATTACACTTGTAAACAAATTTATTAAATCTTGAAACTTGAGATAAAAGTAACTGATAAACAAATTTTTTTTCCTCAATGATTTGTTATATAGAATTATTATAAACAAATTGTTGGAACCAAGTAGGAAAAGGGTAGAGTACCTAATGCCACCTCACTAACTACCACTCCAGCTTTAGGTTGGCTTTCCTCCTACTCAATATAATTATATTAAGCACATAATAAAATAAAATGAAAAAATATGCAAAGTACATAGCACTTGTTCTGTTATAGCATGCCTTGTCTATGACACTATGTAGAATAGACTATTGGATTGGACAATAGTAATAGTAAAACTAAATCAATAGCTCAAAGAATTTATGCACACATCAATATCTACCAAAATGGAACATATATTAAGACAAGTGTTTATTAAAGCTGTGTTCTTCCCAAAATAGAAAATGTCAAGCCCCATTTTCAAATGTGTATTTATTCTCTTTATACAGATCTTTGCATCATCGTCCCCATATTGGGCAAATTTCACTGGCATGAGATAACTCTAATGATCACTTTGTCGATAAGTTCATCAAAACATTCATAGATTCCATCTGCAAACACTACCCTTAATGCCAATCTTCCAAATGAAAACTATTTATGTTGCCCATATTTACTCCTTTCACTGTTATTTACCAAAAAATTAAAGAAAAAAACTAGAAAATCCCAAGTTTCCACTTAGATATGGACTTGAACTCATAGCAACCTATCCTAGATGTGTTAAGGGTTTCATTGTTCTTTTTACCAATAGATATGGCTAAGGCTAAGACCTTCCCATAACCAAAATTAATGTTACTCCCACCTTGGTCTATTGTCCTTGTCCCTATAACCGGAAGTCAACATTGAAGGCTGCTATAGGACCCCCTCATTGTTGTAGCATATAGTTCAAGTGCTACTGAAAAGAGCTTGTTGTAGCTCCAAAACGTTTCCTAGCTTACTATAGATTACTGTTGATAAGGAGGAAACATGATACAAATTAAATAGAAGTCTTATGACATAAGACTTATCAAAACTGTTGCAATAGATGCCCAGGAGTGCATCAAGTGCCCGAGTTAAATCTCCTATCTTTTTAACTACACCAAAACCCATAAACTCGTTGCCACTCCACTTTTGACATGTCAAGACCTGTTAATGAAACACACATTAATGCATCAAGCGTGTTAATTGGAAACCTTGTTCTCCTTATATCTTTGGTTAGATTTTGTTTTGAAAACCCTCGTTCACATGCAATAATGCTTGCCAGAATGACATGGATTGTTGTCCATAATTTTAACATATTTGGATACCTAGAGTGCCAATATTTTATTTGAGAAAATACCTTCCATGCATCTTTCATAGGGAATCTTTGTGCATTTAAATGAATAACATGAATAAATTCATACAATTATGTTTTGCATGCTGCAATGTCAAACAATGGTACATTGACACCTTCATTGCATAGTCTGTGCTGCAAATGAAAAAAAAGTCTTTCAAGCCATTGTTTTGCATTAGTTTCTCTCACATATAGATCTAATGGATAGTGGCAAGGGCTAAACAATATTTCTACATGAAAGAGATGAAGATATGGGAATCTTGAATTGAAGCTCTCAACCAATACTTGGACATAATTCCTTGTAAGTTGTATGCAACTATCAATGGAGTCATCGATACGTGTTGCCATCGGTTGTGACATGTGCTCATCTTGGATTGGAATATACAAAAAATCATGTATGTGTGTAATCCTCTCTTTGTCAACATTTTCAAGGAATCCATCTCTAGAGTCTTCTAAGAATTTACTAAGATGCGTTGCACCATCTGCAAAAGAATCTGGCCTACAAAAATACCTCTTAAGAGTATTTAATGTATGGTCAATATCTATTCCAAGTGTGGTGACATCTACATTATCTTCTTGGACTTTTTTGTTTAGTGTAATCAAAATCTATCAAAACATCAACAAGCATATTTAGACAAAATTGAATTGAGAAAATCCTTGCCTTGTGATACCATGTTTTTTTTCTTTCCTTTTTCCACATGCTCAAAATCGCAGGCATCAATGTAACGAGCCTTTCAACTACTTGCCCCTTAGATAACCATCGAATCCCATGGGTTTGAAGAACATTTAAGGATTCCAATTCCATTACTTCTAGTAAAGAAACGAGCTCATTATTGATCTTTGCCGAATTTCCAACCCACAAGTACAACTTATTTGCTAATTTTTCAACAAACAAGAATTACGGTATCTTTTTTGAAGCATCTGATGCTGCAAGTGCCTCGTGATGTGCAATGCAATGGGAACCAATCAAATTTGGCAAATAATTCTTTAACAACGTGAAAAATCCATTTTCACTCCCTACCATGGATGAAGAACCATAAGTAGAAACTGCTGTTAGTTTTTTGTTTTTTCAGCTGCCTTGTTTCTTTTAGACTGATGAATGTATCATAAATGGTTTTTCTTTTCCATCAGGGATAATGATAAGTTTCATAAACTGTGATATTGGAGGCCCTAAGTATCCTGAGTCCAAGAAAGTAGAATACACAACAAGATGTTGTTCCAAACTATTATCTATGCTTTCATCCAACATTATAGAAAAAAATGTGTGTCCAACATTTTTTTAGATTGCATCTCTTCAAGGTAATTTGAGATATAATCAATAAATTATGTGGTAGCCTCCTATTAAAATAGGAACAATAATCTACTCGACTAGGGATGTTTGGAGTCTGTATGTGCATCTAAAGTTGACAAAGATCTTAGTAATTAGCAATCGCAATATCCTTTTTTGCAATAAAATATGCTAATTTCATTGTTGTTATCACCTTGTCCTTGTTGGCATCACTAATACGCATAATGTGTTCCGAAATGGAGTTTGTCAATCTTTGCATTTCATACAAATGTTTTTGAATTTATGTTTTCTGAGTAAATGATTTTGAATGAGTTGCCACGACATCATACTAAATTGCCTTGCATCCAGTGCCAATTCCCCATGGACCTTGAGCTTTGTATTTATCACAGAGCTTGCATTTCATATGAGTAAGGCCATTGAAAACATTGATTACAAAGACCCAGGGGTGTTTGATCTTCCAATATTCTTGAAATTCATGTTTCCACGAGGTCTTCCTTTTCCTCTCACTACTACAACCACCATCTTGATGACCAAACATTTCTAAATACTCAACAAGATCTTCATCTATGTCTTCATTAGGTTCATCATTCAAGTCAGGTATATCATTCAGGTTAGGGATATATGGAATATCGTTAGCATTCGATGGTTTTGGCATTGTAGAATAGCCATAAAACTTGTCAAAAGTCGGTTGCCCCTTCTTTTTTGGAGGCATTTCCAGTGAAACTATATACCTATAAACAAAACAATAACAATTAAAAAAATGTTTTAAGCAAGGGTAAAAGGGGCAAACCACAATGACAATTCCACATTAATATTGTTATTGATATAAATTAGTTGAATAAGCAAAGAAAAAAACAATTATTTTACTTTAAATGGAAGATTCAATCTAAAATGACAATGGCAGAAACATAGAAACAACTGGTATCCTTGAAAATGAATGATAAATTATACATGTTTGAACATAATTTTTTAAACTAAGATAATATGTACATACAAACACACTTGAAATATTGTTACAACTTTATGCTTGGATTGAACCTTTTCAAATTTTAGGAATTGGGCCTTTCCTAAAAATTGTGATAAAAAAACTTCAAAAAACATAGACTAATAATGAAAATTTAAATTTAAAATTCATAAAACAGAGACTAATAAGTGGATTTTGAGATTAAAGATTCCATACTTGAAATAATGATATGGTACATGCGAATAATATTGCACCTACGTTAAAGACACAAGTAAAAACCTTATGTAAGTATGTGTTGACAATTAAATTTTAATGAACAATTTTGAATTGTTAATAGTTAAACTATAGCACAACCATATAACAAGGTAGTCTCTTAAGTTTGATGTTGAAATATATTTCAGCACACATTGAGCATTTACTTGATCTTTCAAAGATTAGAAATGTACTGAATATGTATAAGCATTTAGTTAACTATATTGAACTTGTACTATGTCAATATTCACCAATTTTAGAACTCTATGAAAATGACTGCACATGAATGTGCAATATGGCAAAATCTTGCTACTATGGTTGTATGTACCAACTCAAAAGCCTCACTCCCACTACTACTCAAACTGATTTTTCCATTTGTATTTGTGTAAGAGGTTAATTATCAATTGTTAGATCCATATCAATGACAATAATGTTCACAGTTTAAGTAAAATGTTTATAGAAAGAGGTAAATTTTCAAAGTTATAACCGTTGTATCTTTTTTATTTATTTTTTTCCTTTTTTATGTTTGCATAAATATCCCTAACTTGTGAGGGTGTCCTATGGTCTAAGAAACCACCACCCAGGGATATCTAAGATGTCAAAATCACCTAGGGGTCACACCCGACCTAGGCCACACAACCCCTTAGCATGGATGGAGTTTTTTGGTGTCCCCTCACACCACTATCGATTTTCAAAACCTGGTCCACCTAACAAATGTAACCTATTTAATACCAACAACACTAGTGGGACTTGAAACCATATCGTCTTCTTTCATTTTCGTTGATTTCCACTCTTTTCTAATATCCTTAATGTTTATCAAATTGTCTTACAAGAAATCAAACTCCATGTCAATTTTAAATAACATATTTTTAACTAAAATAACTCTACCTTTGTTTTAAGCTCTATGCATATCATTAACATATTTCTAAGTAGTAAACATCTCATCTTCCCTAAACTTCAGTTAACTTATCTATGAATGAAACCTTAATCAACATGATTTCCTCTCAATTCATTTCATCAAACCTATTTGGTTTGTGTGCTCGCTTTCATAACACAACCTACATGTGCTCAAAGATTTCCAATATTTTATTTCTTGGACTGGAATTTTGAGTATTAAATTTTTGGTTAGCCTCCATAATGATATGAATACGCCCCTTAAAAATGATTCATTTCACTCACATACTCAACACACTTATATCAAAATAAATAAAACCACGTAATATGTAATGGCAATATTATAGAAACATAACCTAAATCTGATTTATGCTTATCAAAGTTCAATTTTTGAAAAAAAAATCAAATTCTTTCCATGAATTTTAAACCCAAAAACCATGTATTTATCAGTTTACAAAAGTAGTCATTAGACCAAACTCTTGTAGGAAGACATTACACCAAACTCTTGCATGAATACTTCTTTATGTAAGTTATTATCTCTTCATAAACATGAGAGGAAAAAAGTTTTTAAAGCCAAACTTAAAGAAAATAAATTTCCCCTTCTCTTCTTTAATTCATAAATTTTCACTCTTTTTAACAAATTTTTTTTTTATATGTTTTCTTTCATGGTTCATTAATGGGTGTTAATTACATTCTATGAGTGTGTTCTATATTCTTCCCGATCTCAACTCATGTGAGTTTAATACCATGTCACACAATTCTCACTCACCTACCACCTCTAACAATAACCTTAAATTTAATTTTTAAATAAATTAAGTAATTTTTAAATCACTATAACATCATTTTATTAAATATTCAAAATGATTTATATGATTTTATTACAGAGCTGGTGAAGTTGCTCAATGTACACATCCAATGGCAGCAACGCTCTCTTTAATAGGCTTGTGGGGACTCTGACCATTAGTAAATTTGTATCACAACTTTTGCAGTAAATGTTATGTTACAATTTTGACATGTTAAGAAGGAGAATATTACAGATTTGGATATAAGGTAGGTAGGTAGTACTCCAAGAAACTGAAGCCTGAATACTACATGATATGCAATTGCATGGAATCCCTATCACAACTTTTGCAATAAATGTTATGTTACAATTCTGACATGTTAAGAATGAGAATATTAAAGATTGATATACCATGTAGCCTAGGTAGTACTCCAGGAAACTGAAGCCTGAATCCTGCCTGGTGTGTAATTGCATGGAATACCTACTCCAAACAGCCTCTAGAACCTGGAAATGGAATGTCCTTGACCAGGGCATGCCATGGCATTTGTATAAATGGGATAAGGTTAAGGATATGTGATGGGACGTACCATCTTCTCACCTTTCACTTTGTAATCAATTAACAACACACATCACATAAATAAGACAAGTAGGGTAAATCTTCTGAATGTAATCAATAAACACAAGAGTAAGATCATCATATATCCTTTGGTTTGAAGGATTGCTATATGCATTAATGGGAGATATGCTATTTGTATTAAAAATAATATATATTCAGTTTTATTTCAGATTAGATGATATGCCTCTTACATAACATGAACATTAAGATTTTGAAATCTAAATATACAACAAAATGAGTTGAAGATATATATTCAATACTAAATATATCATAATATACAACCAATTTTATACATTTTTACAAATCTACTGTTGATTGCATACTATTTGAAGTTTTTGGAAACTAAACTTGTAACAACTTACAAGTATATGAAGCTTTTTTCCCATATGTTATAAGAAATAAATGTGGTAAAAATAGGTGCTCATCAGAATGAATGTCACTGGCATTACTATATATTCAAATACAACGCCAACACACAGAGTTCTCCCTTTATTCATTAATAAGCCTTTCTATCTTCCTCAAGCCCACATTATTTGATTTCTTAAGATTAATTTGAGTTCAATTTGTAAACATGGATCATAGTTGGAGATTATGGTATTGAATATAGATTTACAATCAGGATCTCTGTTGTACTGTGTTGTCAAGATGAATATATATTAAAGTGTGAGGCAAGATTCATCTAAAAAATATATAGTCACACATTGAAAATCTCAACATTGTAGCAAGATTTGCAAAGTTTCGAACTAAAACGTTTATAGGAGAAATAACACTAATTTCTCATTAAGCATGCACTGCGACAACCAAGTTCCAATGGAAAACATAGAATAGGAGTTTTTGTAGAATCCAAAGCCAAATATTTTGAATAATATTCGTAAATAAATGAAGTTCAATGTAGATAAAAACTCTACCTCGCTTCAAAGGGATTCGTGATGGATCCATACTAAACATGATGATCATTATTTCTTGATTTTCAAACCCTAGAATCTCTGTAAGTATAGAAACATTGGAAATATCTATCAATGGAGGGAAGGTGAAAAAATAATAATCGTTGTCTTTTTGTAAAACAAAATCATTGGTTTGACTCCATGAAATGAGACCTTGAGGCAAGTAAATAAGCAAGTGATCAGTGGCCCCAAGAAGAAGCACATGGGCAAGTAGAGGTAATAAGCAAATGAATAGTGGCCCCATTAAGCACATGGGCGATTCTGAGGGATTCACGGGATACAGATGATAGAGCTATGAATCTTATGAAGCTATAGCAAAGTACAGAGCACCAAGATGTAATCATGGATGATGGAGGATTTTATGTGTTGGTGGGAGGTTGGGACATTCACATGATATAAATGGTCAACCAAAAATAAGCTTAATAGAGAATGAAAACCCTATCTCCTGGAAACCACAAATAAAATCACCACTAATACATTAAGAGTGAGATAAAAGGGATAATATTACCAAGAAGCCAAAGCTGAATGTTGGAACTGGCAGAATCGACAAGAATTTGTCTGGTTAAACAACTTGAACCAACTATCGAAGCATTAATCCCTCAGATCCCGAGTCCCTACTACCTAGGTGTACCAAAATATATGCGATTCCAAGTGTTCTTGAATCCTTGAAAGTTGCTAGTCACGCACTTAGGAGATGAAGGACTGAGAACCCAAGAGATTTATTAAGCGAAGAAAAAAATCTATCAGGATTCGAGATAGAAAACCCCACAGATCGTAATATCCAATCAACGTAGAATGGATTCAAAATTTGGACTGCCCTACAAAAATCCAATGCCTTACTAGTTACATATCCCAAAGTATCCCTTTTCCACGCTACATCAGCGTGCCCTAATGAAGCATTCATTCAAAATTCAGCCACAACTAGTGCCAACAATTTGTTTAGCAATTGGAGTGACTAATTAATTGAGAAATTGAAGTCGTACGACGTGGCCTGCATGCTATAGGTCCTCAGTGCGGTCCGTCATAGGCCATAAAAGTAGAGGTAGCACAACTTAGATTTTTATAGCCATTGTATCACTAAGTATCCTTCCCTAGAAAGCCATCACCTTGCCTAACATCCCTTCTTCTTTTCCCAGCTTCCCTTCATCCAAAGTGGTTCTATTTTTTTATGATGCACATGTAGTAAAGGCCCTTAGTGAAGATTGAAGCCATTATATACCCCCCAAACATGATGGAACCATTATATCTTATATATACCTATAATACTAGTGCTTTTACTTGATCTCAAAATGTATATGCTCTGACTACGTATGATTAGGGGTAAACTAGTTAAACTGCTAGTGTTGGTGGATCCACTGCTTGTGTCTTTGCTTATGGTGGTTTCAGGAGAACAACTAGGGTGAGTCTATATATTGACCTATACTCCTCCATTTTTAGTGGAAGATAAAAGTGAACAAAAAGGAAGGGCAAGCTAAGAAAAACCTTATATGGAGAGAGTTATGCCCATTGCCCACTCTGCAACTACTCACAATTGCGAGCTTTAGAAGTCACAACTGTTGCTAGTTGAAACTTGGGAACATCATTTTGCGGGAAGAGGAAGACAAAGACTACTACTCTGTCTCTTTCAATATTTAAAAGGAAGAGTTCTTGCCTGCCAGAAACACTATTTTGTGCAAATGTTCTAGAAAGTCCACATGTCTCTTAGTGGAGCTGAAACCTCAAATTTGAATGGTCGACAAGAGAATTCACAGGCATGTAGTTTGGTATATTTTATTGAATAAAAAAAAATCTTTTACAAAATTTTAATTGAATTTGTAGTATTTTTAGAGAGGACATCGACCAAGGATGAGAGTATTACCTACATGCTACAATGGGAAGAGAGACGCCCCTCTTTTGGTCTGGCCTTGGGCTCAAAAGGTAATGGGAAAATCTCAATAAATTTTGCTCAGAAGGCAATCAATGGGAAAAAGTGACATGGAGGGTGCTTGAAAAAAAACACACATCAATTAATTCGAAACAACAAACATGAGAGAACAAAAATATGGGAAACTTGGATGTACTGGAAGTTGGAAGTTGTGTGGGTTTTCAAACTGCACAGTATCTGTGAGGGGTTACTGTAGAAAACTAGGTGCACTATATATTAAGTTGTCCTACTCCAACAAAAGGAAACAATCAAAGACATTTAGATTGAAAGAAATTATGGTATATGAAAAGAAAAAATAAATGTGCATAAACATGGCCACATCTATGATCTATATATGAATTGCAATTTTCCTGAACCTAGGTTGAAAAGTGAAGAAAATAACTTCATTTTTTGATGCAAATATTTTCAATTACGTCGTGTCGCCAAGTTACAAAGGAAATATCAATGGAACAATCTTGGAGCCTTTTTCCTACACAATCCTAGAGGGTGGAGCCTTAAAACTTGCAACTTGGCACTAGGCAGTGGGAACTGGGATGTAGGAGTGAACATTGAAACCATACATAACCATTGGATTTACAGTTTCAATACTAGCACTAGGAAGTGGGTTGGGCAACACTTCTAATTAGATTTAAACCTCCAGCCTCCATGTAAGAGGAAACCTTGAACCTTCAGGCTTCCTGTAGGCTGTAATTCAAGAGCCTTCCTGCATAGTTTTCAAAGGAGCAAGCACTGGGTCATCTGGGAGTCCCCATGGATACAAACCAATCTTCTATCAATGCTACAAATTCCTTATTTAATCAATCTATAAACTCTTTCCCTACTGCTAAAAAGCAGGATGCCAAGAACCCCTCTCTAAGAATTATGTTCAATGCCCCCACAACTTATGTTCTATTTTAACAGCAAGAACCCCTCCTAGAACGTTAGAATAATAAGTTTCCTGCACCTTTGTGCAATGGTACATTTACTTGATAATATACAACAAGACTCTTGCTGAATCTGGGGGTACCCAAATGCAGTAAACCGGGTATGAAAAACACCCACACAGTGCACACTCAAATGAATATGGGGGCACTTGAATGTAGTAAACAAAGTATAAGCAAACCCGCATTAACCAAATTTATCTCTGCAATTCGTATAAGTTGTATACACCATAGTATAAATTAGGTATAATTCATATCATATGTTATCAGCACATACACGAAAACCAAATACTAAAAACGTGTATTATAATGTCGGGCAATGCACAATCACCGTTGGCCCACTGGGTTGAATGAATTCAGTGTTCACCCAGCCTCACATAATTATGCATTCAATGGAATTCACTCCCATTAATCGATGGGCCATGGGGCCTGGACCATGGCAATGGTCATTTAATATTTCATGTGAATGGTGCCACCGTGCTAGCCTTCCAGGTGGACATTGACGACCTGGACCTGGACCTAGCTTAGAAGTTAGAACAGAGGGGCATAATGATGTGTTCATAAAAAATTAAACCGTCAAAATGACGTTCTACCAAAAACTTCAACCGTTTAATAAAATAATGGATTTGGCCGATTTTTACTCGTATTTAATGGGAAAAATGTTAAGAAGCAGGAAAATGCCCGTCAAATTCCAACTCTGGGTCTATATATATTAAGAATGGAAAAAATTATACCCAAATCCCTGCACCTATGAGTAGTACCCATACGGGAACAAATGCCCCAATTGGATGAACATTCCATAGTAACAGTATTCTAGCCCATGATCAATCCCCCAGATCGGCCAACAACGTCTAGGCTGTGAAAATACTAGCGAGGTAGAAAAGTACATAAAGCAAAAATAGAGGAGTCCCTTGAAGCAAGAGTCTTCTGAATAAGTAGAAGGTCTAGTCAATATTTGTACACTATACACTGAGGGCAAGTCTTTTGGAGGGTTCCATTAACCCTATGATATTGTATGAGATGCACAACATTAATTGACCACACCACTGGTGGTGCATGATCTTAAGGCCCCTTTAATAATATTTTGTCGGCTTGCTTTGACCTCCAGAGCCGAATGAAGCTGTGCATTGGCCATCACTGACCTATGGCCTTTGAGTCTCCTATATATATAGATATTTACTAAAGAATTGCATGATCAATTTGCTAGATTACCCTCCCTCCTTGTGGTGGATCATGTTTGACAATGAATCGATGGAGGGTCATCTTTCAAGTTCTTGTCCCCCAAGCCAATAGTTGTATCCCCAGCATGTGCAAGATATGGTAAGGATGATCCTACCAGTGTGGAAGGGTAAAAAATGGATTCCTTAGAAAGGATGTGAGAGTCATTAGGGTAAGACAGAGTTGTAGAGGTAGTGTAGGTGGATGAATAGGAAGAGGATGAAATATGTAAAGGAACTAATTTCAGCCCCTCAGGGCTAGGTTGAATATCTAAGTGAGGTAGCATATTGAGTGGTGGTTGTAAAGTATAAGGTGGTGGAAATTCTGTAGGATAGGGGATTTGTAGAGGAGGGGGTATAATAATTAGAGATGGTCTGTCAAGTGGGTTAAACATGATGTAGGTACCAGTGTAAGTGCTAAGGGAACAAAGGGATGGTGGTGTAGGATAGGTTGGGTGGGTAAGGTAGGAAGTGGAGGGGATCAGTCCATAAAGACCCTGATATGGAAAACAAACATAATTATGTAGATGGGGGAGTGGAGGTTGTGAAGGAATTCCATACATACCCATAATCCTGGGTTACATGCTCCCATGTAGCGCATCGGGTCATCCTGATAGATAGGAGAGAGTCAAAGATGTTGTAGTGAGTGGATTCCTATTAGTTGCATGTGCGCCACACATTCCATGAATGAAGCCCGGGCGAATACAATTATGTACAGATAAATCCCAGTGAGTGGGAAGAGGATGGAGATCATTAAGCCCATTCTTCATATTCTCCCTAGATAACACCAAATTCCTCGTCATCCCACCATTTTCCAAGTCTGAGTCATTGATATGGTAAGTCCAGTACCTTATTTAGTTTTGAACTTGCACATGCACGCACGCACATATTTGCATCGATGTTGGGATTGTCTTGAGTAATGCATTAGTATCCTTTATTAGTCCCTGCTAAGAGCAAAAAGGACTTTTGAAATTGCTATGAGCAAAGGTATTATTGTTGGCATGGTTTTAAAATCAATTTATCCTATGCTTTTAGGATGTATTTGTCTTTTGACCAATGAAGAGCTTGGAGTCCTTATTTGGACTCATATTGAGGTAGACCATTAAACTTAGCATTCTTTTTTTCATTCGAGCATACTCCTATTTTGTTGATATTGATTTGGAATATGGTGTCATATATAATGAGTTGGTTTTGTTCATGTGCGATGTAGTGTTTATATCTCAACGTTCAAGTTCCTAATCTTGGTGGATGAAGACTCATGATGTCCACATACCTAAGTACAGTCAATCAATTATCCATGTATGTCCTATCCTGCCTTGTTCATCCTCCTTGTTTTGTCTAGTCAAGTGTTGTTTCAAGGACTGTTTCATGTAGTAATAGAGCCATGGAGGTGGCAGTGGTGCCTTTGGAAGCTGGGTGGTGGTGGCTGTTGGTTGAATACCATGTATTGGTGGTTAAGTTGGGAAGCTCCAGTTCTTTGACCTTACTGTGCACCACTCCGTCACATTATTTTCTCTTATCAAGATACCTAGTAATTGACATCCCTTGATGGAACATCTATTTCGAAATACACATGACATTGTTATTTCCACTGTTGGGCATTAATGTCTACACTGAAATTGCATGAAGCAGAGATGAAACTTTGACGAAGTATCAATTTGGAAATACATATGACATTATTTGCCACCTCTAGGTGTTAGTGTTTACATTGAAAGCGTAGATGAAACATTGACAGAGTATCGATTTGGAAATAGATATCACAATGACATTGCCACCACTAGGTGTTAGTATTTTCATTGAAATCACAAAAAGAAGATATGCAACATTGACGGAGCATCTATTTGGAAATACGTATGATGGTGCTTAAACTAGAAAGGTTCCAAGACGATCCAAGATGAGAGCAAGCATAGAAAGGGTTCCAAAACAAAAACAAATTCAAATTAGTGGCATATTTGAAGCCCAATATATGTTTCTAGGAGCATGTAAAATAGAAATTTGAAGGATAAAAGGTTGGTAAGTTCATGAACTATTGTCATTCCCAAATTAAACCATCCGACAAATGATTGTCGAAGCACATCTACACCAAGTATTAGGTTCCAACAATTGTACTCAATAGTGGTACATAGAATGAATTCAACAAATGTGAGGCCATCAGATGGAGTGAATTCCTTCATCGATCTTTGTCTAGCATAAGCTTCTAGGTTAACTATGTTCTAATCCCTTCTTTGAGTGCTCCTTCTTTAGGTGAAAATACATATAAAAACCCTACTTGCTACATCCCGCTTGAGTTCAATCAATAAATATACAATTCTCTAGTAATCAACCATGCCAACTTCTATGCATCATTGGCTTGGGAAATTGAAACCGACCTTCAAACATGTGGAAATTCAATCTAGAGAGATGGGGAATTATTCATCCTCCCGACCTTATTTCTATTGAATGTCATTGTCTTTGTGTTATAGGGACTAGGAACTCAACTAGAAAACCAATTACGGGATTGCCAATTTGTTTCTTACTTTTTCTCTGCACAAAATAGATTAGGTTGCACTCACAACAAGGAAGCACTCAAATGGAGACCATTATTTTTTCTATAGACCCAATTAACAAGTACAACTTCATCAATTCTAGTTTGGAAAATCCACTAGAATCTCAACCAAGCCTACAACAAAGAAGCGTCACTACAAAGTTAAAGTATTTGAAGATTTGAAAATCACTTTCAAAGAACATGTTTCGCTCCGTTATCTCTAAGACATTGCAATACTAGCTTTAAATGCTCTTTGTGCTCCTCCAATGTTCTTAAATATATCTAGACATCATTTAAAATCTAAGACATTGCAATACTAGCTTTAAATTCTCTTTGTGCTCCTCCAATGTTCTTAAATATATCAAGACATCATTGAAAACACTTGCATGAACTTAAAGAATGATAAATTTTTCTTTGACTCATTCATTCATTACTGTTTATAGTTTCAATAATTGCTCATGGCAAGAGGGAAATCCCCTAACCCCCAGTTAATATGTAAATTTAAAACATCTGATCAACATCATTACTAGCATGTGGCCATGGTAGCAATGACATCAAACTTTGGGTGGAGTTGTTAATGGCCAATATTATCTCATACAATTTATGTGTAGGATGATGGAGCAATTTCATTACTCGACTTGCTCATGTTTTGTATCCATAGTTGTAGGTTGCATATTGTTCATAAATATGATAGATTAGTTTAATAATTTTTTTATCACTCCAGCACTATCGAATCTTTCCAATTAGATTTACAAGGAAAGACCGGGCCATCTTTTTCCAGGGGAAAATATCTGTTCCTTGCTATTTCATTGAAATCAAAGGTAACAATGATTACATCTTTAGCCAGTGCTGATCATAGAGACTAAGGAAGTCCTCAGCATATCATAAATTAAGGAGGACTGCATTATCATCAGTGCTAGTACGTACAAAAAGTGAAGCCATCAATACAATAGACAGTGGGTGCTGTATTAATCAGGGTACCTTAAAGTTCATGTAACATGGAGACAACTGAAAGTCTCCCTCCAATCACTGCTCTTCATAAACATAGAGAGTTCAGACAAGTGCTAAACAGTTGTTCCAAAGAAGCAATGAACCAAGCAGAGCTGAAACAGTAAAATAGCTCATCCACAGTACATCCAAAGGATGTCATAAATAAACTATAGCACAAATAGTACTAGTGCTAAGGGATAGAAAAGATAAAGAGAGCCCTGAAGTATACACACACCATTGGTAAATTCCAAGAAATGGAGCTGACTCGAGGCCAGTGTCAAAGCTTCTTTGGATAAACTATCAGCTGATGTGTTGTGCTCTCTATAGATATGAATAGATGATAGATGGATGAAGTAGAACTCCAACTCTCTGATGTGTAGGCACCAGCCATCAAGAGTGAGAAGAGAGAGTGTTGATTGATGATTGAACCAATTAATAATGGTTGCAGAATCACCAAGTATATGAAGATGGGGAAGGCCCATGCATTTTGCACAGTGTAAAAGAGTCCATAAGGCCAGCAATTCCGCTCTAGTGTTGGTGCTTTGGCCTAATACCAGTTTGAAGTAAAAATGGTGATCATGACTGAGCATGATCTGGACACCAGCACCTCCCTTGTTCTTAGCAGAGGCACCATCAAAGAAGCCCACAAGATATTTCAATATAGGAGCAGGCCCGATATTCCTCTTGGAAATTTTATGCTGTGTACTGACAGGATAGAGAAGGAGTTGATTCTTGATGGAGAGAGCAGTGAATGTAACATCAGGCTTCTTATCCTTGAATATGCATTGGTTCCTAGCCAGCCAAATGTGCCAGATAAGGAAAAATGGAAGATGCATCAGCGATCCTCTTCTGCTGCTCCAGTCTGTGATATTGTGCGCAAAGGATGGTTCCCTCTAGGAATGTGGTATAGCAAGATTGACTCTAATAAAATAAATAATCCTCTACGAGAATCTGCAATTCTGAAAAAGATGTTCTACAGACTCGGAGTCCGATTTACATAGACAACACCAAAATGGACCAGACCAACCTTTCCTGATCAAATTATCATAGGTATTGATTTTATTTTGAAGGTAGAGCCAATTGAAGCATATGATCTTGAGAGGTATCCAGAATTTCCATATCCTGCTCAGAAAGCCTTCGGGCTTATCAGATACCATGGAACTTGAAATAAAATCATACATCATGTTAGCTTTAATCGCGCCTGAAGACTGGTTATACAACCATGCCAATGAATCAGGGTTGTTGTTGATGCGAATTCCACCATGCATCAAGCCTTTGATATATTTTGACCAGGCAACTTTCCAATGACCATCAAGTTTAATATCGTCTGCAGATATCCAATAATCTGAAGAGGTACAGGCCTCACCTCTATTGAGAGCATATGAAAGTGTAATAATGCCATAGTCCTCAAGATACAATTGAAGATCTGCAGGGAGAGTGTAATCAAAAGACACGCCAGCAATGGGGTCAAGACCAATTTTGATAAGCTTTCCATCGCCGGTTTTCCAACCAAGGCATCTAGTAATCTAGGACATGGCCCAGATGAACCTGTTCCACATATGAGAAGTACCCTGCACTTTGAAGGAAAGCTGTCTGAGCCAAGCATCCACATGCATATTCTTGAGATATTTATTCTTGATAATATGTGACCACAGACCAGAGCCATTCAAAATAATCCAGATACTTTTGGTTCGTAAATCCAGGCTGAACCACTCAAGATTTTTGATGTTCCAACCCCCAAGAGCGTATGGTTTGGAGATGGAAGACCAATCAGTAAGATGATAGCTCTGTTTACCTTGAGAGCTACCCCATAAGAAGTTAAAGATATATCTCATGATATAATTTAGTATAGTGCTGGGCATACAAGCAAGTGTGAGCCAGTAAACAGTGAGACTAGTCAAGACAGAATTGACCAAGACTAGTCTGCCTCCCAGATATAGGAGCTTATAGGTCTAGTTGTTCAATTTCTTTTCAAACTTCAATAAGAATGGTTTGGAGATGGAAGACCAATCAGTAAGATGATATCTCTGTTTACCTTGAGAGCTACCCCATAAGAAGTTAAAGATATATCTCATGATATAATTTAGTATAGTGCTGGACATACGAGCAAGTGTGAGCCAGGAAACAGTGAGACTAGTCAAGATAGAATTGACCAAGACCAGTCTGCCTCCCAGAGATAGGAGCTTATAGTTCTAGTTGTTCAATTTCTTTTCAAACTTCAATAAGAACCATCTCCAGTCCTTGATACCCTACCCCAAGGGCTTGAGGTAATAACAAAGATATTTAAAACCAACTGAAATGGGCTCCATTTTGTAAGGTAAAATGTTGAAGATTTGCTGTTTGGTAACTTCATCAATGTTATTGAAGAGAAAGGAGGACTTCTCAACATTGATCTCCATACCAGTGGCACTACAGAAAGTATCAAGTATGTTCTTGTAATGCTGCCATTCAGAAAGGGTACCAGCACCAAAAAGTATATCATCGTCAACAAAAAGTAAATGAGTAAGGTAGAGTTGAGGGGCAAGTTTGATACCAGTAATATCCCCTGTAGAGTGAGCCTATGAGATCAATAGACTTAATCCTTCAATAACCAAAATAAAGAGCAAGGGTGAAAATGGGCAACCCTGTCTAATGCCCATAGACAAAGGAAAGAAAGCTAAGGGAGTACCATTGATCAGAACAACAAAGTTTGCTGATTCTACACATACCATAATCCAGCTAACAAAGTTGCCCGGGACACCAATTTGAAGCAAGACTAATCTTAAGAAAGACCAATTAACTCTATCAAAAGCCTTAACCAGGTCTAGTTTAAGGACCAAAACTTGTTGGTTTTCAGTTTTGATAGAACGTAGAGCTTCTTGTACAATACCCATAGGTTCAATGATCTGTCTATCATGTAGGAAGCCAAACTAATGCCTGGAGATGGCCTTGTTGAGTATGACCTTGATTCTGATAGCAGCAAGCTTAGAGATGGTCTTGTAAATCAAATTACAAAGGGAGATGGGCCTGAAGTCCCCCAGGGTAGTAGGTTTATCACACTTGGGGATAAGTGTTATAAAAGTTGCATTGAGGGCCCTAATGACTCTACCTTCCAATCTGGAGAGTTCAATAACATTCAATATATCCTTCCCCACAAGGTCAAAAAAGTGAAGATAGAATTCCACTGGCTAGCCATTAGGTCCGAGACTCTTATCTTTTTTGAAACCTCTGAGAACACCCTCAACATCCTGGAGAGTGAAAGCGATAAAAAAAAGTTCTCTGTCCTCTTCCTGTACAAAGGAAGGGCAAAGTCTGATGACTTTAAGTTGTGCCTCAATGTTTTTCTTGCCATCATTAGAAAAGAGCTCAGAAAAGTGCTGTACCCCCAATGAGTGGAGCTTGGATTCATCCTCAATGGTTTCCCCAAACCGATTATTGAGTGCCCAAATGGATTTGGAGTTCCTCCTGTCTAAGGAAAAGGAGTGAAAAAACTTTGTGTTGGCATCACCTTCATGAATCCAATCTACCCTACTCTTAAGTTTCCAAGTGAGGATTAGGTGTGAAAGAAGGGAGTCCTTCCTGCTTCTTAATACAACCAGTGACTGTGTATCAGCTACAGAGAGAATGCTAGAAGGATGAGAGGAGAGGAGAGAGACAATGGCTAAATCAATCTCAGCAAGTTCCTTGGTCCTCTGTCTGTTTTTCTTTTTCTCCCAAGTTTTAACTTCATTTTTTAACCTCTGCAATTTAAAGTTAATATTAAACATGGGTCAAGCAGAGGTAGTTGGTGCCCTCCAAGATGAAGAAACAAGGGCTCCAAAGTCCTCTTCAAGTAACCAGGCTCTGTTGAACTTAAAGGGATACAGATGACATTTCAGGCTGAAATTCCACTCAAGGCATATCGGGTAGTGGTCAGAGATTTCCGAAGGCTGAATCCAATATTTATAGCATCCCAGAGTAGGAACCAAAGTAAAGGAGGCTAGAAATTGGTTAGGTCATTTGCTAACACCTTCAGAACTAGCTTTGCCATTTCTCCAAGTTGGTCCAATCTTGGTGGGAATTAGATCAACCATGTTCATAGAGTTTAGAAGTTGAGAGAAATATAGAGACATATGGTCCCTTCTAGCATGTTCACCCCAAATCTCAAGGTCTGAAGTGGTGAAGTTTAGATCTCCAGCGAAGATGAGATTAGGGTAATTGAAAATGCCCCCAACAACAATAGAATCCCAAAAGGTAGTCCTATTGGCATAAGGACCGTAGCAATTGACAATGGAGAAAACAAAGTCAAGGGCTTTAAACCTAGCATAGAGGAGAATGCCAGCAAAGGAGAGGTAAGCTTTACATCTGACCAAACGAGGGTTCTAGGCAAATAGAATACCCCCAGAAAGACCAAGTGCATCAATAGCACAAAATTCCCAACTAGGCTTCATAAAGGCAAACAGTCAAAGGCCAGTGAGATGGTCGCACATAGTCTCCTGGAGTAAGATAATATCAGGGCTAAGAGAAGTAAACAATTCTTTGAGGGTTTCTATTTAGTAGGCCCCCCAAACCCACGTATATTAATGGATACAATCTTCATGGGTTAACCTGAGAATTAGGAGAGCATGCTCTAATTGCCTGAGAGGAGGAATTAGATTTTGCTCTCCTTTGATGCGGGCTGAAAGTGGGGTATAGTGACCAGTATTCAATTGGGCATTTTTACCCCCTTTCTTAGTCTTCTTGATGGTAACGTTCTCGAATCTGATGGAGTACAAAGGGAGAACAGAAGGTGAGATGGGGGATTTGTCAGTAAAAATGTCTAGGGTTTTGAGGAGGGTGGGGTCATCAAAGGAGGGCAAGGTTGTGGGGTTGTGAGGTGAAGAATGAATAGGAGAAGTATGTTGAAGAGGGGGGAAATGTTCCAGATTGAATGGGGGAGGTGATGATGAGACAACCTTGTCAGTCTGATCAATGTTGGTGCAAGAAGTAGAGAGGGATAAATATTTGACATCTTTAATATACAGAAGATCCCCCTTGGTTAAGTCCCCCACAGAGGTAGGGGAAGAGGAGTCATACATCCCAGCCAAGGGAGGAGGATCATGTAAATTAGAGAGAGGTTCAACCCGAGGCATAGGATCCCGCAGAAAAGGATGTGGTGAGGAGGATGAAGGCAAGCTGACAAGAAGGGGTTTAGGTTCAGAAAAGCCAGCATGAACAGGAAGGCCACGCAATAAAAAAGAACAGGATTTCCTCAAATGCTCGTGAGACTTAACAATTGATAACTTACAATACTTTGAGCGAACTGTGATGACATTATCCAGTTATGATATTTGAGTGACATGCCCCTAGTGAGAGCACAAAAATGGTCAACTTATGCTATGTTTTGCTATGTTTTCATTGCACGTGTTATACATGCACATATGTTTTAGCTAATGTAAACATTATTAGTAATAAACAAATGGAGGTTACAGTTTACCAATACTAAGTTGGACAATGGACCTATGCTCGATGGGATACAATCATGCAATAAATTTATTATTTGTTACTTTAAAGTTCAGTTATATGACAACTTTTTCACGATGGTAAATAAAATAAATGAACATAAAAGATTTAAAGTGATAGCACCTCCTTTCTAGCATAACAATGATTCAAATCTTAGTCATTTTGCATTAATTTTGAATAACTTAATAGAATTTTCGTATAACAGGAATTTGAATCTTAACATCAATTTTGAATAGCTTAATATAAATGTTATATAACAGAAATTTGAGGTGGCATGGCAAATGATAAGTTAGCATCACCTTAATGCCAATCGAAATGTAGACATAATGTTGCAAGAGAATGTTAAGTGGGAATACTTAATGGTAAATCTGCTCCAAGTGCACATAATGATGTGATTTTTGCCTCATGCAACGATGCATGCAACCAACCATCATTACTAGGAAGCCTCAGTGCCAAAATCCATTCCTTATTTCTCATGATGAACAACATCGACACTTACAAAATATATGTCAAAAGATATGAACTGCTGTCATGCTCTACAACTCTTGCATCATTTTCAGCCAACTAGGCTAACTTTACTCTCATTTGTTTAGTTTTGGAGAGAGTTAAGTCTCGTTTCTTTCATGAGCCATAGTTTGGTTTGATTTATTCCATTTTACTAAATTTTAATATTTAGAATTTAAAAAATGGTCAAAATATTTCTATCAAAATTACATGAAACTATTTTTTCAACACGATTCTTAATAAATAGAACTATGATCTTGACCAAAATTCATGTCAAATTTTAATGGCTAATATATGTGTGACATGATCGGCCAAATTGAAGCAAATTACTTCATTGTAGGTAGGAAAGCTGACTAACCTCAACTGCATGAACAATCCAAGGACGTTTGATTAAATCATCACCAACATTTCCATATCCCATTTCATTAAAAAAAAATTGATATCCCTTCTTTAAGTTTTTCAGACATTCAGTGTGCACAATTACATTATAAATTCAACCATTAATGAGATGAAAGGGTTATTGAAAGTATCAAGCATATTTACAATGCAATGTTGCTAACAACAAAATGCAAAAAAAAACCCAAGCAAGATAAAAGCATAATCACATCTCAATTGATCATATCTAGAAGCTTATTTAATTTTAGCACCCAAGAGGCACAATCACATCTAAATTGATCATGAACGTTGAAAAGATGTCCATGATTAACATTAAAAAAACAAATGATTAACATTAATAAAATTTTAATGGATGGTGGTAAACACATAAAAAACAAATGATTAACATTAAGAAAATTTAAAAAAATTAAATATAAAAACTTGAAGCTCTTCACCTTAATCTAATTATATCATTTTTTCGCCATAATATTTTACTCTTTTTTTTGACAAGAACATGTATAGTTTATATTAATCGATCAGTGGTATAACCACTGTAAAAAAGATCTACAATATTCAAAATTGCTGAGTGAAGACAACTAGAAGAAGACATAAAAGTACTTAGCTTGCTACCGAAATATACTATGAGCCGCTAGATTAGGAGAGCTAGTTCTAAAGTACCACCCTTACACAGATATATGAAAATGTTATAGAAATAAAAAACCCATAGGGAGATCCTAATTTACTTTCATTGACAACCACGATTCTGAGTTGATGGCCCCAGAATTGCAGTGCTTGCTTCTTTCTCCATTGCTATCCTTGCTACTTGTAGTTCCAACTTTTCAAATTGGATTTCCAGCTCTGCTAGCATTGCCGTCATTGCACGTTCAATTTGAGACAGAGATTCCACAAATTCTTCGCGAAGCTGAGTTAAATCTCTATCCACAGTTTCCAGTCTCCTTCCCCCCTCTACATCCATACGTTGCAGGTATCTCTTCTGCCTTCTGAGTTTCCTTCGAATTTCACTGAGCTCGACAACAAATGACAGAGTAGGATTGGAAGAAGCGGTGGAATCGGAGGTGGAGGCAATGCGAACATAGGAGTTTCTTAACCAATGAACAACATACAAGCTTCCTTTTTGCAACCAATAGACTATACTAAAATCCAAATTGCAGACATTTCTAGCTGCAGGGCCATCTCCTATTAAATCCTTCGTGAAGCTCATAAATACGAGAATCCTGGCATAATCCATCACACAGACCGCACGATGGAAGATGAATGGTAAAGGACGTTAGAGAAGGCCTAGATTGCAATAGAGCTCTCTCGAAATGACCATGGGTGATGTCTGGGAAGTACGAACTGTAATGTTTAAACCGAAATTGAAGGTCGCATGCTTCATTCCACACGCCAATGTGAAGGGAGATAAAATGCCGCGGGTCGACATGTGGACTGAGATGATGAGCAATCTCCACATGGCATGGCCACATGATAAGCCCCACAAGCTTATGACCAAGGTCCTATGGAATCAGACAAGGAGAGATAGCCCCATTTAGACTAAAATTTCCTTTTCTCAAGGAGGAAGTGACTTTTGCCGCCGAGTCCACTTTTTCGTTTAAGCCTCTTAAGACATGAAAATAGTCGATCTTGCTGAAGGATTTGGATAGACTTTGGACTTTTTTGATTAATTGGCGAAGCTTCAGCTGAGTCGGAGGAGAGTTTGTTATCAGGGCTTGAATAATTATTCTTGAATCATCGATCACAACAATTTCCGAAATGCCATGAGCTCAAGCTTGACAAATACCTTGCTAAAGTGCTAAGACTTCGACAATGTTATTTGTTTCTTCTTCAAGACCCCAAGAATAAACCCTTTCCTGATCTCCATCGAGGTTAAAAATAACCCCTCCCCCTCCTGCCACCCCTCATAATATTTTACTCTTATTAAACAATGATAGAATCAATGAATACCTCCATCTCTATAAGGTATAAAATAAATAAATTTACTTATAGTACACAATTAAAAAAAAATTACTTATAAAAAAGAAAAAGTTAGATACCATGATCATACACTAATAATTTATACCTTTCGAGTATTAATTAATTTTATCCAACATTTAATACTCCTCGAAGATATATATATATATATATATATATTTTTGTAATTTAATTTATTATTTTAATTTTAATTGAATAATAAAAAAGTCAATAAATACTAATTTTTTTTTAAAAGTTTTGTTAAAAAATAATTTAAAGTTTTGCTTAAAGTGCACTATATTAAAAAAAAAATTGCACAAGGAAAAATTGATACCATGATCATACCACTCCACTTCATTGTAGTATTTTATACCTTTCACATTTTAATTATTACATATGTTTTCGTCTTTTATATATATAATTTTAACTACGTTTTTGTCGTACACTATATATACTTATTTTTTAGGCTCACATTTACACAAAATTGTCATGATATGCTATTTATTTTTTTATATTTCGATTTATTGTAAGTTTATATTATTTTAAGAGTTTAACATTTTTTTTAATTAAATAATATATGATTAAAATTTTAAAAACTATTTTAAAAACATAAATCCAGGTTATACTTGTCAAGTTTTGGATTTTTGGGTGTTTTATGGGTTTTTGAGGGTGTTGAATTCATTTCTACCATCCAAATTGCGATTAAAACATCCTTACATTTCGATTTTGCAAAATTAAAAACATCAAATTCCAAGAAAAAAAATGGCCCTCCAATCAAAATCGTTGAATTTTTAGATATCTCCTTGAAAATTTACCGTGTTCTCTTTTTATTTAATAAACTATAAGTTTTCATAAGTTTATGATTTATGAAAAAAAATCTATCATTATTAAAAAATTAAATAATGTAGAGCAATTCATGTTATGAAGATCAAAGAATCTATCTCTTTGACAATGGTAGAGCAATTCATGTTATGGATGTTAGTTGGTTTGGTTATTGCTAGGGTTTTCATAAGATTATGAATATGATGTATGGGATTAGGGAGGAGGTCTTAGTTAAAGACCACATGATGGATTAAGATTTTGATTTGGTGGATTATGGAGAGGAGGATATTTGGCACCCTAAATTGGTCTTTTGGACACATCAAGAACTTGTCATGATTTAGGGATGTATAAATGCCTTTAATGAATATTTATTGGAGGATGCAAGTAAAGGCTTGGTAAGTATGCAAAGGGGGCCTCTATCGTAATTGGGACAAGCAATTTAAGGAACATGGTCAAAGAGAAGGATCTTGTCAAGTCGATATTAATTCCATCTGGAGTAAATATTTTTTAAGGGCAAGGTGATTTGGATTGTCCTATTCCCATTTCTTCTAATCGACCAATTGCTTAGATAGTGCTACTTGATAGTTCACCCACTATGGATTTGTTGATTCCAAAGAGATAAAGGGTTGGTTATGCTTATATTCTAGAGTCATTTTTGGCAGAGGAGGTGACAACCATGAATAAGGGAGAAGAACAAGGTATTAGGGTATTACTAGATGGGGAGAAGGGATTGGTGGGGGTTGAACCTATAGGAAATGGAAAGGCATCAAGGTTAAACATGAGAATATAAATATGTTGGTAGGTCTAGGTGTGAGTTTATATGATGTGAAAGGATTGATGGGAAAGTTTTGCAAAAGAGAAACTCAGAAGGCTTGGATAAGAGAAAAATTATAGCTTGATTCAAGGTAATTGTCTAGATTTCATTTAGAAGTTCATGGATGTATTTATTTTTTTGTTAAGTTTGATGTAGATGTGGTATCTCTTTTGGCCAAACACTAGTTATGAGGGTATGTTAGGCCTTTCTATCAGATGATGGAAGATAGGTTTGGGCCTAAAGAAAGGGTTTGAATTATATTATTAGATTTAGGTATTATTCCCAAGGCTAGCGTTGGGACTTTGGAATTGGTAGTTGTTTGCATCATAGGACCATTGTTTAGAAAAAGAAGATCAAAGAATCTTTTAAATCATTGTTGAACTTGATCTAAAAAATTTCCCACTGGAATATTTGGATATTAAGTGGGGGTCATGGATGTTTACACAAAGTGAGAGTGTCTAGAGGTAAGGGAAACTCTGGGTGGGAATAGTGGGGGTGAAGTAGAGTTTATTTTTGAAAATTTGTCCAAGGAGTTGATGGAGGCTTTCCTGATTTTCATAACTCTTAGAGGTAGGGGTTTTCCATTTAGTGACACTAGACCTTAGAACATAAATTTATCTTTTGAGAGTATTGTGCCAATAGAGAGAATTCTTGGAAAAATCACAAAAACGTGTTTTTAAGTCTTCCTAATAATTGAGGTCAAAAAATAATTTGAGAAGGAATCAGGGGACATGGAACATGGTTTGGCTATTGACAAGGAACTTCCTTCTTCTTTAGAGAAGACATCATTCATTACATTGGCTAAATCCCAAGCTAACAAAGAAGTTAGAGAGGGTAAATAACTTACCATTAGGGGGGTACTTGAATTAGGGAAGACCCATAAATGATCTCCTTAATGATTAATATTTAGCAAATTCCGGAGGAGTAGGGGGTTCCCTTAAATATATATCCTTCACAGGATTATTTTATTTTATTCTTATTATTATTTTGTTTACAAACCTGATGTTGTTATGCTTGAGGAAACTATGTGTGTAGGGAATAAAGCTATAAAGGTTTTTTTGTTGTTTTTTAACGATTGGGACCTTTTTCCAATAGAAGCATAAGGGATGTTAGATTGTTTGATAACTAGATGGAATACCAAATTTGCTCCATATGTACAATTGTTCTACATGCATGTATTGTGGTTGATCTCAAATAGAAGAAGTTGGAGAAACATCTCCAAATAATTAATTTGTATGGACCTTATGGGGACAAGAAACCCTATTGGTGTGGTTTATACAAGTTTAGAGTTTTGAAGGGGGGAATGTTATAACTTGGGGGCACGAGATTTAAAAAAACCCTAAACTTGAGGGAGATTTGTGGGGGGGAGTGACTATAAGTGATCCCCTTGCTAATTACTTTTCTCATTTGTTTGAGATCTAAATTTTACTGGATGTGGAACTTATCAACATAGTTCCAACATAGAGAAATGTCATAAGAGAAAGAAAGGGGATTTGCAAGCGACTTGACAGATTTCTTGTGGCAGAACATTTGGTTGAAGATAAATATACAATCAATATTGGGTGGGTACTAGAGAATTTTTAGATCATTTTCCTATTCTATTGTAAATTGGTCTTGCTAATTGGAAACATGTTGCCCCTTTCAAATTTAATGGATATTGATTATTGGAATATTATTTTAGAGTTGTAGTGAAAAATACTTGGAAACAATTTGATAACTAGGCTGGAAATTGGAATTAATTAATTTGTTGATAATTTGAAAAGGGTAAAAGTTATTTTGGGTGAGTGGGATAAGAACCATGCATTGAAATCACAAAAGGAATCAAAGGAGGTAGATGATAACATATTAGATTTGTTCAACAATAACGAGGTTAGTGTTTTTTCAGTAGAGGAATTTTAGGCTTTGAATGTTCTAGAAAGTAGAAAGAAGTTCTTCCTAAATAAGGAGGATTCATACTCGCGACTCAAAAGTAGAGCTACCTGGTTCTATGAAGGTGAAAACAACACAAAATTCTTCCATAAGTATGCAAATCATAGAAGAAACATACATACAATTTGGGAAATTAATAAGTTTGATGCCACAAAGTTCAACACCTTGAAGGAAATAACAAACACAGGCAAGCAACACTTCAAATAATTTTTCAAAAATCGTGATAGTGCCAACACTAGGGAAACAATGAAAATTTTAGGCCTCTTTCCACATCTCAATGATGATTGAATGAATAGGGATTTAGAAGTAAAAGTCTCCAAAGGAGAATTGAAAGTTGGCTTATCCTTTTTCAAGAAGGCTAAGAATCTAAGATTATATGGTTTAACCATTGAATTTTATCTCGTTTTTTATGATATGTTGGAGAGAGACTTGTTAAGTATAGTTGAGGAGTATAAACAATTGGAAAGGGTTCTAGTGGCTATGAATACAAAATATCTTGCTCTTATACCTAAAAAATAATATTTCTTGTCTTTTGAAGATTCCAGGTCTATTCCATTATATAACTCTGTATATAAACTTATTTAAAAAATATTTGCAAACAAACTTAAAGGTATCTTGTCAAGTGTCGTTTTGGATGAACAGTTTGGTTTCCTCTTCAATTGACAAATACATGATGCCCTGGGGCAACAAAAGAGGGAATGCATGCTATTAAGACTCAAAACATCTAGCACTAATGTTGAACATTGACTTGGAAAAAACATACGGAAAAGTGAACTACAACAGGGCATGAACTTGTAGATAGTAAATTAGATCATGCGATGCCTTAAATCATTCTAAGTTGTTGCTTTAATAAATGGCCCTCCTTCTAGAATTTTTATAGCTAGAAATGCCCTTTGACAATGATATTGTCTATATTATTTTCCCTTATTGTTATTGGTTGAAGGATTGAGCATGTTAACTAAAGATGCTAGAAGAAGAGGAGAATTTAAATGAATTAAAATAGAAAACTTTGTGATCCTCTCCCATATGTTGTTGTTGTTGATTGTGGATGATATTATGATTTTTGGTGAAGGCACAATGAGGCAGATGAAAAGAGTTAGGTAGACATCAAATATTTATTCATAAAGTAATAGGGGTGGAGATAAACATGAGTAAAACCATTTTTATTGTTAAATGAAACACCATAAGAGGTAAAAGAAAAAATGTTTCCATTAAACAAAGGTGAGCTTAATCAATGAGTTATATTTTTTGGTTTTATTTGGAAACAAAACCATTGTAGGTATGATGACTAGATGTGGTTATATAATAAAAGAGAAGATAGAATTTAGCATAGTGTAATAGATTGTTGTTTCATAGATGGAGATTAGTATTGGTTAAGGCTATATTAGAGAGTATAATTGTGTATTGTATGTCCATTGCTTAGATTCCTAAAGGTACGTCAACCAAAAGTGGAAGAAATGTTTTGGTTTCTTGTGGACTAGGGAAAGGGAAAACAAAGGAATTTCTTTAGTTAAGAGGATATAAGTGACTTCCCCAAAAGAAACAGGAGAATAAGGCTTGAAAAAATTCATATATTTAGTTTGCCTTTGGTAGCAAAACATACATGGATTCTTGTTTATAATGAAGGTCTATGGGGTAGAGTAAGGAATCCAAAGTATTTAAAAGGAATAAATATGTTCAGGTTGGAAAGGAAACATGCTCAAGGTGCATTTATTGTTTGGAAATACTTGGTAAGGGCCTTTTTTATAATTGTTAAATGGGTGGGTTGGAAAATAGGAAGCGAAAGTATGGTAATGACAGGGAAATACATTTGGATTGGTTTTCAAGAAAATTACATATTATTTTAATCTTTAATAAATTTCATGCTACTGAGGGGGGGAACATCACAAAAAATTAGAAATGGATTGTCCCAAGGTGGTTGACACCTGAATTATTGAATTTGCAGGGTGAATTAATAAATGAATAGTCTCAGCATGTTAATTTTTTAACTAAGAATGCTATAGAAATTTCTAATAAAGAATATAATATAAAATTGATTAAGTATAAGGAAAAATATAATGTCCATTTTTTGGAATTTTGGAGAAAATTACAAATTGGGCACAATTCGAGCTTAACTAATCATGACTCTAGAGGGTTCCAACTTTCAGAAAATGGTCCTGAATTTGAAAGGAAATGGTATGGTGAGACTTAAAACATACCAATGTGGTTTATGTAAAATTTATATATGAATTTATACCTTTGAAACCTTGTTTGGGTTGATGAAAAAAAGGCCAAAATTACTAGGAAATTGTGATGAAATCCCCCTAGGGTGTAGGCCAACTGGGCTTCCCAACTCATGTACGAACCTACCAAATTTGTAAGAAGATTTTGGGCACTGATATAATACCTAATGGAATTGCATTACACATGGTTATTAGTTTTTCAAACTGTTTATAGAGTTCCACATTCGTTTGATAACTTTAAGTGAAATTGCTTATGGGGAAATTGCATAACTAACTCGATTTTGACATATGAAAGGTAGAGTTAAAGGCTCAAATCAGGATGTGACATATAGATACCATATACAACATAAGAATTTCTGACCCAATAGTATTAAACACCGTATAAATCCCATCATACAATTCTTGTATACAACTCATTCAATATGGGAGTCAAATACATGAAAACTAGTAAATTAGTAGCATGGAATTGCAAGAGTTTCACATATGGATTTATTGGATTTAGACCCACATAGCACAGGGATATGAAATTACAGAGTAACACATAATATATGTATGTAAAAACATCATCAAAATCAGAGAATACCCCTCATACAAATCTGATACAAGACTCCTTCAAGATTGAAGCCAAATTCATGGAAACTAGTGATTTAATGGCATGGGAATGCAAGATTTTCACACATGAGTTTATTGGATTTAGAGCCATAGATAATATGGAAATAAAATTACAGAGTAATACATAATATAAGACTATCAAAACATTACCCAACTCATAGAATATCCCTCTTACAAATATGGTATAAAAGCACTTTAAGATTGAAGCCAAAATCCATGAAAACCAGTGATACAATGGCACGAGAATTCAAGCTTTTCACGCAAGAGTTTCTTGTATTTAGAGATGAATAGAATATGGGAATGAAAGTATAGAGTATATAAATAATATATGGCTTCCCCAACATCATAAAACTCATAGAAAAGTCCTCATACAAATATGATATAAAACTACTTCAATATTCAAGCCAAATCCATGAAAACTAGTTATTCAAGAGCATGGGGATTGCGATCCTTTCATACATGTATTTATGATATTTCAAATTAAAGAGAATGTGGAAATGATATTACATATCCATACATCATGCATAAAATATTTTTAATCAACTATAATCATCAAAGCACAAGAACCACTCCACAAGTGCACCATCAACATGAGACTGTGGGGGAATGGAGAAGAATGAATGATAGAATAGGGAGATAGATGAGAATTTGAATGTATGGAAATTCAAAATGAAAATAAGAATACTTCATTAATCTCCAATGATAGGTCTGAATTTCCTCTCCATCAACCAACTTGGAAATAAATCCAACTTCGTTGAAATTGGTTCACAAGCAGGGAGAGTGAACACTCACCATGCAATGGACAAGCAAAAGTTCTCCAACATGAAAAAAAGGACAATTAAAAAATGATCAAAAACAATTATAATTCCTCATTAAATCCTTTTATTAACTTCATCATGCCTCCTAAGGTCGAATTTCCCTCCATGGGATTCCTCCAAGTCATCTTAGTGGTTTAATAACTCTCATGACACTTGTCTTCCTCTTCATGCTCCAATTGTTTCCCCAATTTGAATGGCTGCCCATAAATCCCAAATTAGACCTCTTGGTGGCTACTTTTATCCATGTCATTTCATATTTGTCATATGTCTCCAATCATGTCAGAATATGTCATACTTGTCATATAATCTTTCATCATTTGTTGTCATAGATTGCATGAAATCTCCTTCTAAGTGGCACACCTTGTATTCTAGTCTCTTCCTCTTCGATGGGAGTTAATATCCTTTACCTATTAAAATTCCTTGGCTCATTGTATGATATTTGACACCACATAACCCTCCAATAACATTACATTACCCATGTGCTCGAACTTGGATGAAGATCATGCCAAGTGTGTGGGGAATCTAGCCATCCAATGGCTCCACAAGCTTCCAAGTGTCTTCATGAACCAATGCCACCTTATTTTCTTATAATTTATAATTATGTGATCCATTTAAATGTGAATATGATAAAATAAAGTCCTTTTGGGTCCCATATCCCCTTATTACAAAATTTATGTCTCCATCTCAACTTAGGGAACTAGTAGATTGGTGGAACATTATTTGCAAGTAGTCTTATTTGAAAATGATTTAATTGGGGACATGACACAATAGGGGAGTATACTGATAATTTGGTGTATTTAACAAAAATGGAGGAATAATAAGACTCATAAAGGCCCTAATGTTGGAATGTAGTTTGAAAATTGGATAGTCTTGAAGAAAAGACATTTTTTCCCTTTGCTTGACATTGACTAACAAAATATTAACATAGGATAATGGTCAAAAGAGAGATTGGTTTGGCCTAGGATGATGCATCTTATGTAAGTATAAAGAGGAAATAGTGGACCATATATTTGTGACATGAGTCTTTACTAAATATGTTTGGAGTGATGTCTTATAAGTTACAAAATGGAATGAATAAATGGGATAAGTAGTCTTTGGTTGATTCATGTTTTCTTGGATAACTATCAATTCTATAAGATCCTACAAGGATTTGCCTTATTTTTTTATTTATGGTATTTGGATTTCAAGGAATCAAATGATATTCTAGGATCTTGTCTTTTCACCTACCCAAGTAGCACATAAAATTGAGCCACCGACCTGGACCATGTTACATCTTGTTCCCAGAAGATCCAACTAACTAAGCTACCCTAGGAGGTTATTGACCAACAATAGTTATGCTACCATAAATAATTTTTTTTACTTGTTATCAACTAGTTTTAGTTATGCTACCAATTTTAAATTTTATATTAAATTGTGTAAAATGGAAATGCTCATGTTGTTGATTTTATCTTCAACAATGTATCAACGAGCATAAAATGTATTTTTTTTCAATCCTTTGATAATGCATATAGCATTGCAAACAATCCATTGATACATAGTTGAAAATAAAACTAACATAAAATTTCCCTATTTTCAACTTGTTTAGTTGGAAATAGCCAATCTGTAGCGTATACATGGCCAATTTTTTTCCAACTGCATGGTGGCAAGCAAAGACAATGCCATTTTTTTTCAATCCTATAGTAATGCTTGGAGGATTGAAAATTACCAATTCATTGTTTCAAACTAACACGCCAAAACAATGTAATTCACATTATACTTATTAGAGATATAATGAAAGCTTGAAAGTAGACCAACATACCACCCTATTAATCATCATTAGTTAAATGATAAGCAAACCCAATAATGAACTTGTATGTCACCACTATTCACAAGAAATGATTGTAATACCCAGTGAAATAATAATTTATTATTAATTTGCTGGAAAAATTCTTTAATTATAATTTTTATTATTTGATTATTTTTGACAGAAAAGTCAAGAATAAAACATTTTGTAATAAAATAATTTTATTTAATAAAATCTACTGAAGGGGGACAAAAGTGGATATAACTCTTAAAGAGTGTTTGTGACCCACACGAGGAAAAGACATGTGGCAGAAGCCACTGAGTAAGAACTCAAGCTGCAGGAGGAATCATCCCCAAAAATCAGGTCACAACTCCTAGTTGAGTGCTAAAGAGCAGGAGGCTCATAAATGACCAAGTCCTAGGAAAAAAACTATAAATTAGTATGTCCATGAGCAGCAGGAGGATAGAATTGGATGGGGATTAAAATATGTTAATGCAAGAGATGGCACATTGAAGGATCTTTCTCTTGTGGTTCAACAAATAGGATCCGGGGTTATGAAGCAAGTAACTTGGTTGATATGGGAGTTGGTTAGGAGAAACAACTTCTCCATTTTTGTTTTCCCAACGTTGGTACCAGGTTCATAATTTATGTTTAAATGTTTGCAGAATCTGTTTTAAATTCTAGATCTGAAGAAGATTAATGAAGAATATCGTTTGTATTAGTTAGCCTAATGATGCCATGTTTGAATGTTTAGAATTCTCATTTCTGTTGAAATTTGAATTCTGCATATAATGGATTTGAAATCGTCTATTTTTAATTTGTCTCATGTATTCCTACATTTAACTGTTTATTTCCTGTTTGTGTCAATTATTCCTAAATGTCTTCCTTTGTTTGTATTTACTAAATTAGATGTAGTATGAATCTCTAATCATGCTAGAATGTATATACTTTTATCATATTTGAACCACAGTAAGGTTCCATAAAAACTTAAAAGTATACACAGATAGAGTATCATCCTAATTCCTACACGAATAAAAGTATTAGGTTATAATATTTGTTCATAATATCGATCTGTAGTACTTGGTATATAGAAAGGGAATCCACTTAAATAATATTAACATTATTACAACTCATAAGATTCCAAATAAAGTATTCGAATTGAATAATATCTACATATCTAATCATGAAAAGCATTGTCTATCTTAAGCATACATACACATGAATAATCAATTTAACTCCTAAACATAACCCTTAATCAACCTAGCAATATTTTAAAGATACAATTTTCAATCATGCATAGAGATCATGGAACCAAATCTCTTTAAGGTATTTACTTAACATTCCTATGATAAAACAAATCATAGTTTTATAATAATACAACTATGGAATCGATGTTCGTTCTAGTATTGGTGAAACCAAACCTACGGATCGATGATCCCATTGTATTAACATCCACAACCATGTGTAAGATAATAAAGAAACCAAATCAAATCTCTTACTGACTGATATGCTAGTTTTCACAACTACTTTCCCTGCATCGGAAGCTTAGTCATAAAATTGGTATCATCAACAGTCGTGTATAATACATACAGATCTTAACTTTAGATAAGATATCACGGACCCTAAGGGTCGTATTCAAATAAATGCAACAAGAACCATAACTATAGGGCCATAAGTCCACAATGTGGCTATCCCAAATTTATATAAAGGCAAAGCCTCGATCAAGTATACATAAGATTAAAATACACTATAGAGATCGTGATATCGAATCTCTTAATGGAAACTAATTAAAATACAGTCTACTGATAAATAAAACTAAACAAAATATAAATAGAATCACAGGTATAACCACCAAACTGTATTACAGATCGCGACAATTAATTTATTACGGTTACGGTTGTAAGTGTTAGGACTATTAATCCTCTCTTGTCCAATTTTGTCATATGTCTAAATCAGGAGTCATGTCTAAATCAGGATTCCATCCAGTCTATTTTTAGTCAGTAGCACCATTGGGTCCACTTGGCCTAATTGGGGCACATGTTCTAGTTACTAAAGTATGGGGAAACACTAATTGAGGCCTACTGCCACTAATTGCACTTCCATGCATCAGTTTAGGATCCTCCTAGATCAATCCCTACAATTTAGGAGCCACTGGGAGTGCCGATACCAACCTTCATCAATTTAGTTCAGTTAGTGACTAGTCAAGCTGAGTTAGGAGTCGGTTACATTCAGTTCTAGTCCTCTACATTCAGTTAGCACTAGGTTTGCATGGCTGCATGTAGGAGAGGCGCATTCCTCACCTACCACAGTCAGTTAGCCTTAGTTAACAATTAATTAGACACTTGAGTTGTGTTTTAGAACTTCGATGAAATTCGATAATGATTTAGATTAGGTCAGTTAACTATTGAGTCCTCCAATAATGATTTAGACAAGGTATTAGTTACCTACAGTCAAGTAGAGTCTAATCAATTTGAATTTCCTCATGTGGAATCGAATTGCATGCGGCTATTTAGCCATTGTATTACATTGTAATTTATCATCTAATTACTTTTTGATTAATGAAAGCATTCATAGTTGCAAGCCATTTTTGCAATGTTTCATTCTTCAATTGCTGAGTAAATTGAGTGATCTATCTTGTGAGTTGTGTGTTTTTCCACAGATCTATGTGCTTAATTTAATATGGTATCAGAGCCTCAGCAGACAAGGCACTTCTCCTCCTCAGATCTCCTACTGGATCATTTTTGAGCAAAATTTCTCCTTCCATCTCTGCACCAGAAGCAGAAGGTTTACCACTTAATACCCCAAGTTAAGGAATTGTTGATCAAGCTTGGTTGATCAACTATGCTGGGTGTGAGGAAACCCTGAAATGTGCAGGATGTTCGACCTTACTTTTTGTTTTTGTGTAATTGCAGGTACAACTTCGAATGGATTCATCGGTTCCTCTTCTCACTCTATTCACAAACTAGTCAGAATGGAAGAAGAAGATGATTGCATCTTTGATGAGATGAGGTCTCTATAGGGTGTCTATTGGACTCAGTGAAGAGTTTTTTAGTGAGAATGACTGGCTGAATGAATGTGATGCAGATTTTGGAACAATGACATTGGTTCTTTCTCCTAGCTTGTGCTACCTCAGTAGATCTATTGAAGACCCAAAGGAACCCTGGACAAGATTGGACAGAACCTTTGGAAAGATTGATGAGGATCATAATAGCACTTTGGAGAGCACATCCAACACCATAAAATTTCCTGATCCAAAATTCTCTGCCTCTACTCTCTCTGCTGAAGTTTTTCAAGATGAAAAAGAAGCAAAGTCCTCCTCTAGTGATTTTCCTTTAAATTCTGTGCAAAATTTGCTAGTAATTGCTTCCGAAAGTGAAGAGAAATTTGATTTTTCTCCCTCTAATGTTGCTGATGGTGTGAAAATATGTAATACCTTGGATATTTTGGAAGAAATATCAGATTATGAGAGTAATCCATTCTCTCCTCATGATCTAGATCGTCCAGCAAATTCTTGCAGTATTGCATGCACCAAAATTCAAAATTTTGAAGAAGAAGAAAACTGTGCATCTACCATCTCGATGGACCATACTCTTGGATCTGATATCATACCTTATTGGATCTGATATGATCTTATTTAGATCTGATCTGATATTTCTTGGTTCAATATTTTAGGTTCATAAGCTTTCAGTACTGCTTGTAGCTGTTCTCATTAATTTTGTGAAGAAACAAGTACCTCAAGTCTCCTTCAAAACTGCTATTGGAGATTTGATTTCATTTCACGGTCTTGGATCTGATATGAACCCATTTAGATCTGATTTACTTTCTGATATGATATTATATGGTTCAAATTTTAAAATCCAAGAGCCTTCAGTCATGCTTGTAGCTGCTCTCACCAATTTCGGTGTGAAAAATCAAGTATCGCAATTCTTCCTCAAAATTGCTGTTGGGGATTTGGTGTTAGTTTCCTCTTATGATGTTGCTGATATTTTATTCTATGATTCATTATATATTGTGATAAATTCGAACCACAAGAGAATCTAGGAGCGTTAGTGAGGTTCACAAATCAAATTTAGGTGCAAGATTCAACAAAAAACATCAAATTACAGATAAATTACACACAATGATAGCTGGAAACAGGATAATTTTGGACTGTCTAACTCTGAAATTGTTATTAACAGGTTTATAAATACATCATAATATTTTTGAATGGCTTTGGAAGCCAATTGTGAGCAAATAACCCAAAATTGCCAAATTGGCATCAAACCCCCCTAGGTGGGCCAATCTCGTCCCAAATATCTCCAAATGGCCACAAATTGCTGAAGTGGCATGGATGATGTGTTTTGGGTCAATTATTACACCTTGGACATCATGGGTGTGGAAATATGGGTGATTTAGAGTCTCAATGCAACATTACTTGCACCAAATCAAACCAAATTTGGGAAAAATCGCACTCTAGCGCTCCAAGTCAACTTGCCTGTCCACCTTCATTGAATAAGAGCACACCAGAAATGATGGCTGTGCATATGTGGTCGGTTGACTAGGCTAGAGTACCCATGTGGGTCATAGAACCTCAGCTTGACATGGCATATGTCCACCTAAGCACCCCTAGTCCACCTCATAGTGTATTAAAGCTTAAAAAGGCAATAAAATCAACTAATTAGTGTAACTAAGGTACTAATGATGGATTACTATTCTAACACCCTCCCTTAATCCAACAACTAAGTATTCTCACAAAATGATGAAGGCCTTGGAAACAATGGCTCAAGTCACCTGTCACGTCCCCGTCCCTCAACCGGCGAAGAGGACACAACCAACACAACAACACAGCCGGGAAAACAACCCATGAACATAAAACAGAGGAGATCAATGCTGGAATTAAAGCCTAAACAATGACATAATTCATCATACAAGGATGCACAGTCCTTCAAACAATGAGCGGAAGCAAACATAGACATTTCCAGCATTTAACATCAATATGAATTACGGAGATGAAGTATAGACAGCAGCACTTATCTCTTGATGAAGAATTCACCCACAACCAGCTACGTCGCTGCAACGTTCCACCCAACCATAGGCCAGCTTGCTCATCAATCTCTCAGCAACGCTGCCACCCCCGAGCTGGGCATGATTCCTCCGGAATAAGGGTCAATTGCAGGCTTATACATAGCCACGGGGACATAATCGACAAACCAATCACAGCTGGGTTTCACAGGCTATCAACAAACAAGCCAAGCCAGCATAGTCCAATGGACAACCGCTGCATACCAGCAGCCATATCAACCCTTCACAGCTCTGTGAAGAAGGCAAAACAACCCGGGACAACCCCAAACAATGGATGACCACAGCTTAAACAGGGAAAACGAATTCCTGAGTCATTCTTGGCCCTATCGTGGCCAAAATGACTCTCACTCGAATTTACAATGGCCCCCAAACGTAACAGCAAATACATTCACAACATGGGGAAGACTACAGCCCCGAAATCTACCAGTGAGCATAACTTACAGCAGGGAAAATGACCCAATTGATCTGTGAGACAGCCAAAAACATGAATGGCCCTTCACAGTCAGTCATGGATGCAAGAGCACGGCTCTCAGCTCACTATGCACACCCCAAATAGAACAATTCCTGTGCGTGGGTAAACAATCCGACCCAGCAAGGAAAAGAACAGACAATGGAGGCCCTGCGTGAGGAAAAACGGCTCCATTTTTGCCCGCGAATGCACCACTAACAGGAAGGACGCGAATTTGCAATTTGTGGGTGCTCAGCAACTCGTGGGGGAGAGGAAGAAAACCTGCGTGAGACCCAAAAACGCCCAGATCTTGTGCGTGAAGAGCCACAGACAATTCGTGGGTAGAGGTGAACAGACCGTGGAGAGAATGCACGATGGGCACAATGAACAGGCGCGTGAGGAGAACAGAACAGGCAGGGCAAGCATGGAGTCGTGGGTGGAGTGTGGATGTGGACAAAGGACTGACAGTCCTGCCACCCCACTCCCAAAGGCAATAACTGCCCATCCACCAACAGCCATAGCTGGCCAACCACCCAACAGAACATTAAAGAGGTTGAAAGAGGTTGGGTAAGACAAGGTGGCAAACAACAAGGTAATAAAACATGGGTTTTTCCCCTTAACCAAGGTTTGACATCCCCCACCCCTTATCCTTTGGAACCATGCCCTTTTCATTCAATGTTGCACTGCCGTAGCTGGTTGTGGTTTATTTTAATTGATGTGCAGGTTTACATGATGTCAAAATATAAGGTGCCGGATAGCACGACAAACCATCGGCAAATATCCCCATTGCCGAACATACACAGCCAAATCGATGGTGGGGATTTTGCCTTGAGCTCCTCACCACGATTAATTACAATATATACATCATGCAAACGGGGTCGAAACCGGGGACATGACATCACCTCAAGTACATAATCAGAAATTACAATTTTTATTTGTCCATGTGAACCGAGGAAAGAAGGAAAACCTCATGGGAAAAACCTTCCCTCAAGAATGGAAATGGGGCTGGACCTGCAATAATATAACAGAAAATTACCATCCGTCACTCACCCCAAGCAAATATATCAGGTAAGTGAAGGTCTTCTTAGTGAAAGCCTTGGTAAAAATGTCAACAGTTTGCTCGGTGGATGGGCAATACTGCAGTGAGATCACCGTGTCATGCACTAAGCCCCGAATGTAATGCATGTGTATCTCTATGTGCTTTGTCCTCTGCCTCTGTAATGGATTAGTAGATATCTTGACGGCACTCTTATTATCCACCCAAATGTTGGTTGGAGAGTCAATTATGACACCAAACTCCCAGAGAATTCCCTGCAACCAAACACACTGTGTTGCAGAATTGACTGCTGCCCTGTATTCAGCTTCTGTTGATAAAAGTGAGATGGTGTGCTGTTTCTTACTTGACCAGAAAATGGGACCTTTAGAAAACATGAAGAAAAAACTTGATTTTTATTTTCTATCAATTGGATCACCGACCCAATATGAATAAGAAAATCCAGCTAGTTGAAGTGAGGAACTAGCTGTGTAGTGCACCCCGAATTTCTTAGTTCCCTGGACATACTGAAGAATTATTTTTGCAGCCCTCCAATGGAGCTCATGTGTCTGGTGCATATGTATTGCTACAACACTCACAGCATGAGACAAATCAGGTCTTGTATGAGTGAGGTAGAGAAAGCTGTCCACTAGTTGCCTGTAGAGTGTGATATCCACCATTGGGGAATTGCCAAATTCATGCATTTTAATACCAGAAAGAAAGGGATACTTGGCTGCCTTACACTCAACTATATTAAAATTATTCAGCAGGTCTGAAGCATACTGTGTTTGACTCAACATGATTCCATTACCATTTTTCTCAATTTCTAAGCCCAAAAATTGCCTTAGTAATCCTAGGTCCGTCATAGCAAGTTCACTGTGAAAAGAGTTCTTAATTTGGCCAATTGAATCGGTGCAACTACCTGTAATAATAAGATCATAAAAATAAAGAACAATGACCTGCAAATAAACATCATTTTTCTGCAAATACGTATTCGTTTTTGATTTGCATCTGGTGAATCCAATTGAAAGCAAGAAAGCATCCATTTTTGCATACCAAGCCCTAGGGGCTTGCTTGAGTCCATACAATGATTTTTTTAGCCTACATACCAATGAAGGATCCTATTGGAAACCTTTAGGCTTCTGCATATAGATCTCCTCCTGTAGTTCACCATGCAAGAATGCACTCTTTACATCCATGTGGTGAACTTCCCAAAACTTACTAGCTGCTAGTGCAAGAATTAGTCTAATTGAGTCCATCTTTGCAACCGGTGCAAAGGTCTCTGTGTAATCAACTCCATGGACTTGAGAATAGGCCTTAGCCACTAATATAGCCTTATGTTTTATATCATAACCATTAGCAGCAATTTTGGTCCGGAAGACCCATTTACATTGAACAACTTTCCTCTTGGGAGGAAGGGGAACCAATTCCCATGTATTGTTCTCTTGGAGGGACTGAAGCTCATCTTTGATTGCTGAATTCCATATTGGGTCTATACAAGGTTGCTGATATGTCTAAGGGTCAGAACTGATCAGCATGTAACAGTGCTCAGAAATAGCAATATCACTTGCAAAAGAAGCCTTACTAGTTTGTGATCTAGTTTTCCTAGGTTCTTGGGGATTGCCTGCCAATTCCCTAACTGCTTGCACAATTTTTTCAGCCCATTTGGGCCTATATGGTGAGTCATATACAAAAATATCATCTTCAGCAACATTTATATCAGAATTATCAGAAAAAATAGAGCATGTGTCATCACTTACATCTTCAAATGGTTGAGGAGAGGAGCAATCCCCCGGTGCAAGTTCGAAATCAGGAATTGGCTCTTCTTCGAATTTGACACTTTTTTCAACAAAGGTTTTGCCAGTGGATGTGTAAAATAGCTTGTACCCTTTGGTTTCCTCACCATATCCAAACATGATACACTCCTTGCTTTGTGGTTGCAAGGATTTCCTTTTCTCTGAAGGGATTCTTTCCCATGATTTTGTCCCAAATATCCTGAAATTTGAGACATCTGGTTTTTCACCAAACCATGCCTCATAGGGTGTCATTCCTTTCACTGATTTGTGAAAGTATCTATTTTGAATGTGAGCAGCACAGCTGATGGATTCATCCCATATCTTGGGATTAATTTCCCTCACTTCTATCATGCAAGTTTCAATCTCTTTGAGAGATTTATTCTTCCTCTTTGCCACACCATTTTGCTTTGGTGTGTAGGGAGTTGAGTGTTGCATTTGGATGCCACACTCCTCACAAAGTTGCTATAGATTCTTATTAACATATTCATTTCCATTATCAGTCCTAAGGACTTTGATCTTCTTCCCACTCTGATTCTCTGCTAGTGCTTTCCAAACCTTGAGTTGCTCAAACACCTTAGATTTATATTTCAAAAAATACACCCAACAAAATCGAGAGGAGTCATCAATGAATTTAAGTACATACCTAGATCCACCATATGAGGGAGTGGGTAGTGGAAAAATCAAATAAGAATGCACCAATCCAACTAGTGTGTTGCTCTCCTTACCTTCGCCTTCTCATAGCTCTGCTCAGGATGCTTCCCAATCACACATCCAATACATGCTCCAATAGAAGGTTGAATTTGTGGAAGACCTTCCACCATTCCTTCTTTGTGCAATGTTTATAGATATCTGTAATTGATGTGGCCAAACTTCTCATGCCATAGTTTGGAAACCTCATTGGCATGTGATTGAAGTGCTTGATCACTAGAAGTATGGAGGAAATTATAGAATTTGTACATTCTCTCATGATGATCAGCATACCCAACTGCAACAACTTGGTCTGTTGAGATTTCAGAAATCTCTATAGAGTTAGGAGTAAAGATTACTCTCTTTGGCTCTCTTGTATGGGTCATCTGGTAGAATGACAACAAATTTGAAAGGTCTGGTACATACAGTACATCACTGAAGAACCCATCGTCTAAATCAATTCTCCCAATCCCTCTGGTCTGGAGTTCAGAATCATCTCCCATTCAAACTGTTGGGCCAACATTCGAACTCATGGAGGAGAAGAATTCTCTCCTGGATACCATATGCATGGAAGCACCTAAATCAATAATAAAGGATAAGGAATTAGAAGTACCTGCCACCAATGCATGACATTTCTCCTTGCCTTCACTTGAACTAGAGTTGCCATCTTTCTTCCTTGCGTTGTCAAGGACTGGAATGTTGTTCTTCTCCAGCAGCTACGCCATGGTGTCTATGGTTTTTTTCATGCATGAGCTCTATGGATGCCATCCCTTGTGGCAATAAGTGCATTTGGCCTTCTCTTTTCCTTTCTTCTCCTTTTCTTTGGGTGGATTCATAGATCCCTCTTGGATTTGTTTTTTTATGATTTCTTCTTGTCTGACAACTTCAAATTCTTGGACTTGGGCTTGCCCTTTGCTCAATTCGAAACCCCCACTGCTAGTGCTTGATATTTGGTCTTGATGGAACCCCTTTGGACCAATTTGTCATGCTCTTGAGTGAGTGACTCCATGAAATTTTCCAGACTTGGGATTTTCCAGTTTTAAAGGGTAAGTTTGCCTGAGTGAAATATGCTCACAAAGACTGAGAACTTTGGCCCCAACTTCGAAAGTATAGACAAGATCAGTTGATATTCCTTATTCTCAATCCCACATTGTTTTAACTACAATACAAGTGATTTGAACTTGGTGAAGAAGTCCTATATTGTATCATAGTGCGCTGGGCTCAAGCTTATCAGCTCATTCTCAAGCTGGTGACCACGTAGCTCATCAATTTTTCCAAATAGATACTCAAGCTTCTCCCAAACCTCCTTTGGTGATGTCAAACTATCAAGGTGGAATGACAACTCTCTTGATATTCTTAGACACAACAAACCATATGCTTCATCCAATTTGTTAAAATACTTGGCTTTTTCTATAGCAGAATTTGGTTCCACTTCAGTGCCCATGGTAACTCTGAAAAAGCCCCTTGGCTCTTAATTGAATCACCATCTCTGCCTTCCATTCAAAGAAGTTGAAATGTGTTAGCATGATGTGGGTAGCCACCATTACTACTTGCACCGATGGTGGTGAAATTGCTAACTGGTTTACACACAACAATTTGATTTTATCTGGAATTCACTAACAATGCAGCTCAAATCCACTAAGAATTTGGTCTGCAACTCAAAAATATCCAACCAGATTTGATACCATGTGAGAAATTTGAACCAAAAAGTGAGTAATTCAAACCACATGAGAATCTATGAGTGTTAGTGAGGTTCACAAATCAATTTTGGGTGCAAGATTCAGCAAAAAACATCAAATTACAGATAAATTACACACAATGATAGCTGGAAACAAGATAATTTTGGATTGTATAAGTCTGAAATTGTTATTAACATGTTTATAAATACATCATAATAGTTTTTAATGGATTTGGAATCCAATTGTGAGCAAATAACCCAAAATTTCCAAATTGGCATCAAACCCCCCTAGGTGGGCCAATCTCGTCCCAAATATCTCTAAATGGCCACAAATTGCTGAAGTGGCATGGATTATGTGTTTTGGGTCAATGATTACACCTTGGACATCATGGGTGTGGAAAATTGGGTGGTTTAGAGTCTCAATGCAACATTAATTGCACCAAATCAGGCCAAATTTGGGCAAAATCCCACTCTAGCGCTCCAAGTCAACTTGCCTATCCGCATTCATTGAATGGGAGTGCACCAGAAATGATGGATGTGCATATGTGGCTGGTTGACTAGGATAGAGTACCCATGTGGGTCATATAACCTCAACTTGACATGTCATATGTCTACCTAAGCACCCCTAGTCCACCTCATAGTGTATTAAATCTTAAAAAAGCAATAAAATTAACTAATTAGTGTAACTAAGGTACTAATGATGGATTAATATTCTAACAACTATTTCTGAAGCTATATCAGATTATGGAGCTCAAGTATTCACTCTCCATAGTCCCAGGGCTTCTCTACTTTTGGTCACATGTTCATCTCCTCACAAAATTGGTGACGAGGAAGATTTTTTGCATCCACTTAGACACTTGCTCCTAACACCTGGGCTATTTTTACCACTCATGGTTTGCTGTTCATGGCTAGAACATATCAGTTTCTTGATTTTTCCTCACATGGCTTGAATCCTCAAGAAGCTTTTCTCACTTATCAGTTGATTTCAATTGCTCTACATGGGTCCAGTCTTCATCCAACAGCTGTTTATCTTTCTGATTTAGTGGAGCATATCATTCTTCTTCCAAAGAGGAAGATTCCTCCAGACATAATGATGGAGAGCTTCACATTCCAGGCCCCAGGATACCTATGCATAGAAGAACCAGATTGATCTTGATTCTACCTGCTTAATTAGAGAGGGGGATTTTTTCCCATGTGGTTTTTTCCCCATCTCCTTGTATTGAGCAGTTACTTTACTTTACTTGATGTAATGGGTGACCTATGGTATTAGTTACCAGGGCCCATAGATTTTCCAAGTTAGCATTCAGAGGGGTGTTAGGATTATTAATCATCCCTTGTCTAGTTTGGTCATATGTCTAAATCAGGAGTCATGTCTAAATTGGGAGTCCATCCAGTCTATTTTTAGTCACTAACACCATTGGGTACACTTTGCCTAATCAGAGAACATGTTCTAGTTACTAAAGTGTGGGGAACACTAATTGAGGCCTACTGCTATTGATTGCACTTGCATGCATCATTTTAGGAGCCTCCTAGATCAATCCCTACAATTTAGGAGCCACTGGGAGTGCCGATACCAACCTTCATCAGTTGAGTTCAGTTAGTGACTAGTCAATATGAGTTAGGAGTCAGTTACATTCAGTTCTAGTCCTCTACATTCAGTTAGCGCTAGGTTTGCATGGCTGCATGCAGAAGAGGTGAATTCCTCACCTACCACACTCAGTTAGCCTTAGTTAACACTGAATTAGACACTTGAGTTGTGTTTTAGAACTTTGATAAATTCCGATAATGATTTAGAAAAGGTCAGTTAACTATTGAGTCCTCCAGTAATGATTTAGACAAGGTCTTAGTTACCTACAGTCAAGTAGAATCTAATCAATTTGAATTTCCTCATGTGGATTCGAATTGCATGTGGCTATTTAGCCATTGTATTACATTGTAATTTATCATTTAGTTACTTTTTGGTTAATGAAAGCATTCACAGTTGCAAGCCATTTTTGCACTATTTCATTCTTCAATTGCTGAGTAAATTATGTGATATATCTTGTGAGTTGTGTGTTTGTCCACAGATCTATGTGCTCAATTTAATAGTAATCCCATGTCAAATGGATGCCACCACATTGCAAAGAAGCGTTTCATGTTAGAAACATCCATAGAGCCTACAGGGTATAATAATCTTACAAGCTTTAAGAATTTGTATAAGATGACCGTAAGCCCATTCAATGGCTACCATCAATGCACACAAAGTTTACATCCATTTTATAGATGGAAATCATCACAACAAAGTTACCAAACAAAAAATCTTTTAATATATTAACCATTATCTTTACAGCCGTAAGAGCATCGAGGATGGCTGCCATGATTGAAAACAATTATTGCACATGATTAAACCCTTAACAGAAATCACACAGACCCTAGGGCCGAGTTTTTTCATTATTTCAATAGCTTATACAAGAAAACCAAGAACAATAATTACGTCTATGATAATGACAAAGGGAGAATGGCCGTAAGGCCTCTACAATGCAAGTTAAACCCTAGGGTTTCCAGTAACAACATCACATTCTTTTAGGAAAAAAATATCTTGTCTGCAATGGTGGCCATCACCCTTGTTCCCCTGCCCAAACTCAGCTTCACCTACGTTCAACTAGACAAGAGTATTAAACTACATGTTTTGACTGAAGTCTAAAGAATGATAAATGAATTTTTTTTAAGGTCGAAAAGGAAGTTTGCCTGGGAGTTTGGAAATGAGATCCTGGGAGGAGGTGACCCTGTTGCCTTCCTCTCCAGTGCTGAAACCTACAAATTATTCATTTGTAGTTAGAACACACCATATAGTAAATTTTTTTAAACCAACAAATGAACTTGAAGAGGTTTTAAACCCTTACCTTGGCTTTTGGTAGCAAGGGATAGGGGTCAGCTCCTTCGGAAAACCCTTATCCCTCCGTATCCTGCAACCATCGAAACCTTTCAGTAATTTTGAAAAAAAACAAGTACTGTAAGTTAATTTTAAAATGCAGAGTGAAGTACCAAGCCTCACCCACCTGTCAAAATAGACTGGTCGCATGGTAGATACGTTAGCAGGCTCATCGAAGCTCCGAAATTGAAATGTATATGGTTGTGGAAGCATTTGAAAACAATTACCTCAGATGAACCAAACAATGCCATTAACACAATAAGAATGGATCAAGCCAAAGCCATTAACACCGTAAACCAGACCAAGAATTCTTACAGAGCAAAGCTTGGCCCTCGACCGGTCTCCGACCAACAACACTATCAAATGAATCCAAGACAGAGTAAAGGAGATTTTATGAAACCCTATGATACTATGTAATCTCACCATCCAGGTGTAAGGTAGAAATCAAAATCTCATGCCAAATCGGATCCTGGCTGCATTGTCAACTCGAAGCCAAGACAATTATTTAAGTCAACCAAGTACCATAATAAATCCCAGGCAGAACATCATTACAAATCTAATCATTGCATACCATCGAACCATGGGACATGAATATGAGTGCCAAAACTTATATTACACCATTGAAACCTTGGCACATATATTTATAACCATAACTATAAAAAAAAAACCCAAGTTAAATCTTATGACATGAACAATGGTGTATGTACTAAAAATTTGTGATGTTAGGACTGGCATATAATGCCTTCACAGTCATGCCAAGGTCCACACCCCTTTACACTATAACCATAGTATAAATATAATATAAAGATCTTCAAGTCATTCTATCACTTAGCGCTAGGTTATACCAAGACCATCGAACATCATAGCATAGTACCATGTCTTAAAATCAAAACTATATTGCTAGCATAGTTTGGGTTTATGCTTTGAAATATTTAATTCATTATAAAACCATATGATATAGCATTTACACCATGAACAAAAAGGACCATAAAGAAATGAGTTATGGAAAAAACATGTAGTATCATGCCAACAATAAGTATGTAAACCTCACCTTTTATTGATAACAAGAGGTCACCGTATGGAGAACCATATGCTTTACAAACCCTAAGCTTCTAATTCTTAGGGGCCGGTCTTTACACACATAGTGTAAACTATGGTAAGGCTAAGGCCTTGAAAACATAATGCAATTGACGGGCTGGGGTCAAGACCATGATTGGTCTCCCATGCCTTAGTCTAGTTCAGCCTATTATAAAGATAAAATAATAAAGAACAAGTATAAATAAAGTACATCACTTGTGTAGACATGGCTGAAGTTTCCAGAAGGAGCTAGCCATTGTAATCATCAACAGAATCCGTCGTAACCAACATGACGAAGTTATTAAAAATAGTAGAATTAATACATAGAAATATGCTAAGTAATTATAAAAGTAATGCATGTTAATTTTTTTATTTACGATTTTTAGGTGTGTTACATAATGGTATCAAAGCACGGTTACAGCACTAGGCCTGAATCGGCTCAACACTAGAACTGTAAGAGAAAATAGAAAACTAACTTCTACTTTATTTTGGTTTAATTCTCTTACAAACAACAAAGAGAAGAATAATTATATTTTGCAGCAAAAATGGCAGATGTTGAGATGTCTGCAGAAGAGGAACGTCACCCAGAAAATCCTTTAAATCATGAAGAGGGAAACCTCAGGGATGGGAAAATTTGTGTAGACTTAAACAACAATCAAGATAACAATTCTAAACTACAAAGAAGTGTCAAAGAGTAAAGGTCTGAATTAAGAAAATTTAAAGAAGATAACGAACGAATTCTAAAGGCTCAGGAAGAATTAAATGCTATTATGTTAGCTAAGATACATAACGATGAAAAGGAAAAAAATAAGGAATCTGAACATGACTTTCCAAAAAATGCACCGTACAAACGTAAGGGCAGGAAGATGGAATTTTCTAGCCATAAACATAAAACTTCCAGTGAAGAGTCAGTTAAACATCACAGAAAACAACAAGAGTCAAACGAAAGTAGTGATGATAAAAAAAGGAAAAATAAATATAGTCCGTGTGAGGAAATCTTTGGGGAGTTTAAGAAAATAAAACCACCAATGTTTAATGGGGAAATTGAGAAGGGAGAAGAGGTGGAAGTATGGCTGTCCAGAGTGAAAAATTATTTCCAAATATACAACTACTCTGATGAATTAAAGGCTAAAATCATAATTTATAATCTGACTGGAAAGGCAGATATATGGTGGTAGGATATAAAGAAGGTTAACAAGATAAAATAAAGATATGTAACTTAGAAAACATTAAGAATCTTTTTAAAAGAAATTATTTATCACAACAATATTATGAAGATAAGGCCAAATAATTTTATGAACTAAGGCTAGGAGCAATAACTATGAAGGAACTCTGCAGTAAGTTTCTAAGCCTGCTTCATTACATTCCTTACATAATTGATGAAAAACCCAAAATACAACGACTCCTTAGTTGTTTGCCTATCATGTTCAAATAACGGATTGAGTATGACAATCCAAAGATGCTAGAGGAAGTGAAGAGAAAGGAAAACTTCTGTTATGGCCAAAACAAAAATAAAAGGAAAAATATACCAGCTTGGAAGAATAAAAGGCCAAATAATTTTGATCCAAGAAAGAAGCAGATTAATTTCCACAAAAATACATGAAACAACTATAGGGGATAACAGGGTAATAACTACAAAAGATTTAAAATGCATAATTCTATAGTAAAAGAACCTACTAGTAGTGTATCCCTCCACTACTTTAAAGACTGCCCAGTAAGGAAAAAGAATTTTAATGTTCATTCTATCCAGGAAGCGGTTATAGTTGGGGACATGGCAAGGAGCATATCCAGAATTTGCGCTGCAGTGGAAAACCAACAAGTAGATCATTAGACTTCTATGGTTGAAATAAAAGGCATGATAAACAAACAACCTATCTCTATTCTAATTGATCCAGGTGCAAGCCTAAGTTATATATCACCTAGAATAGTTGAATTATGCAAATTAGTACTGGAAAAGTTTGATAAGTCGTGGCTAGTATAGTTAGCCACTGGTACAAAACAAAAGTTACTAGTCTTATTAAAAATTATAAATTGATGATGAATGATTTTGTTGGGACTCAGGATAGTAGGGCAGATTTCATGTAGAATTTTGCCTAAGTACAGAGGACGAAGCATCAAGAAAAAGGGAAGGATGCTATGATAGAAGAAAGAAAGAGAAGAAGAAGACAAAGAGAAGGAACGAGACAAAGAATCTACTCCAGATGAGTAAGCCATGGAAAAAGGACAAAACAAGATACGAGATGACATGGCAGAATATTAGTAGAAGCAGGCGTGTAAATAAGTGTAACAACAAGAAAATGACAGTAAGGAATAACACTGAGAAAATGACAGTCCTTTACGATCATGGGTATGAGCTCGTCTAGATCCAACGGAAACCACACGCGTGAAGGTATCTTTGTAAGTCAGGCCGATAGTGCCTTTTTTTATGTGTTACTAGAATAGGAAAGACAACCTGTTGGTTGAAGATAGTAAGTCAGATGGGATAGCGACTGAAGAGGAGTATGTAATGAGTCTGTATCGAGTCTGTATTGAGTCTATAACAAGCATGTATGAGATCTATATCGAGTCTATAATGGGGCTATAAAAGAAGGAACCCAAGCTGTAGATGGGCTAGTTGGTTTTAGCTGAATAACTGATACAACATTTTGGAGTAAGCTCTAGACTCTTGGAAAATACGTTGGAGCTAGACTTGGGATAAGAATTTTTGGTTAATGACTTTAGATCGCTAAGTGCATCAGAGTAGTGGTTGTGCAGTTGAGTGCGTAGAGAAGTAGAGAAAGTTGAGTCGATATAGGCTGTGTGCGTATCACTAGTAGGAGTAGAGTAGAAAGAGAAAGAGAGAAGATCAGAGAGTATGAGAGGGAGGAAAAGTTTGTAAAGATAGAAGAGAATATCTTGAATAAAGTATACATCTTTTTGCGCAGAAAAAAGGTGCATCTATTTCCTCATGCCAAATGAATAACACCTTGTGGTTTTTTCTCTGATGGGTTTCCACGTTATATGTTGTGTATATGTGTGAATGTTGAAGTAGCTTAGTTATATGCATGAATGTTGTGTTGAATGACTAGTTGACTATTGTGCTGCAACTGGATAAATGTATGACTATCACATTATATTAATGAATAGGCTTATGCTGTTTGTTCATTGTTTTTTCACTTAAGTCACATAAAGAAGGGTCAAATCACAGATTGGTATTGAAATACTGTGCATACAAGTAACCCTACTTCCCAATCTTCATTGGAAATATTGGTGCAGAACCAAGGTACTAAACACCCTCCCACACAAACTATGAAAACATGGTTCTGGCAGTTACCCATAAAACTGAGATATCTCAGGTGAGACGCCATATGTGTCGCAGGTGCTGCCGGCTGAGCTCTGTTCCGTTGGGATGATATCTTGGGATTTGTTGTGCAAAGAAGAAGGGACTGAACCTATGGATAGAGAGAGGGAAGAAATCCAACAAATGGTTCCATTGCTGGGACCTTGAAGTGTTGTGGTGAGGGATATGTTGTGGCATCCCATGAAACCGAAAATCCAAGACTGGGTGGACTTCAAAGAGCTAGAGTTTGCATGAAAAGAAAGTGAAGGATCTCGGTGGAACCCAATAGAGTGGTTGGGCCTGTACATTTATTCATAAATTTACAAGATTTTCTTTTCTGAGTTTCCCATTGTGTTGCATGAGTGGTTATCTAAGTTGGCAATCCAAGAAAGAAATTTTCAAGGAGGAGAACCAAGAGAGTGGATCCCTTACTTGATTGACTGACTAGAAAGAATAAACAACCCTATATCAAGGGATGTGTATTTTTGGGTAGACAGTATCCTAAAAGGATATATTACTGAGTTTTCTATTGACACAATAACCTCATATAGTGAGGCAGAGAGAAATATTTTTCAAGGATCACACAGCAGATACTTGTCATCTTTAAAGACATGGATAAAAATGAATTATTTGAATGCAAGAATGAATAGAAAAGGGTGGATATGTCTTAGCAGAACCCTAGAGTGAGATGCTCCCAGGAGATAACGAAATTGAACTAGAGCCAGGATTTTTAAGAAGTGGAAGAAGATTCAGATCTAGTAAAAGAAGAAAAACTGTGTTAGAACGAGGGAGTTTCAACACAGATTGAGAAGAAGAAGGTTACGATTTTGCATCATACTTAGATGAAGGATCTTGTGATGAAGAGGATGAATATCAACTGATCTTAGAAGGAGACAAAGAGTTAGAAGAGTTAACTGAAGCTCGAAAATAAGAACGTGCTTACAAATTGCCTACAGTACCAGAGGTAAGATCACCAGACCTATCTCCAAGTAATTGTGTAAATACAAGTACTACTGACACTGTAAATAGCAAAAAAGGAAGTCCAACTAGTCCAAATTTTGTTTCAACTGTATCAACAACAAATACAATGTATGGAGCTGACATTACGATCCCAATATTTAATGGAAATGGGTTGGAAGACCTAGGGCATCATTGTTTTCTTTGTGACACTATCTGGGCTGTATGACATATCCAGGATGAGAATATCAAGAAAGAACAAATGATCACGAATCTGCGAGGTCATGTGCTAGACTGACATATGGGATTTTCCATCGTACCAACATGAGTGCTCCTGAAAAAACTCAATGAGATTCGACTGGGTTTGATAGATGAATTGGAAGAGCCAAATTTTGAATCACAGTGCATCACTGAGATCAAAGAGATTAAGTAGCTACCAATAGAATATGTTTGGGACTTTGACCAAATATTTAAGACATTAATGGCCAAAGTGAGTTTCCAAATGTAGGATGTGCAACACAAGGAATGGTTTATTGCTGCCTTGCGACCACATATTCGAACCCCATTGATGCAACAAAAACTTGTGTCACAGACAGAGGCTCTTGAAATAACAATGAAATTAGAATCCTCTCTAGTTGGAGACACTGGCTCAAGAATGATGCAATTCATTTGTAGCTATCCAATCTTACGATGCAGCTCTAGGAAATTAAAAGAGGAAAGGAAGTTCGAGAGGAACTATAGTGTACAAGATGCAGAGCAAATGGACACCATAAAGATAATTTCCCGACTCTCATGAACTATGTCACAATAGATGCACCAAACCCATTAAACACACAAGGAATGCCTTGGTGTAGAATATGCTAGACTAGAGGTCACAAGTCCGAGGAAGTTCTGTACTTACAAAAGATTGTAAGTGCACCCACTAGTATGTATTGTAAATTTTGTAAGTCAGTAGGTCATGGTGAGAAATATTACAGAGCCCTTTAGCTACTACAAGAAAAAACAATGGATACCTACTTAATGAAAAATGAAAAGCTGAACGAGTGCAACCTCAGTATCATCCCACGCAATATCAACAACAACAATATCCTCAACCGCAATACCAATAGAATCAATATTGTCAACAACAACAATACCCTTCGCAAAGGGGGGGTGGGAATTTTAGAGGTCGAGGACAGCAACCAGAGGAGGATTTGGTCAAGGAAGAGGCCAAATGGTATGTTATAATTGTGGGAAACCAGGACATTTTCCCCAAGATTGTCAAAGTCCTTAAAAAAATTGTACATATTTTAAAGCATTTGATCACACTATTGAATAGTGTCTGTAGCTTATTGTAAAATGGAAGGATAGAACTATCGTTAACCCTAACCCAGTGCAGAATCTGAATCCAAACCCCAATCCAAATATTCAAATGATTTATGCTGAACCCAGAAAACCCCACATTATTGTAGTCACAAGAGGAGGTGTTGCGGTAGGAGCAGACCAAAATACACAGCAAGGACAACCACAAGCGAGACATGCCACACAAAAGAAATCTTTGCTAGATTTCCAACAAGAGAAAGAACTCTTCTTAAAGGTGCAACAAGACTTTGCTGATACCAATCAACCGTCAACATCTAGACAAGCTAGAGCTATGCCTTAACGATTTGAACAACTAATCAGGGAAGCTGCAAATGAAAAAGGTTAGTAAGCTTAAAGAGTTTTTAAAAAATTGTTTAGCACTAATCCATGATAAAGATGTTGTCATAGAACTGACAACACTCATAGAGGAAACCACCAAAGACCTCCAACCTGAAAAAAGAGTTAATCATATCAGGAGAAAAAAAAAATCGAGAAATGCAACTGACTGCATAGATAGGAGATTATGATGTTAACTATATTGTTGACATAGATATGTCAACAAGGGTTCACTTTTTGTCGACACCCTTAACTCAACAATCTCCTTGAGCACTAACCCAGATAGGTTTTAACCTGTCCAACAACACCCGCAGAGAAGATGATGTCTCACCCGAGATGTTCAAGGGAGGACTATCAGAACCATGTTTTGCATAGTACGAGGGACTATTTTGCACATCTATTGTTCAACTATCACAACATTAATTCAAAAATTCAAGCATTGGTTCATGATCACAGGTTCATACTAACATTCATAAGATTGCATAAACCATTCAGATTACAGTAATACAAAACAAACCGATCATCATAACATGATTTAAAACACAAAAACATCGCATTATTCAGAAAGAAGCATCATACTGCGGTATTCATCCATTCACATCATATCGCAGGAAAATAGGAAAAAAAAAAGATGCAAAAGACGCAGTGTTTCCATCAATATCCGTCATGTCATATTACTTTCGCATCAAAACCGCGGGCTCTCAAAATAGTTTCACAATTCATATCACACATCCAAATATGTTTTTAACATTACATGTCACATGCTCCAATTTTGTAAAATAATATTATCTTATTTTGATTTTATTCCAAGACATTATGTTAAATTTAATACTAAGTTGTAAATGATGACTCAATAGAGTCAAGGATATTGAATGTAATTCTGAATATTTTAATATTAAATAAATAAAAGTGGAGACAACAGCTTGAGAGAGCTGTTAAAAAGAGTGTTACTGGTCAAGTTGGTGGAGGAGACTAGGTGGAGAGCAAATAGACAAGTGGCAACATCCTCAAACACTTCCAATGTTGCAGGTGGCAACCTCCCTACATTTGGGGTCATGATCCCCCAAGAAAGTGGGATCAGAGCAGGTGGCTCAATTAATGACAATTAACCCAAAAATACCTAGGAAATCTTAATAAAAAATCCCATTGAAGAGAGCTGAGGCTGCTCATTCCAGGAGAAGAATCATTCAGGTGAATGTACTTCAAGGAATTCATTGGGAAGGGAATTTTTGTGGAAGGTGTTTGAGGGGTAAACTGTAGGAAGTGATCTAGTACAACTTTCCAGCTGAAAGATCTTGCTGCAGAGTGCAGAGTTGGTATTGAGTCATTGGACTAGTACTTTGTTGTTTGCTCCACCCAGTCCCAGCCAAGGAGACCAGGAACTGGCTCGGGGGTCCTGAGAAGTCACTGTTTGAGCGCTCTCCAAGAGTTGGTAGGGAGGAACAACCTCCCAACGCTGTTGTCATCCAACTTTAAAATAGGTTCTACTATCTTTTAATTTCTATGTTAAAGTTTATATCTGAGTATGAACAAATAATGAATGATTTATATGTTATGTAGTGAACTGTTAAGCTTGAAATATCTTAGTTTTTTTAATGCTGAAACTGTACTTTGATGAAAAATAATCCTACCTATGTTTTTCCCCATCTGGAGTAAACCGGATCGTACTCTAGCACATGTAGTGTGTTTAAAATGAATGAAGTATGATAGGAATCTGAAATGAATAGAGTACTTATGTTTTTCAGAGTATTGAAATATTTTCTTTCAGTAGATAGTGCTTCCAGAAAGAATATTAATCTGTTTAGTAGGGTTGTTGTTAGAACCAGACCGTGTATTAAGAATACTAGAAAAAGAACATGATCATATTATTTTACTAATAGTAGTATGGTCAAGGATGTAAGTCATTCTTTTACACAGTACCTTCTTTTATAAACTATACATCTACACTGAAATAGAAGAAATAGAAATGTCAGTTAAATGCTTATTATTTATGTTAAGTAAGGATGTAAATATGGTTCTGTTAGTTTATATCTTTTCCTAATAATAATAGCTATTTTACCTGCAACTATCTAAACTCTATGTAAGGATTGGTAACCTAATTAAATTCTGAAGATAAACTAATTTGAGATAAGGAATATAATAAATAAGAACTTAATAACTCTTACAATATTCTTCCTCTTAGAATTAAAATAACTAAAAGACAGTAGTAACCTATGCATAAAGTATTATTAATAAGGAACCGTCCTTACACTCTTACAATCAAATTATGTGTAAAGGAGTATTGACAGGTATGAAACTTCTTATTCTTTCACCAAGCTTACAAAAATAATCTTATTAAATAAACTCAACTATTATAGATTGTTCTCAGTATTTATTAATAATATATATATGCAAATATAAGCTTAAGAGAATAAAGTATTCACAAACAATATTGACACAAATAATATTATTATTAACTTAAACACGATTGTTTATAAATCAAAATAAATTCTTTTACAAACTGGAGTAATTTTTTAAAAGAAGAACATAGATTATTTCTACAAACCCTAACCTAGAATTCTTTAAGCCATTGAAATAATTTTAAACTCTTGTGACAGTAATCAAATTTAACGAAATAACAGTACAGGAATCATCATTATAAAAGTTAAATAGGGTAAAACCCTAGCTCATATTTCCGAGCAAAATCTATCTGTATTCTTTATATACATTATTAACCTAGGAAAAACCATAAGTTTAGTTCTTTTTTTAACCATTAAAAGAACCAACTAAATTTAATACACAGAAATGAAATACAATACTGAACAACATATACAAAATATATACTTATAATAGAAAACTGTTTCTTTTTATACAAACAGGGTGTACCTGTGAAAGCCAAATACAAGGTTAAAAACCCTTATAATGATCATAATTACAAATATCAAAACATTGAAGTAATAAACCAAATTTATTTAATTATGTAACCATTAAGTCACCAGGTTATTATAAATTACTCACAGTCCTCTAAGGACAAAACAACAGATTGTGTAATTATTATAAACTAGAATAATTTATTTCAAAACGAGGGTTTCCACAGAATAAACCCTTGTTCATAACTCTGAATAAAAACAAGCAAGAATTAAATTATGACTGTAAGTATCAGTCTTAAAAACCTTAATTATAAACCCTTACAGAGTAATTCAAATAGAGTACAAAAACTTCACTTACGGTCAAGAAGGGTAAAAACCTTGAAGTAAATCAACTTACGAATCATTTATGCTATTGTAATGGCATATACACCTGCTGCATTTAAATAAACACTAAAAAAAATAACATTTACCTATATTTTGAAGCAACGAACAGGCTCATAAACGATCTATCACCAACTAGCTTTACAAACTATAGACCCAACAGTCTATAAAGAATGAACCTCATGCAACAGCAAGCCATGAGGACACCGAAAGGGAGCTGGAGCAGACAACGAGCCACGAGGATGACGAAAGGAAGATTACACAGATAGCAAGCCGAGGGCAACGATAATCTCTACAAAGATTGCAGAGTGAGAACCCACAGCCACTGAGAATGGATTTTAAAACCGCACACCAGTGACAAGTGCAACACCAAACCAAGACCCAAGACAACTGGAGCAGAAGAGGACCGACGACCGCCATGAAAGCCAAGCAGAGCAGCCTCAAGGGCCAGCGCGAACTGCGGGGAAGAAATGATAAGGGTTAGGGTTACAGTGCCTGTTATATTTTCCACGCTTGGTCAGGAGACGACCACGTGGTCAGTAAATCAAAACCATGCAATGATTCAATCTTCTATAGTGCCTGCATAAAATGATATCCAATTATTTAATCATTGGAACGAGGACTAAACTATATCATCGACCCAATAATTGCCTTGCAAATAGATTATACCATGCACTAAATATTATGCTAGTTTAATAGTATAACATCAACGATATGATTATGTTGACCTAGCTAAACCTTGGTTAATGCCGAAATCGTTCATGCATAAGACTCATTCCACTATTTAACCTTATGTTATAATATTATAACATCAGAAATGCGATTTGGTTGGTAACATATATTTTCTCTAAACATTGACCTTGTTTTGGATAAAGACCATATGTTATGGGAGAGCTCAAGCTAACAACTATAGTTCTCCTATATAAAAATGCATAGTTGATCTCTTATACAAGGACATTACAAGTTATAACTTTTATAAATGGCGTAATGTAATAGTTTAGAGAGTTATAAACTCTAATTTAAATATGTTTGTGATCATGAACTAATTATATACTGAATGTCTATCAAACAAAATAGATTATGCATGTCTATAAGACTTATAAGAACTAATAAACCAAATGGTAACAGAACTAGGAAGTGGACAAAATGTATGGTAAGAACACTTTTATGAAATTCTGTTACATAGTTCAAAGCGACGATACTTTGATGAATTTTAGTTGTGGCTCAACTTGGTTCTTACTATTGATTCACCATGTCTTTTGGTTAGTAAAATAGTTATAAAATTATACAAAATAGCTAGAAAGTCGATCCGTTTCGAAAGCATCAATCTCAGAAAAACTGTTTGCAGACAGTAATTTTAATTTAAGAGAAGTGTCATAGAAAAATTAAGAAATTGAATAGGAATGATCCTAATGAGTCCAGAAATTATTAGAACCACATGGTTCGACATGAAATTAAAATATAGGAAAACAATGATCTCATGTAGGAAGGCATTATGGTTTTTAGTTTGCACAATCGAACTTATACCTTCAAAAGGTTAACAGGCTATAAGTTATCTCGCAGAAGCGAAATGTGGGACAGTTGTTACACAGATAAGATAATGTATTATTGTATAAATACTGACAAAACAATCATTATAACATTGCAATTTATATAGACTAAAGTTGAAGTACTTTGTAACTAAAATTCTAATTCTTAGAGTCGCAAACATATCTTACTGTCGCTACTTACTTCTGAACTTTATTACAAGAAAAATTGAAGGAAGCCAAATGGTTTTACCTCACGAAAGCTGTTTAGAGTTTAGCAGCTTAATTACTAAGCTTTATAATTGCAGATAAAATACTGCTGGATACTTTAAGAATTTTTAATACGTACTCGTTCGATCTTACCTGTAAACTTGTAAGAACCAGTAATCTTCTGCATTAGCACAATTGCTAAGTAAGCCCCAGATTCAAAAGTAGATTCCACCTACTTGACACGAAAAGACTCATCAGTAAACTGAAGTAAAACAATACACAAGAAGACTTTATTCTTATTACAAAAATGAATTGTTGAGTTAATATAATTAAGATTTAATAAAACTAATTACTTGACTGATTCTTTTATTGCTAACCATTAACTGTTAGTAGACCGTAGGTTTTAGCATTTGTTGTTATCTCAAAATTTTAAAATTTTGTGAAAATTTGGGGTTTTGACATGTGGTATCAGAGCACAAGGTTCAAACACTAGGCCTTGATGAAGCCCAACTAGATTTCATAAAACAGTAAATTAAATTATTATGCTGACGTATTTTATTTTAAATGTTATTCAACAGAGAATTGTTTTTCTGAAGTTTAACAGGCAGGTATGGAAAGGCTGGAAGAGTATGCAGAAGAGGAGTCTCCAGTTACTGAAACAGGAAATTTACCAAGAGATCCTATACCAGAGGATTTAACTACCAATTCCTCAGAGTTGTTACAAACTGTAAAAGACTTAAAAACTGAAATGGAGTCTGTAAAGCGAGAAAACGAAAGATTCTGAGTGCTCAAGAAGAGCTGAATCAGATCCTAATTGAAAAGTTTCAAACTGAGGGTAGGGGTAGAAGCTCAGAATTAGAAGATGCCAGTCATCAACGAAAATCTAAAAAGATGAAACACACAAAAACTGAAAGTAGTTTGTCTTTTGAAGTCTTTGCGGAACAATGAAATTACCATACTACTAGTGACATTAGTGATGATAACCTGTACACTAAAAAAAGGAAATACAAACCTTATGAGGAAATTTCTGGGGAATTCAAAAAGATAAAACCACCAACCTTTAATGGAGAGACTGAGAAGGGGGAGGAAGCTGAATCCTGGTTATATGGGATGAAGAAGTACTTCCAAATATATAATTATTCTAACCAATTAAAGGCTAGAATGGCTATATATAACCTCTCAGGAAAGGCTGACATTTGGTGGCAGGACTTGAAGAGAGTTAAGGGTATAAAAGAAAAAGATGTTAACTGGAGTACCTTTAAGAGGCATTTCAAAAAGAAATTCCTGTCTGCGCAGTATAATGAGGAGAGAGCCAAAGAGTTTTATGAACTGAAGTTAGGTTCAATGACAATGAAGGACCTGAACAGCAAGTTCTTAAGTCTACTTAGGTATGTACCATACCTTGTAGATGAGAAACTAAAGGTACAACGATTCCTTAGCTGTCTACCTTATCATATTAAATATAGAATTGAATATGATAACCCAAAGACCTTGGAGGAAGCTATGAGAAAGGCTAACTTTTGTTTTGAGCAGAATCGGAAGAAAGAAGGCTTGGCCAACTGGAAGGCTAAGAAAAATAATAATCAGTTTGAACAAAAGAAGAAGGATTTTGTGCCTAACAGAAATTTTAAGAACAATAAGGCCAAAAACTATTCTAATAAAATAATTTCCAAGGAAATAGGAACAATAGACCCAACAATCAGAATAATTATAAAGGTAAGGAAACTGCAAATAATCATGGAAACTTTACCAAGAACTTTGAGCGCAAAGAGCCTATCAAGTGCTAGGAGTGTAATGGCCCACACTATGCTTTAGTCTGTCCAAACCGGAATAAGACTGTTAGCAATATTCATACTATACATGAGGAGATGACCGTTGGGGAACTAGCAAGGAGCATGCCTAGAATCAACGCAGCCTTGGAGAATCGACAAGCTGAATATCAGACTTCCATGGTGGAAGTAGGAGGTATGATAAATAAGACCCCTGTAACTATTTTGATTGATCCAGGAGCTAGTCTCAGTTATATTGCACCTCAGATAGTAGAAACATGTAAGTTATCTGTTGATAAGTTTGAGAATTCATGGTTAGTTCAGTTAGCCACTGGTGCTAAAAGAAAAGTAACTTGTTTTGTGAAAGAATGTGCATTAGTTATGGATAAATTTGAAATTGTTGTTAAACTTAATGTTTTGCCACCTGGTTCTTATGATTTGCTGATTGGTATGGACTTGTTAGAACAACATAGAGTAATTCTAAATTGTTATGATAAAACTTTCACATGCTTAAATAGTGATGAAAAACTAGTAAGTGTTAAAGGAATTCCTAGAAAAACTACTGTAAGGCAGATTTCTGCTTTACAACTTAAAAGAGATGTTAGAAAGGGATGTAAAGCTTATGCAGTAACAATTACTGATGAGGAAAGTAAAATTAAAATAGATAAGTTAAAAGTGGAAGACATACCGGTCTTAAAAGAATATGTTGATGTATTCCTAGAAGAGATTCCGGGATTACCTCCGAAAAGGGAATTGGATTTCACCATTGAGCTGGTACTGGGTGCAGTACCTAGCTTAAAGGCCCCGTATCGAATGGACATATTGAAACTTAATGAATTAAAATCAGAATTAAAAGAGTTAATTGATAAAAGTATATTCAACCAAGTGTGTCTCCCTGGGGGGCACCTGTGATCTTTGTCAAGAAGAAGGATGGAACTATGCAACTTTGCATAGATTACCGTCAGTTAAACAAGATGACCATCAAAAATCGATATCCGTTGCCCCGCATAGATGATCTGTTTGATCAACTACATGGAGCCACGATGTTTTCAAGAATAGATTTAAGGTCTGGATATCATCAAGTGAGGATTAAAGATGAAGAAATCTTTAAGACAACTTTTAGAACAAGATATGGTCATTACGAATTTGTCGTAATGCCATTCGGGCTTACTAATTCCCCAGCTATCTTCATGTGTTTAATGAACAACATAATGGATAAGTATTTAGACAAGTTTGTGGTCGTGTTTATCGCCGACATTCTAATCTATTCAAAAACTGAAGAAGAACATAAAGAAAATCTAAAAATTGTTTTGCAAGAGTTGCGAGAACATCAAGTCTTCGCAAAGTTTAGTAAGTGTGATTTCTTCAAGGATAAGATTCAGTATTTAGGTCATGTAGTGACCAAGGAAGGAATTTCCGTAGATCCTGAAAAGATAAGGGCAATAGAAGATTGGCGGGTTCCTAAGGATGTGACAGATGTTTGTCTTTCATGGGCATTACCGATTATTACCGGAGGTTCATTGAATGTTTTTCGAGGATAGCAAATTCGATAACTTCCTTACAGAAGAAAGGAAAGAAGTTCGATTGGAATCAGAATTGTGAAGAAAGTTTTAAAAAGTCAAAAATTTTATTAACCAGCGCACCTATTTTAAGGATAGCAGATCTTAATAAAGAATTTGTAGTGTGCACTGACGCCTGTAATGATGGCTTAGGCGGTGTTCTGACTCAAGAAGGGCATGTTATTGCCTATGTGTCTAGAAAGTTAAAAGTTCATGAAAAGGATTATGCAACATATGATCTGGAATTAGCAGCTGTAATACATGCCTTAAAGATGTGGTGACATCACCTAATTGGCAGAAAATTTGTTTTAATGACTGATAATAAAGGATTGAAGTATCTTTTAGATCAGCCTAATTTAAATGCTAGACAAGCTAGGTGGTTAGATTTCTTAAGCGAGTATGACTTCAAAATTTAGCATATAGAAGGTAAAGAAAATAAAGTTGTTGATGCATTAAGTAGGAATACAAGGCTGAATTTTGCAACAACAATCAACACCTGTGTTTCAGACTTAGATGAACAGCTTAAAGAAGGAATAAAACAAGATGAAATTTATCAGAATTTGCAAGCTAAAGCTAAAGAAAATCCAACAGAAAACTTAACTAAAGGTTACAGTTTAAATGAAAAAGAATTTTTACTGTATAAAGATAAACTGTATGTACCTAACGTACCTAAAGTCAAGCTGTTAATTCTGGATGAAATTCATAAAACACCATATTCAGGTCATCCAGGTTATCAAAAGACTATAACCATGTTAAGAAAAGAGTATTTATGGCCAAATATGAAAACTGAAGTAGCATATTATATTGCTAGGTGTCTTGAATGTCAACAGGTAAAAACTGAACATCAACACCCAACTGGTTTGCTTCAGCCTTTACCCATCCCTAGCTGGAAATGGGAGATAATTAGTCTAGATTTTATTACTGGACTGCCTAAAAATCAAAATCAGAATGATTCTATCATGGTAGTAGTTGATAAGTTAAGCAAAGCAGCTCACTTTATACCTGTTAAAACTACTTCTAAGGCTGCAAACATAGCTGATATTTTTCTAAAACATATTTTTCGATTACATGGAGTACCAAAAGTCATAATCTCAGATAGAGATCCTAAGTTTACAGGAAATTTTTGGAATTCTTTGTTTAAAGGGTTAAACACCACATTAAATTTCAGTACTTCTTTCCATCCTCAAACAGATGGACAAACTGAAAGGGTAAACCAAGTATTAGAAGATCTATTAAGAATGTATGTGAAAGACCAGCCTGTTAAATGGGAGGACTATTTACATCTGGTAGAATTTGCTTATAATAATAATTATCAGACATCATCCAGATTTAGGCCTTTTGAAATTTTATATGGAGGGAAATGTAATACTCCTATCTCTTGGAGTAAGGGCCGTTTAGCACGATAAGTGGAGAAGTAACCACTTTTTGAATATTTTATATATACGTGGATGTAATTTTGTTGTAATAGGTCAGTAGCGGTTAGAAATTAGTTAATAGTGGACTCTTGAGGCAAAGGCGTAATCCTATTTATAGATCCATTTTTGTAATGATAGATAGACATGATTTTGGCATTGTAACTGTCGCTCTCAGTACTAGGGATTGCTCTGTCATCACTATGATTTTGTCTGGGTCTCTTTTGATGAACTCTCCAGTTTTGGAGAAGGATGATGTAATGTGCAAGGTTAATATAAGATGTGCTGAATATGGTTCAATCTCTATCTAATTTTTGTTATGATGCAGCAGTACTGCTTGTTGTTATGATGATGCAATGCAATGTATGTAGATCTGTTGTGATGCTATGATTCTGCTTCTGATACAATGATGCAACTTAGTTTCTCCTTGCTCTGTTAATGTGATCTATTAAATCTCTGCAATTGTTGAATGCGGTATGATGTTTCATAATTAATGTTGTGATAAGATAGGGTGATCGCATAAGTCATGGTTTTCTCCAGTCGGATCCCCATGTCCTCCTTCCCCACTGTTGGAAACTTGGTTTTGACAGCTCTCCCTTGAACGCCTCGGGTGAGACCTCGTCTGCTTCACAAATGTTGCTGAGTAGGGTAAAACCTGTTCGGGTCGGTGCTTAGGGAGATTGCGCTGTAGGGCGTCGACAGAGCGGGAACCCCTGTCGACAAGGCTTTGTTGTTGGATCACGCCAACAAATGGTTCCGTTGCCAGGACCGAGTTGCAATTAGGAGGGGGATATGTTTTGGCATCCGACTTGATCAGAGATCGAGGATTGGTTTGATCAGAAGTTGTGGGAGTTTGTTGAAACTGAAAACCTGAGCCCAAAATTATTAACAAGTCAATGGATGGCTAGATATATCCATGATGGTCCTCATGAGTGGTACTTTTGCGAATTTCTGGTACTCTTGCATGAATGGTTGACCAAATTTTCTAAGCAGCAGACAAATTTCCAAGGAGGAGAGCCGACATCCTGGACCCCAGAATTAATCCAGGCACTGCAAGAAACTAGCAACAAGGTGTCACGGGAAGTTGAGGTATGGTTGGATAATATCTTAGAAGGATACATCATTGATCTCGTGGTCGGTTCTTATTGTCATTATAGCTGTCAATTAAGCAACTAGTATGTGAAAACTGTATCCTGAAGATGGACCAAGAGTAGTGGACCTTTGGTGTGTGGGGGATGTAGGCACTGCGACCAAAAGGGGAGAAATGCATAAGGAAATAAGGGGTAGACGGGCATGAGTTCTGGTGAGAATATAAATGTCGTTGAAGAAACAAGTGGTTGTACGAGAGGAGGAGCATGGTTTCAAGAAAAGAGGTAGAGGACGGGAGAAGGTCCTGCTGAAGTTGAAGTGTGATACCGTGAAGAAAAACCACATGAGATAAAGTGACCTTTCTATGATGATGAGGATATACAATCCCAGGCTACACCTAGAAGAATGATAGGATTGAACCCTAGTGGTAGCGTGCTTACCCCTCTGTGCACTACTCCACCACAAGGAAGGAATGCACATTCTACATCAACTTGCCTGACCTGTCAAGAACAGTCTAGTAATAGAGCACCAACAGGAGGAAGAAGGCCCAAGATGGCGGGCAATGAAATGAATTTGCCAATATTCAATGGAAATGGAACTGATGATCTAGAACAATACTGGTTCTTATGTGAAGCTATTTGGACTGCTCGACAAACCACCGATGATGATGTCAAGAAAAGTCAGCTGGCCACCACTCTAAGGGGCCGTGCATTGGAATTGTTTATGAGATTCACACGAGTGCCTCAGGGAGGTACTGCAAAAACATTGGATGAGATCAGGTTAGGGATATTTGAGGAATTTAAGAAGCCAAAGTCTGAAGCTCAGTACATTACTGAACTGAAAGAGATCAACAATTCCCTAATGAAACCATTTGGGATTTTGATCAGCGATTTAAGACATTGATGGCTCGGGTTAGTTTTCAGATGAGCGATGTTTAACACAAAGAATGGTTCATTTTAGCACTTGTCCTGCATATTCGAAAACCATTAATGCAACAAAATGTTGTGACAAAGAGTGAGGCTCTAGATACCATGATGAAACTAGAAGCATCATCAGTAGGAGAAACCGCTGTTGGGATGAATCAGATTCAGGCGTAGCTGGCCAATCTAACGCTGCAGCTGCAAGACATCAAGAAGGCCAAGGAGGATCGTGATGATATTTTGTGTACCCAATTCCATGCAGGTGGACATACCAAGGATACATGTTCGAAATTTTGAAATTATTTACTATCAGGAGCCCCTAATCCGTTGAGCAGTGCTGGTGTACCTTGGTGTCGTATCTTCCAGGTTTGTGGGCATCGAAATGAGAACTGTGATTACATGTAGAAGATGGTTACCAAAACAGAGAACTTGCACTATACATTCTATCGATTAGTTGGACATGACGACACGAACTACCGCGCTTATGATTTGCTCCAAGAAAGGACATATGATTCATACTTCATGAAAAGGGAGGAACTCCGGACAGTGCAAGCACCGCTGCAAGTAGTGCAGCTAGTAACACAGGTACCGTACACACCACCACCTCCATTACAGTTTGTCCCTACACAACCTCAACTGCAGTTCGTAGCACAGTCATAGTTTGTGCCATAGCCGCAAATTGTTGTACAACCATAGTATAGCCAGGTGCAGTGACCATAGTATAATCAGCCACATGCTACGCAATATGTTCAACAACAACTTCCTCAGCAACAGCAAGCTCAATCATAGTTCCAACAGGGAGGAACCCAAGGAAGATTCCGTGGAGGCTTTAGGGGCTGCAGTGGAGGCTTTGGTCGAGGAAGTGGCTGAGGTTGGGAATCCATCCGGTTTTATACATGTGGAATATTCAGGCACTATCAGAGAGAATGTCCTCACGCACAATGTACTTACTATGCAGCCAGTGATCATAACATCGAAAATTGTCCTCAGTTGATCATGAAATGGCAGGCTGGCCATATTCCCCAGTTATAGAACACTCAGAACCAGAATCAGCCTCTGTTCCAGGTGTATAATCAACCACCCTGCAAGGTTAGATCCCGCTATAGAATCAGACTCCTACTCAACCCCAGGATTAGAATATACCAATGAATCAAGCTATGAATCAGCCAAGATCTCAAGCCCATAACTTGCATCAAGGACCGACAGTTGCAGCAATCCATGCGGAGCCTGGGATGAAGGATGTCGATGTCGAGATTGTCAATTGCGCTGGAGCGACAACTGGTGATGATGGACCACGAAAACCTATTCGACTTGCTGGAAAGACAAATGTTGCATTCGATATTTCAATAGAAAAAGACACTTTCTTTGAAGCGAAGTAGGCGATTGGAAGGAATTTGGGTAAGATGCCAATTATTGACATGCCTTTCGCTTTTTACCCATCTGTAGAAGCAGGACCATCACGGCAGCATGGCACTCTATGTAAGTTTTTTGAAAATTGTCTATCACTGGCAAGGGACTCTGATACCCTTATCAAGCTTGAGACATTGATGCACCTTCCAAAGAAAATTGTAAAGGATTCTGCTGTAAATTCTTTGCAAAAAAGAAAGACAGGCAAGGAAATGAGGATGAATATCCAGATTGGGGATTATGAGGTTGACTCGATTATTCTAAAACTTGGATCTGATGTCAACATTCTGACAAAGCAAACTTGGAAGTCGATGGGGAAGCCGATGCTAGGATGGTCACCAGTGCAACTGCAATTAGGAAATCAGGTGAAGGTTCAGCCCATTGGTTGGGTTTCAAATTTAGTTGTTGACATTGAAGGTATGCGAACACGTGCTGAATTTGGTGTGATAGAAGTTGTAGAAGATGGTGGTTCCTATTCAGTGCTACTAGGAGTTGGGTGAGTGAATGACAGCATGGCAATTATCAATTTCAAAAATCGAGTCATGAAGTTTGAGAACCAGGATGTTAGGGTCATTGCTCCTATGGACCCCCACAAAGGACGGTGCTATATTGAACCTATGAAGGATGAAGTCGAGAGAAGCTGGGATCATGCATACAACATTTTTGAGGACTAAATCCATCCCACTGTTGACGATGAACTTGTATGGCGTAGCGCAAGTTCCACATCTTCAAATTCTGAGGATGCTCTAGAAAATTGGCAGAATCGGTTGCGTGACGTATCATTCAGGAAGTGTGGGTTAATTATGCAGTATCTCCGACATGTTGCAACTGAGATGGTCGAGTTTCCCATTTATGAAGGACTTCCAAGACTCTGTGAGTTCTTTCAAGAATTTGAAAAGAAAGTGTTGGAACTGCAAAGGATATTGGCTCTTGATGTAGCCCTAAAAGCTACCCGGCCCGTTGGTGGGCGACACACAAACAGACGATCCACGACTGGGAGTAGTACCGGACATTGATGATGTTCCATTTTACCATGATGGGAGATATGATGGACATAATGACCCCGCCAGTAATTTGATCAAATTTTATATGTTATGGACATCGCGACCCAGAGATGAGTGGGTTCACGCTTTTGTTCATACTCTCGAAGAAATGCCACAGTCCTGGTATGTAGCAGTAGAGTTGCGTAGAACCATTACCATGTGGGAGGAGCTGTTAGGTCGCTTTGTGTAGATGTTTAAATTCCAGGACGCTGATGTTGAGGTATGTAATTCTTTACACCTTATCCACAATATAGTACTAAAAGTCACCCCTGTCGCATATTCGGTTGATCCCCATGCAAATTGCTCCGTCTAATCCATGATGATGTGCTACAATTTGTTCGGGGAACCTGAAGATGACGATGAGCTGTGCAATGTTAATATCCCATAGTCTGAGGGAAGTCGTGTCGTCATAGCTCCCGACATAGTGATGAAATCGATGAACCAACTGCTACGCATTAGAAAAGTTGACATTGGGACGACAGAAAAATTGAAATTTGCCAATGTTGGGGACTATTGCGGTGAAGAAACGATAGCCAAAATCACGGATCTCCTGCACGAGTTCCAAGATCTGTTCCCCACATGGTTTTTTGAGATGAAGGGGATCCTTGGAGATTTAGAAGAAATTAAGATTCCACTCAAACCGGATGCAAAACTAGTCTGCCAGAGGTTGTATAAACTGAACCCGCGATATAAGGATCAAGTGAAAATTGAGCTTGATCGGATGCTTGATGCTAGGATTATCGAGTCGATAGAAGAATTAGAGTGGATAAGCCCAATGGTCGTCCAAGATAAGAAGAATGGAGAAATCAGTATCTGTGTCGATCTATGAAAATTGAATGATGCATGTATGCACGATCCATTCTCGACCAAGAGGTATATTCCTTCACATATGGCTTTTCAGGCTACCGCCAGATCTGGATCGCGAAGGAGGATCACCATAAGAATACATTCATCATCGAATGGGGATGTTTCCAGTATATGGTCATGCCATTTGGGATGAAAAATGCCCCTGCCGTATTTTCTTGTGTTGTTATAACAGTTTTTAAGGATTTTATTCAAAATTTCCTTTAGGTCTATATGGATGACTGGACCACCTACGGTTTGGCTAAATACCACCTGGACAACCTGCGATTAATGCTGGAATGGTGTCGACAACATCAGATTGCATTGAATTCCAAGAAATGCATTTTCTATGCACCCTTTGGTATATTACTTGGGCACATCATCTACAAAGAAGGTCTGTTGGTAGATCCGACAAAGATTGCGCTGATCCTCAGTTTACCACCGTCGACGAATGTAAAAATGCTCCAAGAAACACTAGGCCACACAGGCTACTATCACAAGTTTATCAGGGGATATGCTGTGATTACTACTCCTATGGAGAAACTGCTAAAGAAAGATGCCGCATTTGAATGGACTCAGGAATGTCAAGGCAGCTTCGACACTTTAAAGGCCAAGATGGCTTATGCACCCATAATAGTATTCCCTGACTAGAATAAGGAATTCCATGTGCATGTTGATGTCTCTTCTACCGCGCTAGGGGTTGTTCTTGCACAACCAGGTGAAGGCAACTTGGATCATCCCATAGCATATGCCAGTAGGAAGTTATCATTTGCTGAATGGAATTACACCATGACTGAAAGGGAAGGCCTGGCGATGGTGTATGCTCTACAAAATTTCAGGAACTATTTGTTGGGTGGACACTTTAAGATGTTCACTGATCATTCAGCTTTGCAATATCTAGTAAATAAGCCTGTGTTGGGTGGGAGAATCTGCAGATGGTTGCTTTTGTTCCAAGAATTTTATTTTGAAATAGTGGTCAAACCAGGACGATTGAACGCTGGCCCCAATCATCTGTCACGTATTGAGAATGGTGAAGAACCCACTAATATTGAGGATGGGATGCCTGATGTGCAATTATTCTAAGTTGAAATCACAGACTATTACTATGGCCCTATTGTCCAGTTTTTATCTACTGGCCTCGCCCCTTCAGACATGTCGATTAGCCAAAAGAAGCAGCTGGTCGTCAAGGCTTCTGATTTTTCACTCATTACATGACAACTCTATAAACTTGGACCGGATGAGATACTGTGATGATGTGTCTTATCACATGAGAAGGGTCCTATTATAGAGGAAGCACATGCAGGTGTTGCGGGAGGTCATTGCAGAGGCTGTGCCACTGCTCGAAAGGTGCTGTGTGATGGGATTTGGTGGCCCACGTTGCATAACGATGCCACAGACTATGTCAAGAGTTGTGATGTATGCCAATGGGTTGGTAAACCATCCTAGAGAGACGAGATGCCATTGATACTACAGGTGACTTTGCAGCCATTTGATAAATGGGCCGTCAACTTGTGGGTCCCATCAATCCGCTAGGTAAGTGCACTGGCGCCCATTATATTATCACTACAACTAACTACCTAACTCATTGGGCGGAGGTTGCACCAGTCATTGATTGCACCACCGTGACAGCAGCACGGTTTATTTTTGAGAACATTGTGACGCACTTCGGGTGTCCACGCATCCTGATGAGTGACCAAGGTAATCACTTTGTCAATCAAACGATAAAAGCACTAACCAAGGAGCTTTAGGTACAACATAAGTGGAGTAATCCCTACCATCCGCAGGCCAATGGCACTATTGAGGCCTTCAACAAAATTTTGGAGACAGCATTGACCAAGGTATGTAACACCAACCACGATGACTGGGATTTGAAAATTCCTGCAGTTTTATGGGCCTATCGTACTACCTGCAAATGACTCACAGGTCACACATCGTTTAAGTTGGTTTATAGGCAAGAGGAAGTCATGCTGATGGAGTACATCGTTCGTAGATTGCAGATGTAGAGGCATTAGAAGAATGTGTTGCATAACTGCTTCAGCTCGACAAGGATCATTTTATCGCAGTATTCCAGCAGCAGGTTGTGAAAGATCGACAGAAGGCATGGCATGATCACCACATTAAGCACAAACAGTTTGCGGTAGGTGATTTGGTGCTGTTATATGACAGTAACTTTATCAAGCATCCAGGAAAGTTAAAATGCACTGGCTGGGTCCCTATCTTGTTCAGTCTATTACTTCTGGAGGTGCTATGCAGTTGCAGCAATTAGATGGTGTCATGTTGCCAAAACTCATTAATGGGAGTCACTTGAAGCCCTATAGAATGGGGTCGACGATGCGCACCACCTAAAAAAAAATAAAACATTTCTAAGTTCAGCATAAAGAGGTGAGCCTCGGAGCGAGGCTGCGCAAAGAAGATACAGTCGTTGGCAGTAGTTGGTCAACCATTCGTGATAGTCGCCGCATTACGGGATGGTCAAATTAGGTAATAAATGCAGGTAGTTAAACCAGTTGGCTGGCGGTGCTTGTTGAAGCGACCCTCATTAATGGGGGATCTGACCCTTAGCCGCATAAGATCACTGGTGGATTCGACGTCATTAATACCCGATTTGGAAATAATGGTGCAGTTAGATTTGGTAATGATGGATTTGGACTTCGAAGTGATTATAAAACACCGTGCAGGTGGTGTTGGTTGTCATTATTCTGTTGTGAGAGCTGAAGGCAAAGGTGAATTTGGTGCAGAGTATTGAGCTAAGTGTTGAGCATAGTTTGTGTTGTTGAAGTGTATCTTCTGGTTTTATGGGGTAAGGGATGCTGAGTGACCTTGACGCCATTGAAATTTCAAGTGAATACGAGTCCCTTGTTTGGCCCATGGCTGTGGAAGAGGAAGGTATGAGCATGCCAGTGGGTTCGTCATCCATCCCAAAGAGGAAACGATAGGCTCAACGACCTAGTCCGGCACCCTCGGAGAAGCGACAAATTCGCACCTTTGTGCGAATGTGGGGAGAAGGCATTGCCCAGACGGGGCCGTCGAGCTCAGGAGTGGTAGAGTCCGTGGTGCCCCAAGGTGTCTTGGTGAATGATATTTTGGGATATGTTGCTCCCATGCGTCCAGGCGCTAAGCCACGATAGTTGTCGAAGAACCAGAAGTACCCACCCAAGTTGCTACTGCTGCCAGAAGGGATGAAATGCTCCGTAAATATCATCCCTGCGTTGATTCAGCTCAAGTTCGACTATCATGACTTGCTGTTGCTAAAAGATGTTCGGGACGAGCCCTACGAGTCTGTCATGATAGTGCCTGGTGGGCACATTCAACGAATTCCGAAGCCATGGGCCAGTGGCTTAGAGAGATCTGGATTGCTGGGACTCATCAATATGCCCCACTTTGGCCGGTTAAATGAAGCGCATGCATGTGTAAAGCAACTATTGGCATTCTTCCATGGAGGGACGCTCTGGTTGACTACGCTGATCCTTGTTACTGTCGACTTGATTGCTAGTATTACTGGGTTGCCTAAGGCCGAGGATGACCCAACACAATATATTCATGGACGAGATACAGAAAAAAGGTTTGTGAAGCAGTTTAAGGAACGCTTTGGGTTACAACGAGATGGTCATGCCTATCGTATCGATAGTATCAACTCACAGACAATGTGAATTTTGCACTAGAATTCTGGTTAGTAAAGTTTTTCACAGCAATCGACCGGTGCAATGCAATTCGGGAGTTGTCGCTTGTGCTCAGAAATGTGCGGAAGGAGTTCAGATGAATTGGTATTTATTTCTATTAAATTATTTGCTCGACGATACACTTGCTGCTTAGAGCAGGAGCCCTTTCTCTTATAGTTGGATTTTGATTCTCATTGCCCTGGTTGCTTAGATAGAGCCACAAGACTACTAGCCAATGATGGTTGAGGCAACCAAGGTTTACCATAGTGCCCGCTATCAAAACTTGTGGTGGGTCGAAGAACCCAGTTGTCAAACAGATTGCGCGATTCATTTTTGGATCTATTTGGAGGCCCTGCAGGAGGCCGCTCTAGCGGTTCCAAGGATATCTCCCTACATTGTTGAAAAGTACCAGAGGATTATTCGGTTTGTTGTTGGCCCCCACTTCATTCATATTCAGGCTAGGAGGGATCTCGATAAGCAATGGCTTCCATTTCCTTACATGATCACCACAAAATATTTGGACGCAATAGTGCAAGACTGGATGGGAGATTGGCGAGTCCCAGTAAGTCAAGAGGAGTTAGATAAGGAGATACCCCCGAAAGCCCCTGAAAACCCTGCCCCGCCGGAATTAAGCGCCCATGACTCTGACAATGAGTCATCCACGGAACTAGAAGATGCAGGACAACGAATGTAGGAGGAGACTCACAGCAAATTGTGACAGGAGTATGAGGCTCGAAGCGGTACTAAATCCGGCTTAGAAGATTAATTGCAGTGGCTTATCAACACCGTCACAGATTCATCCAAGGCTGTGACTATGATAATCCGTGAGTCCAACCAGGCAGAATTTGGTACGATAAGAACTATGCTCGAATCTATTTTTGATATTGTTTCCAAGCAATTGTCAGCACAGCCTCTATTGCAGGATATCCCGTCGATCAGCACCGAGCCCCGGGTTTGGAACATGCAAGTTCCCCCGACTGCAATCGACATGGGCAATATAGCAGGTTCTCAGCAGTTGTACCCAATCTAGAGAGCGACTCTGGACCTAAACAAGCTATCCACTATAGAAGCATCATGGTGCCACACTAGAGTTGGCACATTGACAGCAAGCATTGACAACAGGATATATCAAAGCCCGGGAGTTTGCTGAGTAGTTGAAGAAGGATGCCAAGGAGCTGCACCAGGTCCGTGTGCAGTTGGCTGAAGAAAAGTTTCAAGAAATCAACACGCTCAAGGCGACACAGGCTGAGATGCAGCGGAAAGCTACTGCGGATATTATAGATCTCAAGAAGGCACAAGATCACCTGATTGTGGAGCAAGCACAACTATGGGTGCGGTATAGTGAATTAGAGTAGGCTATCTCTGCAGCCTGTCAAGACATGGTTGACATACCCACCGATCCCACACCAGTCGCAAAGGCCTAGCGGTTGGGGTAGACTGTGATTCAACTTTAGGACCATAACTTGCTGCTTCAAGCTCAAGCGCGTCCCACTACCCCGTCGGAGCAGGTTGCAGAGCATAAGGCCTCCCTAGAGGAATTGCTACTCAGTTTGGCCACATGGAGCAAGAGGCCAAATCTATTATGGAGGAAACCACACACTTTTGGAAGAGTATTTTTCAGGATGACCAGCTGGACCAGATCACTGTGCAGGTCAAGAAGCAGACAGTCAATTAAAAAATTTGAAGTTAGCACTTAAGGCCATGCCGCTGATGGTGCAAATCACCCAGGCCATCGAACTTAAAGATCTCCAGCAACGAGCTACCCATGCCCAAGAGCGCCAGCTAAAGTGCCACGAGCAACTTGATGAATTCCAAGATATTGGTGGCCAATTGGCTGTTAAAGCTGTTGCCACACTTCATGCTGTTCAGGAGAGTCAAAAAATGGTCGACAACAAGGCTACTGAGGAGCACTCGGTCCAGCAAATGGTGAGCAATTGTCAGAATACTGTTGCCAAAGTGCAGCTCCAAGTTTAGGAAGTTGCCCAGCAATTTGCTGATTTTAAGGATAAGATTGTTGCATACACCTTGTCAACTTGACATGGCTCGATGACAAGCCACAAAAATGTGTTGGGGGTTTCTTGGTAAGGGGTTGGGGCGAGTGAGTTGCGCAGTGTCGCGACAGCTGCGCAAGCTCATGTGGCATCGTGCAAGGGCCATTTAGTGCGATAAGTGGAGAAGTAACCACTTTTTGAATATTTTATATATATGTGGACCTAATTTTGTTGTAATAGGTCAGTAGCGGTTAGAAATTAGTTAATAGCGGACTATTGAGGCAAAGGCATAAGCCTATTTATAGATCAATTTTTGTAATGATAGAGAGACATGATTTTGGCATTGTAACTATCGCTCTCAGTACTAGGGATTGCTCTGTCATCACTGTGATTCTATCTGGGTCTCTTTTGATGAACTCTCCGGTTTTGGAGAAGGATGATGTAATGTGCAAGGTTAATATAAGATGTGCTGAATATGGTTCAATCTTTATCTGATTTCTGTCATGATGCGGCAGTACTGCTTGTTTTCATGATGATGCAATGCAATGTATGTAGATTTGTTGTGATGCTATGATTCTACTTTTGATACAATGATGTAACTTAGTTTCTCCTTGCTCTATTAATGTGATCTGTTAAATCTCTGTAATTGTTGAATGCAGTATGATGTTTCATAATTAATGCTGTGATATGATAGGGTGATCACATAAGTCATGGTTTTCTCTAGTCGGATCCCCATGTCCTCCTTCCCTATTATCGAAAACTCAGTTCTGATAACTCTCCCTTGAGCGCCTCGAGTGAGACCTCGTTTGCTTCACAGACGTTGCTAGGCAGGGTAAAACCTGTTCGGGCCAGTGCTCAGGGAGATTGCGCTATAGGGCGTCGATAGAGCAGGAACCCCTATAGATGAGGCTTTGTTGGTGGATCCCACCAACATGTAGACAACAGAGAATCAAGGGCTTTCAAAGTGTGGCTTGATAGCATATTGGAAGGCTACATTCCTGAGTTCATGGTCAACACAGTCAAATCTTACAGCGACGCAGAGAGGGAGTTCTTCAAAGGACCAAGAGGTAGGTTTCTGTTATCTTTGCAATTATCAATTAAGATGCTCATCTATGAAAAAGGCATATTGAAGATGAACTCTGATGAGCAGAGCCCTGGTGTGTGGAGGCTGCGGGTATTGTAGAGACGAGGGTTGGATGGAATGATATGGGGTAGATGGATGGGATTTACAACAAGAATGTGAGGGAATTTAAGGAAGGAATTGGTATTCTACGAAGTGGAGTAAGGTTTTGACAAGAGAAGAGGCAGAGGATGAGAGATAAACTTTCTACGACCGAGACAAGTGGATACGAGAGAAGACCACAAGGGACGAAGAGACCTTACATCGATGAAGGAGACGACCAAGCTATGCCTGAGCTTGACGAAAGACCGACCCAGAGAAAAAATGTAGCCACACCTCCATGCACTGCGCTACACTCAGGAAGAAGTACTAGCCCAACACCGAATTATCCGATGTGTCATCAACACTCTAATAGTAGCACATCAACGAACGTAGGAAGAAGGCCCAGGATGGTAGGTGATGATGTAAAGTAACCTCTATTTTATGGAAATGGGACCGAGGATCTCGAACAATTCTGGTTTTTATGTGAAGTGGTCTAGACTGTCAAGCAAGTTCTAGATGATGATGTTAAGAAAGGTAAGTTGGTGACAACATTTTGAGGTCGTGCACTGGACTAGTGCATGAAGTTTGTGCAAGTTCCCACAGGGACTCTCGCGAAAACTCTGGAATAAATTCAACATGGATTGATTGAAGAGTTCATAAATCCTAAGTATGAGGCGCAATATATCACTGAGCTAAAAGAGATAAAACAATACCCAAATGAATCCATATGTCATTTTGATCAATGATTCGAGACGCTGATGGAAACAATCAGTTTTGGAATGAGTGATGTACATCATAAGGAGTGGTTCATCGCGACATTAGTACCACATATCAGGATGCCTTTGATGCAACAAAATAATATGACACAGAGTGAGGCTCTAGAGATTGTGATGAAGTTGGAAGCTTCATCGGTTGGCGAGACTGGAGCTAGTATGAACCAAATTCAATCACAATTGGAGAACACGATGATCCAATTGCAAGATATCTAGAAGGTAAGGGAGCATCGTGAAGAAATATGGTGTACTTGATGTCATGCAAAAGGAAATCATAAGGATCAGTTCCTAGATTTCCGAAATTATCCATTGTCGGGAGCTCCAAACCCACCAAGTCATGGTGGTATGCCATGGTGTCGTGTATTCCAAGTTCATGGACATTGACATGAAGATTGTGTGTTTATGCAGAAGATGGTGTCGAAGTCGACAAATTTGTATTGCACATTTTGTCGATCTGTTGGGAATGAAGACAAGGATTTTTGAGCATATGATTTTCTCTCAGAAAGGACGATGGATGCATATTACTTGAAGGGAGAAGACCATCGGCCGGTGGAGAGTCTGCAACAGTAGTAGCCATAGGTGGTACAACCATACCCACAGCTAGAATAATCGAACCAGTTGAAGAATCAGAATGGATCAGTCCTATGGTGGTGCAAGAAAAGAAGACAGGCAAGGTTCAGATTTGTGTTGACCTTAAAAATTTGAATGATGCATGCCTGCATGATCTATTTTTGACACCGTTTACAGATGAAGTACTGGAAGGAACGGGAGGTCAATAGATCTATTGATTCATGGATGGATTTTCTGGCTATCATAAGATTAATATCATGAAAGAGGATCGACATAAGAAAACTTTCGTTATTGAATGGGGATATTTTCAGTACACCGTAATGCCATTTGGACTGAAGAATGCACCTGTGATTTTTTCTAGTATTGTACTTGTTGTGTTCAAAGATTTCATCTAGAATTTTTTGGTGGTATACATGGATTATTGAATGGTGTATGGTTTGGTAAAGGACCATATGGAAAATTTAGAACTGATGCTGGAGTGGTGTCAACAACATCATATTGCACTAAATTCATAGAAGTGAATATTTTGTGTGCCTTTTGGGATGTTGCTGGGGCACATTGTTTGCAAGGAAGTCTTGCTATTCGATCCATCCAAGATTGTGTTGATCCTTAACTTGCCACCACCCATGAATGTGAATCAACTTAGAGCGACAATAGGCCATACATGATACTATTGCAAGTTCATCAGGGGTTATGTTGTGATAACAACAACTATGGAGAAGCTACTGAAAAAGGACGCATAGTTTGAATGGAGTCACGACTATCAAGGAAGTCTTGACACATTAAAGAAAAATATGGATACATCAACAATTTTGGTTTTTCCATATTGGATGAAGGAATTCCAGGTTCATGTTGACGCGTTTGGGGGGGTGTTGGCGCAACCGGGCGAAGGGGATATTGATCACCCGATTTATTTTTCCAGTCATAACTCACAACTCGCAAGTTGTCATCTGCGGAGAAGAATTATACCATGACAGAGAGAGAAGGGTTGGCAATGGTCTACACATTGCAAAAGTTTTGACATTATTTGTTGGGAGGTCATTTCATAATGTTCACCGATCACTCTATGTTGAAATACCTAATGAATAAACCTGTGTTGGGGGGGAAGATATGTCATTGGCTACTTCTCTACCAAGAGTTTTATTTCAAGATTATTGTGAAGCTGGGTTGCATGAATGCAGGACCTAAACACTTGTCGCGAATAGAGACAAGTGAAGAATCGACAAACATTGAGGATGGGTTACATTATGCACAACTATTTCGGGTTTGAATGGTTAGCGAATACTATGAGAAAATAGTCCAGTTTTTGGCAACAAGAAAAACACCAAAAGGGCTCACTACAAATAAGAAGATTCAATTAGTTATTTGAGCCGTGGATTTCCAGTTGATTACTCGGGAACTATATAAGATGGGACCTGATGATTTATTACAACGATGTGTCCTACCGCATGAAAAGGAGAGGGTCTTGGAGGAAGCACATGTGATATTTGTAGGTGGATACTGTGGAGGTCAGGAAACTGCTAGAAAGGTACTCCGTGCAATATTATGGCAGACAACTCTTAATGGAGATGCAACAGACTATGTGTGGACTTGTGATGTTTCCCAAAGAACTGGGAAGCCATCACGAAGTGATGAGATGCCGTTAGTACCTTAGGTAACGTTGCATCCATTTGACAAATGGATAGTGGATTTTGTGGGACCAATCAACCCACTCGAAAAGAGAATCAATGTGCAATATATCATTACAAAAATATACTATTTGACAAGATGGGTAGAAGCTACACCAGTCACAAATTGCACTGATGCGACTACAGCAATGTTTCTCTTTGACAATGTTGTCACTCGTTTTGGTTGTCTAAAGATATTGATGACCGATCAAGGGAGTCACTTCATCAATCACACCATTAGTGTGATAATAGATGAATTCCAAATACAACATAATAAGAGTACCCCTTATCATCTGCAAGTTGATGGGATAGTTGAAGCGTTCAATAAGGTGTTGGAGCATGCGCTCAACAAGGTCTGTAATGCAAACCGCGATGACTGAGATTTGAAGATTCTAGTAGTATTATGGGCATATCGCACTACCTGCAAAACATTGATAGGGTAGACACCATTTAAGTTGGTGTATGGGCAGGAGGTATTCATGCCAATGTAATACATTGTTCCAAGTTTGTGCATTGCAACAACGGTAATAATGGATGAGGCACGAGCCTTGGAAGAATGCCTAGCTCAGTTGGTGCAGCTAGAGGAAGACCGCTTTGTCGTTGGATTCCATCAGTGTGTTGAGAAGGACCGACATGAAGAATGGCATGATCAACATATCAAGAAAAAACACTTCCACCAAGGATACCTAGTGCTGCTATATGACAACAAGTTTGTGAAGCATCCATGTAAGTTACAGATGCATTGGATGGGTACTTATGTGACCAATTTCATTATTGAGGGATGCACAGTATAGTTGCTACAGTTAGATGGTGCGATGCTACATAAGTTAGTGAATGGAAACTGAATGAATCCCTACAGAATGTTCCTGGTGCAACGTGATACTCGAGGCATTGCGCAGATTGGAAAAAAATAAGAAAATAAAATTATCTCTTTGTTTTGCATCAGATGGTAGTTAGGAGGTTGGCACGCTTGGATCAAGTGAAAACTTAAGTAGATGAGTTGAGGTCGTAGTTAGGGAGAAATTCCATGACATCCGCAAGGATGCAACATAGTCAAATTGGGGAATATATGTAACAGTTAATCCAATTATCGAGCAACATTGTTGGATGAGACACGCATTAATGGCAGATCCAATCATTTGATCGGTAGGATCAACAAGGAATTCATGTGATGAATGGAGTATTTGGTCGAAATGATTGGAAAATAATTCATACGATCAGCTTTGTGCTATAAGAATTGGAGGCCCTCGGGTTGCAAGCACCATTGTGAAGTTTGTGTTGCAAATCTTGAATTGCAGAGAGTGAGTTGCATAGTAATATCGAAGTGTAGATATGAGTGAGATAGAGTTATTGAGTAAGATTGAAGAACACAATGAGTGTTGTGCCATCACTCATTATGTAGATTGCCATAGTGACACACGACATTTCCTGTGGGAGTTCTCAGCAATCACCACCATTCGTTGATGTCCCCATCAAAGAAGAAGTGGCCAGTATGTCAGTCAGATCATCACCAGTCATAAGGAAGAAGAGGGGGGCCATTTTCCCCAAATCTTTGATGTAGAAGAAGAGAAGCACATGAATTTTGACCAGAGTGGAAGCTGAGGTAGTTGAGGCCTCCACGGTGAGGGGTGACTGCAATGAACATCCTTGGTTTTGTTCCCCCTTGAAAATAGGGTGCCAAGGAGCGAAAACTAATGAAGAACCAAAAATATCCAATCAGGATGCCCACGATTCTGAAAGGAATGGAGTGTACATTTGATATTGCATCGTGCTTAGTCAAGATGAAGTACAAGGACCATGGCCTGCTAGCCTTCACTGAATGTACCACTTACCCAATTGAAAAGAGGAGAGGGAAAGAAGGAGATCCAAAAGTGTGCACTCCACATGAGTGGGTGACATGGTTGCAGTGGTCAAGGATTTTAGGCTTGATTCACATGCCTCATTTTGTTCGATTGACAAAGGCTAATGCATGTGCCAAGAAAATTTTGGCATGTTTCCATGGAGGGTGTCTGTGGTTGGACCAACCGATGCTAGTCAATGTAGATTTGATATTGTAAATCACGGGGTTTCCCATGCATGGGATCGACACATCACAGTACTTTTGTGGCAAAGATAACGATAAAATATTGGCCGCAAAGCTCAAGAAGAAGTACAACTTGAAGCGAGATGGGAGGGCATATGTTGTGAATAGTATTAATGAGTGGGATATGTGTATTGCAGCTAGGATTCTTGCCAGCAAGGTGGTGCAAAAGAATTGACCAAAATAGTGCACCTCGAGGGTGGTGGCATGCATTGAGATGTGCGTGGAAGGCGTACAAATGAACTCATCCTTGTCCTTACTAAACCAGTTAACAGAGGATGCTATGATTATCAGGAAGTTCTGGATATCATAGAAGACATAGATGCCAAGGCAAAAGCAAAGAGGCTTGAAGAAGTGATTACAACATTCAAACGGGACATTGAATATTTTCATGCATTGGTAAACCTAGGCACATCATCAGAGAAGGCTGCAGAGCGCAAGAGCGCTATTGAAGATTTTGTGACGTAGATAGAGGAGCTAGAAAAAAAGGTTAAGCTAGTGACATTTGTGACTACACAATTTTGGGGCAGTGTATTCCAAGATGGGAAATTGGAGTAGCGCAACACGCAGTTGAGAGAAGTATAGGGGAAATTAGCTACATTGAGGACTTTGCTCAGAACGATGCCTCCAGTTTTGTAGGTAACAAAAGCAGGAGAGATAAAGGAGTTGTAGTAGTGAGTTACAAATGCGAGGGAGAGGAAAAAGAGTCACATAATGCAGCTCGACAAGTTTTAGGATATTGGGGCGCAAATCTCAGTAAAATAAGTTACTGCACTTCAAGCAGTACAAGATGTAAGGAAATAAGTACCCATGAGGATTGTTGAGCATCCACTGGAGCAAGAAGTTACAGAATGCATGGAAATAAACAGAAAGGTAAAAGAGTAGGTCATAGAAGTCACCCAATAGTATGAGGAATTCAAGGTTAAGATCAATGAATACACTATCTCCAACTGACGTGGCTCGAGGGAGAGCCACAAGATTGTGTTGGGGGCCTGTTTCTAGGTAGTTTTGTGGATAATTAGTTGTGCAACACTGAGGATGATGCACAAGGTCAAGGATGGCGCACAAGGAGAAATATGGCACACAGGGAGGATTGGTCATATTTTGTAGATTTTGGTCATATTTTGTAGATATTGGTCATTATTTTGTAATTTTTGGTCCAAGTAATTAGGAAGTGGATCTAAGTGGACCATGTTGTAAAAGGCATAAGCCTATAAATAGATCTAGGAGTTGTAATGTTAAAAACATCTTTGGATGTGCGATATGAATTGTGAAACTATTTTGAGAACGTGTGGTTTTTATGCAGAAGTAATATGACATGACAAAAAATTTGATGGAAATACTGTGTCTTTTGCATCTTTCTGTTTTCCTTTTTTCCTACGATATGATGTGAATGGATGAATACCACAATATGATGCTTATTTTTGAATGATGCGATTCTTTTTATGTTTAAATTATGTTATGATGATCTATCTATTTTGTATTACTATGATATGAATGGTTTTATGCGATCTGATGAATGTTAGTATGAACCCACGATAATGAACCAATGCTTGAATCTGTGAAGTAATGCGGTGATAGTTGAACAATAGATGCACAAAATCCTACTTCTTACTACGGAAATGTGGTTCAAAAAGTCCCAACATCTCAGGTGATACCTCATCTGCTCCATAGGTGTTGCTGGACAGGGTAAAACCTGCCTGGGCTGGTGCTTAGGGAGATCATTGAGTTAAGGGTGTCGACAGAGAGTGAACCGTTGTCGAAAGATTTGTGTCAACTTATATAATAATATATTTGGGATTGGATGTCAATATATTGACAAGACAGACATGGGAGAGCATGAATAAGCCACGACTGGATTGGTCTCCTATTCATCTAAGGCTTGCAAACCAATCGAAGTTTCTACCAATCGGTAGACTAACCTAAGTACTTGTGGAAGTCAAAGGCTTAAGAACATATGCCAATGTTGAAGTTATTGACATTGTGGATGACACAAACCCATATCTTGCACTTCTAGGAATTGATTGGGAAACAAACAACCGAACTATTATAAATTTCAAGAAAATGATCTTGTCTTTCGAAGATTACGAAATAAGAGTGGTTGTGCCAATCAATCCACTTGAAGGAAAATGATATGTTGAACTTGTACATAGCAAAGGGAAAGACAATTATCTGGACCAGCTGTACAACATCATGTATTTGAAGGAAGACTATATTAACCCAACAACTAATGGAAACATGCATTGGCAGAGTGTAAGCTCGTGTGCGTATGAGTTAGGCGATGCTCTGGGAAATTGGCAGAACATGCTACATGAAGTCTCCATTCAAATATGTGCACGAATCATAAGAGATGTCCAAAGGGTAGAATCTGAAGCAAGAGCGTTGGATACGTATGAAGGATTGCCTAACCTTCCATATTTTTTGGTAGAATTTGAAGAAAAAGTCATAGAATCACAACGATTGTCCACTTTGGACTATGTGTTGAAAGATACGCCTTCTAGATGGTGGGGTATACACAAAAAATCTATCTTAGAATGGAAAAAATGTAGGAGATTAATGGAGATTATATTCAGAGAAGAGATGAGTTATCTTGATAAGAAATACACAGGATTGACAGATCCTATGAAACATATTGAGCACTGTTGAGGGATTTGACATGAATATCCGCGACAAGAATGGGTTCATGGATTCATCAAGACTTTGGAAATGGTACCAAGAAGTTGGTACACCTTAGAAGAGCTATGATGATGAACTGTTGAATGGGAAAGATTAGCTGTAAGCTTTACCCAGACATTTGAATTTGTAAGCAAACACCCAACAATGGATGCTACGTTACAAGTCATAACGAAAAATCTCTTTGAATAAATAGTAATTGCAGACACGAACTTCCATCAATGCAACATGACTACACATAGATGGATGTGGTGATATAATATCACAAAAAATATGAGCAATAATGACCCATTTTCCATAATCTCCATGTGTTAGAAGGGATGTGTGAAGTGGAAATATTTCACACGTATGAAAATACATGGTACCCTATTCGATATGACAAAAAAAGAGAGAGAAGGAAGGTTGCTATACAAATTTTGCATAACATTGTGAGAAGGAAAATCAAGTCGCAAGTAGTGTGACAATAGGTTGCAAGAGCTGAAAATAAAAGTGGAAGTTTCTAATGAAATCACATCATCATAAAGCAATGCCGTGATTGACACAATAATTAAATAAAAGTACTGAGAAGATACTTGTCAGTTATTAATTTGGAAATTTCAATAGAATTGGGTGGCATACCTTGGGACAATGTCCACCATAAATAACAATAACTGTCTATACAAATTCCAACTAAGTGACAGCGTGCTGAACAAGTTTCCTTAAATAACCCACACTACCACCCTAGGGCATTCGAAAGATGGAGTACCTTCTAAGTATAGACTTCTCGTGTGAAATACAATTGTCAAGAAAGTTGTTGCTTCACAATACACATTGTTACCATATTCAGAATCCTTGTGCATCGAACAAGAAAAGAGCCAGTATTGTATGAAACCTAATGAGAAGAAGCGAGTTTATCTCCATTACGATAGTAAGTGTTAACCCCCTCATGAGACCTATCTACGCTACTCCCATGGAATGTGGTATAGGACATATAACCCCAAGGAGCCAGCCTCATCCAACTTCTATCCAAGTTCCACCTCGATATTAAGAAAAACATAGGATGCAGGAACAAAAATCACCATCGGTGCCTATGGGGCAGTAATCGATGAAGAAGCCAAGGAAGGAGAAAGTTGCAGCAACGCCATTGTGCTAGGAAGAGCAAGAGGACTTTGAAAACAAGAATTTAATGCCTCCCTACATCCCACTAAGGAGTATGGATGCACCACCAGTTAGCATCCCTAACAAGAGCTATGCTACACTGGTAGCACCTAAAAAAATGAAAGGTATGATAGTAATGCATGATATCCTACTTCATCTAGTGAAACTACCCTTTGAAGATTCAGACACCAATAAACTCAGTTCCCTTTATAGGAAGAATTATATGAATCTGGTTAGAGATACCTTGGAATCACTGAATCAGTTTGTTCCAATTCACTAGGCAAACAAAATCGAACAGTCGGGGCTACTGTCACTCCTCTTTATGCCACACTTTGGCCATACCATAGAAGAAGACAATTACGTAAAGAAGTTGTTGGTAGTCTTTCATGCAGGTTTCCTATGCTTAGAAAAACCATATTTGGTTGATTTCTACCTAATATCAACAATCACAGGACTACCGAGATCTGGGTGGGACCTAGTATTAACCTTCGAGAAGGGAAAGCACCCAACGCTTATTGCAAAGGTCACTGGAAAATATGCTCTGGTCAGCTTTGGTAAAGAGTTCTTAATATTGTCCATCAATGATCCTACTACTCATATGGAAGAAATGATATTAACACACAAACTGTTGCGTGTCTCGTGACTGAAGCAATGTACTACAGGAATAGTAATGTTGGCTGCACTCTGTGCAGAAGGAGTTCAAATCAATTTGTCTGAAATTTTTCTTAACGAATTGCTACAAGATATCATTTCAGCACAGTAAGAAGGTACTCCTTTCCATTATGCTTGGTTTTTAAATTTAATCTCGTTTACTATGTAGTCTGATCCAACCGATTATTAGGCGACGGAATTACTCGTCCTCTATAGAGGAGCAAGATACCAGAACTTGTGGTTATCACACGACAAAGAATGACAATTGAGTAGAAACAATGAATTCTTTGTCCATACTAAAGCTTTAAGGAATTTAGTAAATCAACAGGTAATACTTAGTGCAACTGCGATGTTCAAATTTCAACATACTGTCAATTTTCAATTAGGACCGCACTATGTTTACATCAAGCCATGACGAGACCCCTGAGGACATTGGTTGCCGACACAATATGATCTCATGTAAGAAGATCTAGGGACCATTATCAGTGACTGGCCAGAAGAATAGCTACAGGAGGGATCACCACCTATGGGAGAGAAGAATAACCAACAAACAGATGCCACTCAGCCTAATCAACCTCAGAGTGAGTCGTTGCTAGAGCACCAACATAAAGAAGCGCATAATGAATAAGTACAAAGAGAACCTCCGCGCAAGAAATAAAAGGATAACAATGAAGCCAACACTTCTTGAATTGATGATGAGGAAATCGCAACCTTAGCCGAAGCCCTCCAAAATTCTACCCAGATGAGTTTCAACAACTTTTGCAGGCATCAAAATCAATTTATTAGTATTATCAAAGACATGCTAACTGAACCGGGGAGAACAATTGAAGAAGTTAAAACTGTAGTAGATCATGCACCACAGGTACCTCCATCCCAGGACGTACCTGGCCCGTCAGAAGCACATGAATCCCTGTGACCCAGAGAATATCACCCCAACAAAGTACAAATAAGTAGAGACGCGTTGGAATTAGAAACCCCAGACTCCAGTGAGGTGGAAATAACTACTCGTCAAATATTTTTAGATTTCTCAAAGATGCAATTGAAGGATGTGCACACATTATAGAAAGCAGTAGTTGTAGAGATTCGAGTAAGAGGAAATTCCCTTGAAAAGTAGGTGAATCACTTAGAAAAAGCTATTAGTAAAATCAAGGCCAAGATGCAAAGAACCATACAAGAAGCAAGAAAATAAGAAGCAAGTAAGAAGAAGCTCAAAAATGTCATTAATCTTGTTTGTTCTAACCTCGATGATGTTGAAATGTCTCAATATGTCCCATCAGAAGATAAGGTCCTCCGACTAGGAAAGATAGAGGATGACCTTAATAAAAAAGTAACTCATTTAAAAGAGAAAAGGAGACCCAACACCGCCCCAGAAGTGTTGGCATGCAGAAAAGATGCAGCCACTCAAGCCGTGAAAGGAATAAAAGAAGCTGAGCAGACGTGTGCTAAGGATGTGGACCAAGTCTCCCAGAATTGGGAAGCCCTAATGGACGATGAGAAATCACAAAATATTACAAGTGATATCACTGTGTTTGTAGCAAATATAATGCAGATAAGTAATGAGATGAAACATCTACCCTTGGAGAAAAAAAGGCTAAGGAAACAGAGATGAAAAAATTACAGCAACAAATGACTATGCTATGCACCCAATAGCAGCAACACAAATAAAAGGTAGAGGAATTGCAAGAAAAATAAAAAAGAGTTACATGTTTAATTCAGCCTGTACACCAAAAGGTGTGCGAAGTAGCGACATCAAAAGAAAGAGTCATGTCGAAACACGTAAGTTTCAACCTGGTGGTGCACATGCAGACAAATATAAGAAGAAGTGCACATGGAGAAAGAGAAGTTGCTGAAAAATCATGGAGGATTTTTCAGACCAAAGTCAGCGCACGTCGGACCATGGAGGAATAGTTCCTATGGGTTGGGATGAGCCGTAGGTGAGTGTTGGGGGCCTTTTGGGCCTCTGGACAATAGGGCAGAATTCATGTAGAATTATGGCTAAGTACAGAGGAAGGAGAATCAAGGAACATGGAAGGATGCTGCGACAAAAGAAGGAAAGAGAAGAATAAGAGAAAGAGAAGGTGCAGCACGAGGAATTTGTGCTAGATGAGTAAGCCATCAAAGAAGGACATACCGAGATATAAGAAGACATGGCATAATATCAGCAGAAGCAGGCATGTAAATAAGTGTAACGAAAAGAAAATGGAAGTAAGGGATAACACTAAGAAAGTGACATTCCTTAATGATCGTGGGTACAAGCTCAGCTGGATTCGGCAGAAGCCACATGTGTGAAGGAATCTTTGTAAGTCAAGCAGATAGTGCCTTTTGTTATGTGTTACTAGAATAGGAAAGACATCCTGTTGGATGGGATAACAACTGAAGATGAGTCTGTAATGAGTTTGTATCGAGTTAGTATTGAGTATGTAACAAGCATGTATGGTATCTGTATCGAGTCTATAATGGGGTTATAAAGGAAGGAACCCAAGCTGTATATGGGTTAGCCAATTTTATTTGATTAGGTGATACAAAATTTTGGAGTAATCTCTAGAGTCTTGGAAAAGACCCTAGAGCTAGACTTGATATAGGTAGTTTTTGTTAATGAGTCTGGATCGCTAAGTGCATCAAAGTAGTGGTTGTGCAACTGAGTGCGCATACAAGTAGAGAAGGTGGAATCAATCTAGGATTTTTGTGATTCTCTAGTAGGAGTAGAGTAGAAAGAGAAAGAGAGAGGATCAGAGAGCATGATAGGGAGGAAAATTATGTAGAAATAGAAGAGAAGATCTTGAACAGAGTTTGCAGCTTTGTGCACAGACAAAAGGTGCACCTATTTCCTCATACCAAATTAAGAGCACCTTGTGGTTTTTTCTCGGATGGGTTTCCATGTTATATGCTATGTATATGTGTGAATGTTGAAGTAGCTTAGTTATATGCATGAATGTTGTGTTGAATGACTGTTTGATTATTCTGTTGCAACTGCTTGAATCACTATTTTTTCACTTAAGTCGCATAAGAAGGGTTAGATCATAGCTTGGTTTTGAAATACTGTGCATACAAGTAACACACCTTCCAATTATTCATTGGAAACCTTGGCACAGAGCCAAGGTACTAAACACCCTTCCACACAAACTATGGAAATGTGGTTATGGAAGTTACCCATAAAACTGAGATACCTCGGGTGACACGGCATATCTATCGTGGGTACCGCCAGTTGAGCTCCGCTCCGTCGGACTGATATCCTGGGCTTTGTTGTGCTAAGCAAAAGGGAATGAACCTAGGTCCAGGGACAGAGAGAGGGAAGAAATCCAACAAATTTCATTACGCGTGTTAATGTAAATATTATACCTTTAGGTTCCTATGATTTGTTAATATGAATGGATTGTCTAGAAGAAATTAAAGTAGTGTTAAACTATTTCAACAAAACCTTTACATGTACTGACAAAAATGGAAACAATATAAAAGTAAAAGGGATCCCTAGGAAGGTTACAATCAGAGCAATCACTGAGTTGCAAATGAAAACATCATTAAGAAAAGGATGTAAAGTGATTGCTATCTATAGAGTGAATGATAATCAAAACGACAATAAACTTAAATTATAAGACATACCAATCTTGAAGGAGTTTAAAGACATCTTTTCGGAAGAAGTCCCCGAACTTCCTCCAAAAAGAGACATTGGCTTCACAATCAATCTGATACTCAACATGATACCAACATCGAAATCTCCATAGCAAATGAATATAATAGAACTTACATAGTTGAAATAAAAACTACATAGGCTAATTGATAAAAAGTACATTTGACCTAGTGTCTCTCCCTGGGGAGCACTGGTCTTATTTGTGAAAAAGAAGGACATAAACTTAAGATTATGTATAGATTACCGAAATTTAAATAAAATGACCATTAAGATCCGATACCCACTATCTTGGATAGATGATATATTCTATCAATTCCACGGAGAAACTATCTTTTCAAAGATATACTTAAGGTCTGGTAATCATCAGGTACAAATAAAAGATGAGGATTCTTTAAAACGACATTCAAGACTAGTTATGGTCACTATGAGTTTGTCGTAATGCCTTTTGGGTTGACAAACACACCTACTGCATTCATGTGTTTAATGAATGAAATCCTAAGTAACTAACTAGATAGATTTTTGGTTGTCTTCATAGACGACATGCTAATATACTCTGAGAACGAGCAAGGGCATAAAGAACATTTAAGGATAATTAAGCAAGTACTAAGAGAGCAACAACTTTACGCAAAATTCAGTAAATGTGATTTCTTTAAATATAAGATTCAATACATCAGGCACGTAGTGTCCAAGGATGTAATATTTGTCGATCCTGGAAAATAAATGCCATCACTGAATGGTGGGTTCCTAAAAACATAACCAATATTAGATCATTTGTGGGGATTACTGGATACTACTGGAAGCTCATCGAAGGCTTTTCTAAGATTGCCTACCCCATAACTGCATTACAGAAGAAAGGAAAAAGTTCAAATGGAATGAAAAATGTATGGAAAGCTTTAACAAACTAAAGCATCTATTAACTACCTCCATGATCCTAAAGATTACTGATCCATTCAAGGATTTCATTATATATACCGACGCTTGCAAGGAAGGGCTAGACGGAGTGTTATTACAAGAAAAATATGTCGTGGCATATGAATCTAGGAAATTAAAAGAACATGAGAAAAACTACGTGACACATGATTTAGAACTTGCTTCCATAATTCACACCTTAAAAATTGTGGTGACATTACCTAATTGGAAGGAAATTTATATTTATGTTCGATAACATAAGCCTTAAATATTTATTTGATCAACACAATTTGAATGCGAGACATGCAAGATGGCTGTCCTTTTTAAGCGAATATGATTTTGAAATCAAACATATAAAAGGAAAATAAAATAAAGTGGTAGACGCTCTAAGTTGTCATGCAAATTTACTGTTTCCAAGCAGCAACTATGAATTTGATATGGAAAATCAGATTCTAAGTGCTGAAAATTTTGATAGGGAATATCAGATTTTAAAAGAAAAGGCTGCTAAAAATGAACAAAACCAAGTAAAAACAGATTTTAGCCTTAATTAAAAAGGTCTGTTGCTGCATAAAAATATGATGTACATACCAAACACAACAGAGATTAAACTTACAGTTATGAATGAGCTTCATAAACAAACATATTCAGGGCATCTTGGATACCATAAAATGATCACTATGATCATAAAAGATTTCTTCTGGATAAACATGAAGAAAGAAGTGGGATAATACTTAGCTTGTTGTCTTGAATGTCAGCAAGTTAAGGCAGAACGTCAACATCTAGCAGGATTGTTGCAGCCATCGCCCATTTTAGAATGGAAGTGGGAAACAATTAGTATAGATTTTATAACAGTCCTACCGAAGAATTTTCGACAGGATGATTCAATCATGGTCCTATCCGACAAATTAAGCAAGCCTAATCATTTTATTCTTGTTAAATATACCTATAAAGATGTTAACATTGCATATATTTTCATGAAACAGATATTCAGGATACACGGTGTACCAAATGTAATAGTCTTAGATAGAGACGCAAAATTTATAGGTAACTTCTGGAGAGCCTGGTTTAAAGGTTTGAGAAAATAGTAAAATTTTAGTATTGCGTATCATCCACAAACATATGGGCATGCTAAAAGGGTAAATAAAGTCTTATAGGACATGCTAAGGATGTATGTCATGGACAAACCAGGTAAGTGGGAAGACTACCCACACTTAGTAAAAATTTGCATATAATAATAATTTTCATGTTTTTGCAGGTATGAGTCCCTTTGAGATATTATATGGACGTAAATGTAATACTCCAATATCATGGAGAAGTCCACTTGATAGATTAATGTTAGGACATGGTATTTTAAAATATATGGAACTAACCATAAAACATGTACAACAAAACTTGAAGGCTTCCCCATACAGGTAGAAAATTTATGCTGATTTAGAAATAAATCCTAGAGAGTTCCAGGTGAGTGATCATGTGTATATAAAGGTAAATCCCAAGAAAAGTTTGTTGATATTGGGTAAGTATTCAAAATTGGCACCCAGGTATTGCAGGCCATTTGAAAGTTTAGCTAAAGTAGGGTCGTTTGTGTACTAGTTAGCCCTACCACCCAATATAAAAATGCATAATGTGTTACACATTTCTATTTAAAAAATATATGTTCATGATGTCTCTCATGTGATTGATTGGAGTGTAATCTAGTTGGAACCTGAAGGAGAGTTCCAAGTGGGACCAGAGCACATTCTTGACAGGAGAGAACTTTTACTTCGAAACCATACAATCGGACAAGTCAAGGTGCAATGGAAACACCTTAGTCTGGAAGAAGCTACTTGGGAGCTGGAAAGTAATATAAGGGAGGCATAACCAGACTTATTCCAAGAAAATGAAATGGAAGAATAAAACAAAAATTTATAAAATCGAGGAAGCTGTTATCCTTTAAGGGGAGACGTATGTAATACCCACTGAATTAATAATTTATTATTAATTCTGTTGGAAAAATACTTTAATTATTATTTATGACAAAAAATTCAAGAATAAAACATTTTGTAATAAAATACTTTTATTTAATAAAATATGCTGAAGGGGGACAAAAGTGGATATATCTATTAAATAGTGTTTGCTGACCCATAGGAGGAAAATACATGTGGTAGAAGCCACTGAGTGAGAACTTAAGATGCACGAGGCATCATCCCCAAAAAACAGGTCAGAACTCTTAGTTGAGTGCTAAAGAGCAGGAGGCCCATAAATGACCAAGTATTAGTAAAAATACTATAAATTACTACGGTCATGAGCAACAGAAGGATAGAATTGGATGAGGATTAAAATATGTGAATGCAAGAGATGGCACATCAAAGGATTTTGATATTGTGGTTCAACAAATATTCTAAGGGGTTTTGGAGCAAGTAACTTGGTTGCTCTGGGAGTTGGTTGGGAGGAACAACTTCTCCACTTTTGTTTTCCCAACGTTGGTGTCTGGTTCATAATTTATGTTTAAATGTTTGCAAAATGTGTTTTAAATTATAGATCTGAAGAAAATTAATGAAGAACTTCATTTGTATTAGTTAGGATGATGATGCTATGTTTGAATGTTTAGAATTCTGATTCCCGTCGAAATTTGAATTCTGCATATAATGGATTTGAAATGTTCTATTTTTAATTTGTCTCATGTATTCCTACATTTAATTGTTTATTTCTTGTTTGTGTCGATTATTCCTAAATGTCTTCCTTAGTTTGTATTTACTAAATTAGATGTAGACTGAATCTATAATCATGCTAGAATATACCTACTTTTATCATATTTGAACCACAATAAGGTTCCATAAAAACTTATAAGTATATACAGATAGAGTATCATCCTAATTCCTACATGAATACAAGTATTAGGTTATAATATTTGTTCATAATATCGATCTGTATTACTGTAGCTAGGAAAAATGCACCTCTTGCGGACAAGAGCTGTTCCTCTAGTTTGAATGGTTCAGATATAGAACAAATGATTCACAATAGAATTGGAAGACTTTCCCTAGAATGGGTGGAGATTTGGAATGAGTCTCTTTGATGGAATAATTTAGTTGTTTCCTCTAATGATAGTTCTTCACGGATGTACCTGCATAGTCACATGAAACTAGCAAAAGAGATAAAAAAGCACAAGAATATGATCCACTATTCTATGTTAGTGACTAAGGAATCTAACAATAAAATACATGATTATAACACAACAATACTTTATGGGAAAGGAACTAATTTTTCATTAAAGAATGAAGAAGAATTTTACAACCTTTGCCTTAGTGTCGATATGCTCCTTCACATGCCAATATTTTGTCCCCAAAAGCACCAACTTGCTCCTCCTATGCTCACCCTACTGATTTAGGCCAAAATTTCAATGCAACAACATAACTTGACCCTCTCTCAACCATGGATATGAGCCTGCTTTTATAGGCCTTGGGAGGATAGGGATGGTTGAGTAAATGGTGGGTGAGGTGGATAGGAGATCCCAAAAGGATGGACCTTGAGTCTAGGTGGTCCTCAGGTGTAGGGATAAGGGTTCCATGAAGCCTTCCATTGAGAAGCTTCGTAGAAACATCTCCTTTTCACTTTTTACCAAGGGCATCTCTTATTCCTCACTATGATAGAGCATAACCACACCTTGAACAAGAGGTAAAGGAAGTGGCACCACCTACTGTTAAGAGATTAAAGGCGTTGCTGAAGAAGGTAACTCTCCTTGACTTAAAGGCAGGAGCGGTGCTAGATTTTTGCATGCAGGATTGATGTTTGGGACAGTATTTTCACTTCACAACTTGGGATTCAGGGAAAATAATGATGTTTGGGACCTCATCACATGGTGATGAAAAGATTTATGTGTAACAGAATTCCCCCCAAAGCATGAGGCTAGAGGGACAAGCTTTGAAAGATCAAGTTATCACTTCGAGACAAGAATCGACTTGATTGGAGATCATCATCAACTAGGCATCTGCAATACATCAATAGTTTTGACTCATAAACAAAACGTTTCCTCATCATGGATGCAGACCAATACAAGGAGGATCCATGAGAGAGATTAACAAATATGGCTACTAGAATACATTGTAGATCCATGTGATAGACGACTCAAAATTGGGACATAGATACCAGACACACATCATAGATCTAAGTCAAATTAACAAAAATTTGAGCACATCCAAAACCATACAAATGTGGATCCATGTTAGGACTTCATACAATATACTCCATCGCAACCTGGGGAGAAAGCTATGAGTGCTTTTAATAGATACCTAGGGTATTCGTCTTGTCTTCCACAAAGTACGATTCTATCCATGTGATTACAATGATTTGAAGTTGAACATGATATAAACCACTTGATTACCGGTCAATGATGTGAACCGTTAACAACTATGAGGGAAATCACCATTGATGTCAATGATTCCAAAGGTACCCTAGTATAATATCCTGAGTTCGAATAGATGATTTGATGTCGAACAATCAGTCGAGTCTATCGATCAAAGGTCAATGATGTGAACCTATGTCGAGAGTGAGAGAATCTGTCATTGAGGCATATAGATATAAAGGTACTAAAATTGTTTCTAAGACTAATTCCTGGATGATGAGTTGATGTCGACTGGAATAGTCTAGTTGAAGGAGGGCCATGATGAATCCCACATCGACGACACGAAACTCAGAACAAAGTTTTGAAATGTTGTAGATAATGTAACCATAGGACCGACTCAAAAGGTATTGACACAAAAGCAATTTTGACTGCAGAGGTAAACTTTCAAATTCCCTTTGACATCGGGTGAAATGACAATAGACTTGGCAACATTGACTCGACGAGGCGAAACACAATGCGACATTGGACAATGCATTATTTGAAAGACTCAAAAGAGTGACATGACTAATGAAAGTGGATAGACTTAGAGACAAGTTGAATACCCAATTGACCGAATGAAATGCAGACAAGTCCCATGTTCAAACGTTACGACAAACTGCCATTTATTTGCAAAATGAATTGATTCCCATCCCTTAATTTCCCAAAAATGTTTGATGAGTGCCTCTTTTCATTTTTATGATTTTAAAGAGGGTAAAAAACACTCGTTGTAGCTCATCTGAAGACAAGTCCTTTCACATACGTTTTACGAACCTTTGAAAGGAGGGGTTTGTTCCCAAAAGAGGGTCTCTCAATGTTTAGTTTAATGAGTCCAATGAAAGTTAACTCGGTATAGTTCATGTTTAGAGATTCTGAACGAAGATGGAAGAAGACTCCAAAGGGTCTTTTTTCATAAATAGTCAATCCGAACCAAAAAAGAGATAAACTACCATCGAAAAGACGACCCTTCAAGTACTTTCAGGAGCGTGAAGAAGACAATTGTGCTTGACAATATTTTCACATTTAGGGAGTCCAAAAAGAGTTCAAAGAAGACTCCAATAGGTTTCTTTTTCATGAGGAACAGGTTTTACGAGCCTGAAAAGAATTGGAAAAAGACTCGAAACTTTGATACTAGGTTTTGGGAGCGTGATCAAAGTGTCAAAATGAACGCTCAAGGACCTTTTCCATTTTTCAGAAGTACAAAAAAGTAAAAAAATGAACTTCCCCATAGACAATACTATTTATTTCCGTCCCTGCAAAATATTAGTCTCCCAAAATATTTTAAAATGACTTTTATAAACTATATAAAAGATTATTTTTGATAAAAATGATTTAAAAACATTAAAATAATATAAAAAACCCTAAAAATATGTTATAAAGCTAGGTAAATAGTAAAAAACCAATCTATTTACCATTTACCAAACCTTGGAGAGCATTTTGGGAGAATTGGAGTACAGATTTTAGTTAGAGATTGTGGAGCCATCGCCTGCCCATTTTCCACATGGTTAGATCTAGGTAAGAGCTAGAAACCTCCTCTTCCTTTCTATGGTTTCCATTTTTTATTTTTGTTGGGTTTTGGAGACTTAAGAGCAACCCTAAAAAATGCATGGAGGGTACCGCTTTTGGCCTTCATGGGAAGAGCAGTGCCCGATAAGAACCGTGGTTTTTTAGTTTTGCTCAGGTGGTGGCACCGCTCTGTCCTAAAGGGATAGGCACAGTGCGGTCTGTGAGGTCCAAAAAATATATGCCCCAGTCAAATTAAAAGTTTTCAAGAATTTTTAATGGTGGAATATGATTCTAAATGGCTCATTAATGGTTTTTGACAGGTCATTTGGTAAGAAATGGTGACTTGGAAGGAAATATAACATGATGATTATGATGCTCGAGCGGCAAGAGATGCGGGTTGTATAGCTTCCTTAAGAGGATGGGGCCTCTTAAAATTCTTCTGTGCTCCTAGTATGGTTTCACATGCATGTTTACTGGAGTATATCCTACAGATGTGGAATCCAGAACAACAACATTTTGAGGTGGGACCCCATATTGTGACTGTGGAGGTGGAGGATATCTATTTCCTAACAGGGCTGTTTAGACGAGGAGCATGAGGAGCACCTATTTCTTTGACTGGTTCCCTAGGTGGGGACATAACTACACATGAGATTATTTTTCACCATTGATTTCCAGGAACAAAGTTGTTAAGTAAGAAGATCCCAATCAAGTATGTGAGGAATCTACCACTTCAGACTGTTCTATTTACTATATAGAGGGTGGTAGGGAGCCAAGGGCCCCACCAGGAATCCTGTGAACATATGCTGTATGCCTTGGAGGCCATGGCACCCATGGTATACAATTGGGTCGAGTATTGATTACCTGTGTTCAAGGATCAACTGATGAAATGTCGACAAGGAGAGCTGAAACAGTTCGGGTATGAGACCATCTTAGCATGATTCTTATTTGAGAGGGTATCCCTTATGAGGCCCCATGTAGTATTTGTTAGTTTTTCAACATTTAAGCTAGCATTATGTTAAGATATTTTCACTGAGAGAATAACAAGCACAGCAATCACATAAGCACATCACAAGAGACAAGAGACACAAATATTTTTAGGAGGGGAAACCATAAATGGAGAAAACCCCTCAACTTCCTCTAAGATAGTATCACCACAAGATGTGATCCCAAAACAGTAAGATGACCTCCCAACACAACATCATCCTTCTGTCTTCTGTCAAGCCAGAGTATTTCCTTCTCCAAAGGTGCGCCACACTTGAGAGAGCAAGTGATGTAATTCACAAGTGATAAATAGAGAGACTCACACTCTCTATTTATATTAGTCCGTTCACTTGAATTGCCATTTCACACGTAGGCTCGACCTAATAATTACTACTCGAGCCTACACCTTAATTAGTGTATAATAACTCAAGTGCCCCAAAACTATGGGGACTTACCTAATGACTTGATATGACTTGATTACATTATTAATCCTCCCGATCGGAACATCGGGGCATGACTACATGACTCAAATACATAATAGAAACATACCAGAATAAACATCGGGTCACAATACGTAGAATACATAGAAGAATACATTCCGAAGTTACATATACATCAACACTCCCTCTTAACTAGGAAGGTATTCTTTCGACACAATTTTCAGTACTGGTCTTCTTCTCTGTATCAATTGGATCATCTTCGTCTTCAAGTCATCTTCAACTTCAAGTCATCTTCGTCTTCAATTCATCTGGATCTGGATCATCTCTCGATGGCATCACTGGATCTAGATCATCACTCGATCTGGATCAACATCACTGGACTGGATCTGGATCATCACTTGATCTGGATCTCCACTGCTGGATCTGGATCATCACTCGATCTGGATCTCTCGGAGTCATCATAACTGGATCTGGATCATAGCTCGATCTGGATCTCCACTGGTCATCATCATGTGTGTACTATCTCATCATAGGAATTTCTACAGAGCCAGCCCTTTTTCATGCTGGTTGTAGGCCTACTCTCTTGTAGTTCTTCACCCAGCACTTACATATGATCATGTAGTAAACTACAATCACATCAGAAAGGCCCAGCACTCACATTCACCAGCATGATAGGCACAATCAACTACCATCTGTGAAATGGCTCAGCACTTATATTCACCAGCATGGTAGGACACATCAACTACCATATGTGAAAAGGCTCTACACTTATATCTGACCTACTCGTCAGAAGGGCACCATCCCATCTAGGTAGGAGCCACCTCCGCCACAATGATGGAACACTCTCAAACAGGCTGGACCCACATCCGCCACAATGAAGAGAGATTTCTGCACTTACATCTGACCTACTCGTCAGAAGGGCACAATCCCATCCAGGCAGGAGCCACCTCTGCCACAATGATGGAAGACTCTCAATCCACATAATGAAGAGAGATTTCTGCACTTACATCTGACCTACTCGTCAAAAGGGCACAATACCATCCAGGCAGGAGCCACCTCCGCCATAATGATGTAAGACTCTCAATCCACAATGAAGAGAGATTTCTACACTTATATCTGACATGGAAGGAACTAAATCCTTTAGCCATGAACAGAATGGCACAGCCCTTACATCTGACCTACTCGTCAGAATGGCTCAATCCCATCCAGGCAGGAGCCACCTCCGCCACAATGATGGAAGACTCTTAACCACAATGAAGAGAGATTTCTGCACTTATATCTGACATGGAAGGAACTAAATCCTTTAGCCATGAACAGAATGGCACAGCCCTTACATCTGACCTACTCGTCAGAATGGCTCAATCCCATCCAGGCAGGAGCCACCTCCGCCACAATGATGGAAGACTCTTAACCACAATGAAGAGAGATTTCTGCACTTATATCTGACATGGAAGGAACTAAATCCTTTAGCCATGAACAGAATGGCACAGCCCTTACATCTGACCTACTCGTCAGAATGGCTCTAGGACTCATCACTGTCTCTGGGAGGAAGCCTCGATATGGAGAACACCAAGTCTCTCTCTGAAGTACTCAAACGTCAGCCTAGCCAATGGCTTCATCAATACATCAGCTATCTGTTCCTCCGTCGCAACATACAGGAGCTTCACTGCTCCTCTCTGCACCATATCCCTGATATAGTGATATTTGATCTCGATATGCTTCGACCTGTCATGGAACACTGGATTCTCTGACAACTTCACGCAACTCTGGTTGTCACAATGTATACAGGTAGCATCCAACTGGAGATCAAATATATCAGACAGTAGCTTCTACAGCCATACTGCCTCACAACTAGCTGAACAAGCTGCGACATACTCTGCTTCAGTTGTACTCAATGCCACACAGGATTGCTTCCTGCTAAACCAAGAGATCACACCTGATCCCATACTGAAGCAACATCCTGAAGTACTCTTCCTGTCGATGACACTGCCTGCCCAATCTGAATCAACATAACCCTCCAGGTTAATCTTCTGATTCGCATCATACTTGAGCCCATAATCAATTGTACCCTTCAGGTACCTCAGAATATGGTTTGCAGCAATCAAGTGAACACTTCTCGGATCTGTCAGGTACTGGCTTAAGGTGTTCACAGCAAAGCAAATATCTCGTCTCATGTTCGTCAGGTACATCAATGACCCAATCATCTGACGATACATCGTAGCATCAACCGACTCTGAAGAAGTATCACTCAATAGCTTCAGGTTCGATGCCATAGGTGTAGCCATAGCCTTGTAGTCCATCATCCTGAACCTCTTCAGGATATCTACCGCATACTTCCCTTGTCTAAGGAAGATTCCATATGCACTCTGCCACACCTCCATACCTAGGAAGTAATGCATCATCCCCAAGTCCTTCATTTCGAACTCAGCAGTAAGCTTTCTCTTTGTATCAGCAATCAACCCATCTCTACCTGTCACAAATAGGTCATCTATGTATAGTAGGAGCATCACTGGGTTGCCATCTTCAACCTTGTAGTAAAGGTTGGAATCTGCTTTACTCTTGGTAAATCCCAAACTGGATAGAAAGCTATCAATCCTGCCATACCAGGTCCTGGGTGCCTATTTCAAACCATACAGGGCTTTCTTCAATCTGCATACATGAGACTCTCTGTCATGTGTCTCAAAATCGAGTGGCTGTTCTACATACACTTCCTCTTCCACTACACCATTCAAGAAAGCAGTCTTGACATCCATCTGGTGTATCTTCCACTTCGTCACTACAGCCAGAGCAAGTACTGATCTGATGGAAGTGTATCTGGCTACAGGTGCAAAAGTCTCTTCATAGTCTACTCCCTCTTTCTGGGAGAATCCTCGAGCCACAAATCTTGCCTTATACTTTTCAATGCTACCCTCCGCAGCATGCTTGATCTTGTAGATCCATTTGGAAGTAACAACTGACTTCCCTTTTGGTCTTAGGACAACATCCCAAACATCATTCTTCATGATCGATTGATATTCTTCGATCATAGCATCCTTCCATTCTTTCTGATCTGCCGCTTCTTCATAGCTGGAAGGTTCTTTATCAATGAAATCACATAGTAAAGCTACATACCCGGAGTTTGATCTGGTCCTCTTTCTTTCTCTGTGATTCTCTTCTGGAGCCCCATATCTTTTCGCACCTTGAATAAGTTCACATACCCAAGCAGGTTTCCTCTTATGAGAATTCTTCTCCAGAGATCGATCTATAGGTCTTTGTGGTTCCTCGAACTCTCGATCTTCCTTTTGAGCTTCTTCGTTCATGATTGTATCACGGATCCTGGGTGCTTCTGCTTCTGCTTCTTCAAGTTCTTCAGCAGGTCTTTTTCTAGATCTGGTGTAAGCTGTGCCTTCATCAAATGTCACATCCCTGCTGATGTCAATCTTCTTGTATCCTGGAAAGTAGATTCTGTAAGCCTTCAAGCTCTCAGAGTATCCCACAAATATGTCCTTCTTTCCTGAGGGATCTAATTTTGTTCTCTTCTCTTTTGGAATATGAATGTATACTGGACAGCCGAATATTCTGAGATGGCTGACTTCTGGGTTTTTGTCGGAGAATACTTCTTCAGGAGTCTTGTTCTCAAGTACTCTATGTGGAGTACGGTTCTGTACATACACTACTGTTCTAGCAGCTTCAGCCCAAAGATGCATAGGTAGATCTTGATCATGAAGCATAGCTCTTGCAGCTTCCATGATAGTTCTGTTCTTCCGTTCAGCAACCCCATTCTGTTGTGGATTGTAAGGAGTGGACAACTCCCTCTTAATCCCTGAATCTCTACATAAATCCTTGAATTCATTTGAAGTGAATTCTCCACCATTATCTGATCTAATGGTCTTGATCTTCTTTTCAGTATGGTTCTCGATCAAGGCTTTGAATTCCTTGAACTTGTTGAATACTTCATCTTTGTTCTTCATAAAATAAATCCATGTCTTTCTAGAAAAATCATCAATAAAAGAAACATAGTATGCATACCCGCTAAGTGAGTTTGATGACATAGGCCCGCATACATCGGAGTGGATGATCTCTAGAATGCTTTTAGCTTTGCTTTCGCTGCTTGGAAATGTCTTCTTTGTATTCTTTCCTTTCGCACATCCTTTGCAGACCCCTTCATGTTTTGCTTGAATTTCTGGAAGACCTTCGACAGCTTTACTTGCAATAGGTAGTGCTCTGTAATGCACATGTGCAAGTCTTCTATGCCAAAGTTCATTTGGCTCTACTGAATCATGGATCAAGGCTTGTTCTGGCTGGCCCTTTAATTTGTACAAGCCTCCTTCTTGTTCTCCAATTACTACCGCATCATCGATAGTCTTTCCTTTTGGCCACATGATGATTTGACTACCTATGAATGCCACCCGCATTCCTTTTGCATCCAATGCTGAAATGGATAGAATATTATTTTAAGCCCTGGAACAAACAATACTTCTTTCATTGTTAGAGACTTACCAGATTCTAGCTTGTATGAAGATTCCCCACTACCTTTTATTGGATATTGGTAGTCATCTCCTAGTTTCACCTTGTGAGGTGATTCATGTTCTGATAGTCTCACAAAAGATTCCTTGAATCCCATCATATGTTTGGAATCACGACTGTCTATCAACCAATCATCACTTCCATGAGTAATGTTACCTGTGAGAGCTGATATCAAAACATATTCATCCTCGCTTGAAGAATATTCACTTTCATATCTGGATCTTTTTCTGGATGGTTCATCATCCTCTATAGTATGAGCATGATGTCTTCTTTTGCTGCTCTTCTTCATCTTTTTCTGTTTGTTAGGACAATCTTTTGCAAAGTGTCCTGCTTCATCACAAGTATAGCATATGACCTTAGACATATCTATTTGATCTTTGTAAGAATGCTTACCTCTTGTGCGATGAAGCTTCTTTCTTGATGTCTTGGAGTGAGACTTGGAGCGCACTATAAGAGCTTGGTATTCACTTCCCATTTTCTCTTCTCGAGCTGCTATCCGTGCTTCTTCTTGAGAGCACTCTTCCCATAGTCTGCTGAATTTGACTAGCTTCTTTCTTGCATAGATACCTTGAATGAAAGCATCCCATGACCTAGGGAGGCCATTCAATGTAGTCATGACAATCTCCGCATTTTCCACTTCTTCATCAACAGCTTCTAATTGTTCCTTGATTTGAGAAACTCTTGTGAAGTATGACTGGATAGTTTCTACATTCTAAATCTTCACATTCTTCAGCTGGTTTCTCAGGGTCATCTTCCGATTGATGTTCTTTCCTTCAAACAATTTGGTTAGGGCATCAAACATAGCTTTAGGTGTCTTGAGAGAGGACACCTGAGGGATAATATGATCCTTGATAGAATCAGCAATGATTCTCTTTTCCATAACCATATTCTTCTTATGAAGAGCCTTTTCCTCATCTCCCTCTGGAACTGGAATCTCCTCATGGATGTATGAGTCTAGTTCATTCTCTTCCAGGACCAGGGAGATTCTATACTTCCAAGCTCAGAAGTTATCAGCCCCCTAAAGCTTTTCATCAAGCTTGGTATGATGAGACATCTCTAAATAAGAACCTCAAATGGAAATACAAAATATTTTAGATCTTACCAGGTTCAAGATGTCAAATCTGAAGCTTGAGCTGAAATCCTGCAGAGCTGGTTCAGGAGCAACAAGGGTTTTGATTTCATGGAGTTCTGTCCACCCAAATGCCTTCAAATTTGTTCCTAACTTTGATTTTGGGAAGGAGAACAATCCAGGCCTGGGCTCACTGAAAAATTCTTCTTCAATAAAATAGCCCTAATTTTCAACCCCAGTGACAGGTCCAAAACTGAAAATCCTCCGAATTGAATTCTGTTTCGACAGAAAGATGCGCCCTAGGGAGGAGAGTAAGTCCACCTTACTTTTGCTGAAAATTAGTGGAGAAATATCCACAAACAAGGAAGCCCTAGCCTCCGCAGCTGCACAGTGTCTTCTTCTCAGGTTAGCTCTGATACCATGTTAGTTTTTCAACATTTAAGCTAGCATTATGTTAAGATATTTTCACTGAGAGAATAACAAGCACAGCAATCACATAAACACATCACAAGAGACAAGAGACACAAATATTTTTAGGAGGGGAAACCATAAATGGAGAAAACCCCTCAACTTCCTCTAAGATAGTATCACCACAAGATGTGATCCCAAAACAGTAAGATGACCTCCCAACACAACAGCAGCCTTCTGTCTTCTGTCAAGCCAAAGTATTTCCTTTTCCAAAGGTGCGCCACACTTGAGAGAGCAAGTGATGTAATTCACAAGTGATAAATAGAGAGCCTCACACTCTCTATTTATATTAGTCCGTTCACTTGAATTGCCATTTCACACATAGGCTCGACCTAATAATTACTACTCGAGCCTACACCTTAATTAGTGTATAATAACTCAAGTGCCCCAAAACTGTGGGGACTTACCTAATGACTTGATATGACTTGATTACATTATTAATCCTCCCGATCGGAACATCGGGGCATGACTACATGACTCAAATACATAATAGAAACATCCCGGAATAAACATCGGGTCACAATACGTAGAATACATAGAAGAATACATTCCGAAGTTACATATACATCAATAGTATTCACAGATATTAGAGATAGAGACCCTTGCATGTTGCGGTGGGTGGATATAATTGCCCGCACAGGAGGTGGTGGGGACAAGGTCAAGTTTGAGGCCACCTTCTTCTACTGGCTGAGTGATTAGATCCTCATGATTGAGGACTATGGATATGCAGGGACCGACTTCTGAGGAGATCCCAATCTGCCACTACCACTTGGCGCTCAGTGGGGTGACATTGATAAGAAGAAATACCCAAGATGTTGATTATGATTTTATTTTTTATTTATTTTTATGTTTTATGATTTTTATGAATTATAACAAGACCTAAATTTTACATGCAGATGTTCGTGATGCATGGCCTGGGGGATCCTCCCTAATAGATAGGTAAGCACGAGCTCTCTTTTTCCATAGAGGTGATTATGAGCTCATGGAGCTGGAGGAGAACCTGGATCGACCGACTCTGGATATCCCATATGCTACTATACATGACCTCCCTAGGAGGTTTCAGAGACATACCATGGGAGTATCAGGCCGCTTCAGTCGCTTGCTACATAGAGTAGTAAGGGCCATTATGTGCTACCATGAGCACCATTAGAGTGATCTGCATGATGTATCCTTGAAATCCAGCTAGCTTCAGGATTTTTGTATGATTTTGTATGCCTGAAAGCCATAGTGCTTCAGATGAGGTCTCGTGACCACATTTTTT